>JAVJGJ010000036.1:3229325-3244769 GCA_035590215.1 Microhierax caerulescens | reverse complement strand
CACAGCCTTACTAGATAGACGTGCTCCCGGTGCAGACAATGCTTGCAGGAGAGCATGCTGCCAGAGGAAGGCAAGCCCTCCCTGCGCAGGTGCTCAGCTCTGAACCCCCACAAAGAGCTAAAACTACATAAAACGAGTGCAACACACGTCAAGGAAGCCAATCTGATCCACACCTCCTGGCAGAGATTTCATCTGCTACACAGGAGGAAAACTTAGCTCCGCACACCTTTCATTGCACTGCGCCCGCTCCGCCTCTGTATTTCTAGCGTCACCTTCCCATTCCACCTCCTGCACGCAGCCCTGCTGGGGTCAGACCGTGCACAAAGGCACTCGGACAGGCCAGACTGATCACAGACAGCCGGACTAGACACCACCCCAGCTGTAGACCCGCTTGGCACCAGCCTAAGGACACGGCCTCGGTCAAGGCTGCCCCCCAGGATGATCACCATCCGACTGTCATTCAGCAACACACCCCTACAACAGGGCTGCACTCTCCCAACCTGAAAAGGGGGGTCACACATGCAGGAGGTACGCTGGAGCTTGCCGGAGCATCTCCACCCTCCCAGCCCTCTCCTGGCTTATGGCCATCATTTCTTTCCCATCCTCCGAGTCCCAACCCACAAGTACAAAGTGACATGCAGAGGCTGGTGCTCTGGACACAGGTGTGAGCCTGTTCCATGCCCAGGTACAGAAATAATTTCACTCCTGCACAGGAAAATACGACTGCGTCCCAAATGCTCCCATTTTGGCAAACACCGAAGCCACACAAACACACACATCAGCCCCAAAGCCCTTCCCTCCAGCAAAGGATGCTGACACAGCAGGCAGACAAGCCAGCAGGTCTCGCAGAGGGGAATGGCACCTCCCGAAGCCACTGGCCGTGGCCCCGAAGCCATGGGGGCCAGGGAAGCACTGCCATGCTGTGCTGCTGCCTGCCTAATCCGATCAGAAATGCCCTGGAGTGCTGGCAGGGACAGCCACGGCAAGTGTGGGGACCCCGCCGGATGGCTCGATATCCTGCCGCGACGGCGATCGTTGCCTACAAGGTTACCAGGACTTGGAGAAGGACATCTAAGGACTTTGATTACATTTCTATAGATCTCACTGGGTGAGCTGTCAAGGACAGGATCGCAAGGGCTCCTTGGGAGGAGCTGGCAGGAGCTGGGCCCATGCAGGGACATGGCCATCAGCAGATGGGATCTGAGTGCCAGCAGGTGGGATAACTCCATCAGCAAACATGACTGCACGGATAAAGCCAACCTGCAGCCGTGCCCTGTAAATGCCATGAGGTGGGCACAGCTGAGGCACACACACGGCTGCCCGGACAAGTGCATCCCACAAAAGCTGCCGTGTCCCAAGTTGGGGACAGCTTGGGATTGGTGCTGGGCCGTGTCCAAAGGCTCTTCTGTCCCCTTATAGAGTCTTCGTGGTCCTTGACTGGCTGGGTCAGATAGCCCTGCTGATACCTTGCAGCCCACCAGCATGACTACGGATGCTGTCCCTAGGCGTTTACCTGTCGACAGCATCCTTTCCCTGGATTACCTTTGGTTCTTCACGTTTACCTCCACCTGCCCTACATCCCCTACACAGCAAATACCCAGTAGTTACGACAGCCTCACCTCACTACATACAGAATAAATGATGATGACCAGGTAAACATACTAACAGCTAGAGAAGTGGCAAGAGCAGGGCTGCCACTCGGAGAGATGGAGCATCGTTGCCTGCTCTGCCTTTCACCAGGTTGGTGCTTCCTTGTGTGCAGAATATAAAAGCTTGCTCCTCCGAGCAGCTCCCGTTCGCCTGCACACACGTCACTACATGCCTGATCATACAATAGCTAAGGAAAAAGACGACGACGACAAGCAAATTGAATACAGGATAAATCCCAAGCAAGTGAGGAGTGGCGTGTTCTCACTGGAGCAGTGAGAGGCCCACAGAGGATTTTGTCAACCCTGCGTAATATTAATCACGGGTAAGTTAATGCATAATGTTTGGTAGGCCAAAAAATACATTTGCACTGTAATTCCTTGTTTGTTAGGAAAGCCGGCAAGAGAAATTGAATGTGAAAGCGATGCCACTAAATTCAATAACAATAAGCCTGTGATTTATCTCCTTTCTTTACCGCTCGAGACCCAAACCGCCCGATGCGCCAATTCACGCTCTCCATCGGGGCTGGGCATGTGCCGGTTCCTGCCACCACTCGTGGGGAGCGTGAGACACGATCTCTCCCCTCTCCTCCCAGGCTGGGAGCTGCAAATAGCCCTGCGGGGCTGGCCGTGGCGTCATGCCTCGGTGATGCTGCCGTGTCCGGTGATGCTACGCACCATACTGGGGGTATCCCTGGCAAGCAGAGCCAAGCAGTCCCTGGGACTCTCCCAACCACCACTGGTCCCAGTGCCTCCTCTGGGCACTGGCTTTGCCCTTGCTGCTGCTCCACAGCCAGCCCAGCTGGGGACAAAAGCAACTGGGGAGCTTGGACCTTGTGAGCCGCTAGCAGATACCCAAATATGATGAGGGCCGGGGAGGTGCAAGTCCAGCCCGTGCCAGTGGGGATGCGACTTCCCTGCTAAACCATGCGGGAAGAGACGGCGGTCGGTGATCGCTGCGTGATCATCGGCCACATGTGACGGTGACGCACAGGAGCGCGTGCAGGCTGACTCATCTCCCAGCCGCTCCCTAGCACCGATCCCTACTGGAGACGCTCACCGCCGCGGCCCCAGACTATTTTTAGCTGCCAGATCATTACTGCTGCACGCCTTGGAGCAGAGAGCCTGTGCGAGTGCCGGGGCTGACACATACAACTGATGTCCCTCCTCCACATCGTTAGCTCCTAATCCATTAAAAGACACCTCTATCCTACACCTTTGATAAGGTGAGATGATAGATGGACACCTATGGGCTCTTCAAACCAGACAACAGCCACTTGTCCACCTCTACTGGAGGGACGGGTCCCCACAGGGATGGCCCAGGGGGGCATCTTATCTTCAGCGCTCCGTGGGGAGGTGATAGCCTCCACAGAGACCATCCCACCTATGGCAGGCCACCCGCCTGCCCTGGCATGACACTTACCACCCCCTCTCAGACACCTCCTATTTTGGGGAGGTGCAGCGTTCCCACTGCTCCTTCACTTCCCCAGCTGCAGCAGGGGCCCGTGCCCTCTGATGGGTGATGCTGTCACTGCCAGGAAGCGGGACCTGACATCACCTTGGCAGGGGTCGGATGCCTGCCGGAGCTCATGCCGCTTCCCTAGCCGGTACCCCCAGCTGCCTACAGCCCCATGCACCTCCAGCTCTGCGTGAGCCTCCCCACCATAGGCAGGATGGAGCTGTCAGAGATGTCACCATGCGAGGTCTCATTAGCGTACGGGAAGTCAGCACAAAGAAAGCAAATATACTGAAAGCTCACATTTTGCTGGTGCTTTCCATCCCCTTTACGGATGAGAAGCACGGCAGGATGGCACCAGCCCCATGTGTCTGCTGAAGGCACCACCCATACAAGATCTTCCTAAAAACGGCTCCTGTTTGGGGCTGATGCCCTTAAAAAAGAGATGTGGGCATGCACCCGTCATCCAGCTCCTGGCTGGGGAGCACCTGCTGCCAGACAGAAACGGATTTGTTTCCCCACCTCCAACTCACCTTTGGTTTTGGGGTGCAGGGGAGAGCTGAGAGGACCCACACAGCAACCCTGCACGAATTGCCTGGACCTCTCATCCAGCCTGCGGGGGGGAAGCACCAGGGGCAAAGACACAATGTCAGGAGTTTTAAAAAACTGTTGCTTTTCGGCAGTGAAGATTATCTTTTGTGATCAAACCTGTTCTGATGGCAGCCCAATCCAAGAGGCTCGTCAGAGCTGATTTTATCGAGATAATGGATTAAGCATATCCGACAGCTACAGTTTGGTCAACAGAATGATTTTTGTGAAATTTCCCAGCCAAGTGAGCAGCGTGCCATGCTGGTGCTTTGTTTCAGATCTTCCTTCTCCCTTCTCTGGGTCTTAAACACTCCCTTTTCACAGCCTTCCCCTGGTAAAACACACTTTGTACAATCCTTTTACGTGAAAGGATCATAACACGTGTATTTCGAACACATCCTCTCTGCTACAAAGATGAGATTTTCTGGCCTGGCTGATATTCCCCCAGTGACCGTAACTCTCCCCGTGCCTTTCTGCACACCATTTCAGTGTAGCTGAAGGGGGAGGAAAGCAAAAACCACCACCCAAACCACCTCCCCACAGATGCCTTTGGAGCCTGGGACCATTGTACAGTGCATCCATACCCTGTCTCCATGCGGACTGGGAGCCCTCCCGCAGGACTGGACCATGACACCACCGTGAGACGCATTGGAGATAAACACAAAGGGATCGACAAGCCGGCATGGATCCCTCCGCTGGAGTGGACACACACTCTGGTTGTGGCAGGGACCAAACGCTCATGAGACGTTGGAAAAATGAAAGGTGGGCACTGAGCGCTCTTTGCTAGGCGGAGTCTCCCGTCTGCTTGCTGCACTCCCTTTTTTTCTCCAGGTTTTCACGTTGAGACAAGGGAAAGCAATAAAACCAAAACTCGCAGTGTTATACCTACTGTGTAACCACCTGTCAGTAAATTTATGAACAATTAGGAAGTGAGAGTGCTTCCCAGGGAGCTATTTGCGCGCACGCTAAAACGTTCTTTCTGTTCAGAAATATAATGGGGAAACAACTTCTCCAGTTCTCCCCCCTCTTCCCCATTTTAGCTTTTTGCAGTAATTAATCAGCTGCCACCACGCTTTTGTTCCATCAGCTCCCGGTCCTTGCGGCACGTCCCGATGCCTCCTGCCAGCTCCGTTCCTGCCAGCTCCTTTTTGCCCATTTCAGGAAGCCTCAAGGAGCTGAGGATGCTCTCTGGGTGCTACACACCCCATCCCTCCTCCAGACATTTCAGGTTAGCACGTGATGGCATCCACTTTGGGGACAGGGCTGTTCCCCGGGCAGTGCATGCCGTTTTCTTCCTGCCATCAGGCTCTTCCTTTTTCCCAACCTTCCCCCTCTCCACGCCCTCGCTCCTTCATTATTCTTTCATTTTTCCACTTCACTGCCTCCCAGTCTCCTGGCGCTTAGAGCTTTTCTGTGTGCGGGTGTTTCCTTCTCTCTTCCCTTTGTTCCACCAGTCTTTGGGCTTCTCTTCTCATCCTTTTTTTTTGTTTGTTTGTTTGTTTCGCTTTTATTCCCCATCCAGTTGCTTCTTTCTTCAATCTTTGCTATTCCTTCCAGATTTTCTCTGGGCTCCCACTGGCTTTGAATTCGCTGACGCATCTTCCTCATTTGGCTGTCTGCTCTCTTGCCCATCTTCCATTTGTTCAGGGAAGGAGGAAGGGGGGCGTAGGGGTCTGGCTGGTCCTTCTGAGCCTTTTCCCATCCCAGGACACTGGTATACATTGCTTGTCACAGGCACTCCTTTCCATCCATGGGAGCAGCACTCTGTCCTAGGCAACGCTTGTGGACATCAGCCACCACCTTTGGCAACAAGGGCATTGCTCTCCAAAAGCTGACATGCTCTTCAAGGAGACCTGGAAACCACGCTGGGGCAGCGGGGCTTCTTCCCACCGAGCCACCTCACGAGTCCATCATCGACCCGATTCTTGGCCAAAAAGCTGTGACTTTAACCTGTGTCACCCTGGTCTGGCTGAGGCGTGGCAGCCACCAGATCCCCACGTCCCCTGGGACTGGCCGTGCTCCTCTCTGCAAGGGGCTGGACGTGGCTGTGCGGGCACCTAAAGGAGAGGGACACCCTGACGGTCCCGCCTGCAAAAGCGGTGGCACTGGACATCCTCCGGCTGCCGTGAGCAGCCAGGTTTCTGGGCAGCTCTGCGTGCCAGGACAGCAGCTTACACACCCTCAAGCACCCTGTCATTGCCCTTACAGGCTTACAACAGCTAAACCGAGGGGAATGCTGATGAAAATGCATCAGGAACCCCGGGCAGGCCCTCAGCATGGTCCTGGATGGCAGAACAGCACAGCACTTCGACAGACAATGCTTCCCTTCTCCCATTCCTGCGAGATGCTCTCAGCTCCGGGGTAGAAGCAAGCTCTGCTCCCCGTCCTGCAAACGTACGCAAGGTCTGGACGCCACATCCCATCCTGCTTCCACCTCAGGGAAACGAGAATATTTCCCTGCAACCTGCTGCTGCAATGCCACCTTGCATGGCGCTGGACGCGGCCCAGGGTCTCCTGTGCTGTTTGCGGGCTCTACGAGCACATTGGCTCCCCAGACACCTGATGGGGAGTCTCGCATGAGACCTGGAGGCGCTGAGATGAGAGGCGCCACGTGGCAGTGCCGATGCAAAGCCATGGCAGGGCGACGCTTACGGATCGCTCGAGGTTTTGACCGCTCGCTGAGGCTTTCGGTTCCCAAAGCGGTGGCTTTCAAAGGCTCCCTGCCTCAGAACCAAAAGGAACCCTGCTCTTCCCCAGCAGCTCCCCTGACTCTTCCTAATGGAGCTCGTGCTAATTGATTTTTCCTCTTGCATGCGGATGTGTTTTGTCCTTCTTGCTCCATCCAGCATGCAGCTAAACAAACCACTCTGCCCAGGGTGAGTCCCCTTCCCTCCCCACCCGCTCACAAGCCCCCACAGAAGGATGTGTGAAACGTTACCTTAAATGCCATGGACCTTATGTGTTTTGGACTCTCACTCCTGCTGGGAAGATGTCTTTCCAGCCTCAGTGATGGTTTTTTTTCCGTTTCTTCTTAACAGCCCTTTGATTTCCTTTTTATTTCTCCGAACTCCATCTCCACTGCTACAAACCCAACCTCCGGGAGAGTCTCCTGCTTCAATTAACTGTTTCATTCATCCACACTGGGACAATTAACCTGGTGCGGTGAGGGCTAGCCAGATCCGAGCCTCCAAATAGAGTCTTTGACAAAAGACTTGACAACAGGTGCGGCAAAGGGATACGGGACACATAGGATGTGTCCGAACATCACCAGCCCCTTTGCCACCCCACCTGGTGAGATTCTTTAGTGCCAAGAGGGGAGAAATGCATGAGAGGGAGTTTCCTCTACCCGCATCTTTGCCACGCAAGGCTGAAGATCTCAGTCACCACCCAGTATGTCTGTGTCATTTTTCCAAAAACACCAAGAGGCAAACTCAGATGGGTACAGAGGACCTGGGCTGAGCCTTCTGCCTTTTGAGAGTTTGGCACGAGGAGCTGCGTTCCCCCGTGACACCCTCTCACTGCTGCTGGCAGGATGCAGGGCAGTCAGCCCCCTGGGGACCACACCACAACAAGTGACACATACAGGACGGGCAGGTGAGGAACACTTGCTTTGGACACGACACGTCACCCAGCACCAAGATGAGCCCCAAGAACCATCATAGCTATTCCTACAAAACCTGAACCCGAGATGTACATAAATTTTGCCAGCCCAGCGCACTACATGAAGCAACAGGAACCTCTGTCAACATTTTGTATCAGACGTTTTGCGTGATGTTGACTGCACGTCAGCACTTTTCCTCACTATCGTATTGTTCCTTAGGTAGACCAAAAAAAAAAAAAAATCGCCCCAAACCATCTGGTATGGACAAGTATCCCAAGTGCAGGAAAAGCTCCTGAGCAGGGAGACAAGCCTGCTCCAGAGGTCACAGCCTGCCAGGCTGACTTGCTTTCACCCCTTCCCCTCTTTGGGCTGCTTCTGCATGCCACATGCACACTTCCCACACCAAACTCTCCAGCATCTAAATACTAAGCAGTTAATATATAAGCACTTTCTAGGTTTCGAGCCTATTATTGGGTCTTTCCTACAATGACTTAAGAAGGCTGAGCCGCTCTCCTTGCCTCCTCAGCTCTCTGTGTGCCCTACAGCCTCCCGGTAAGGTTTTAATAAGCATTGTGGTCTCAGCTCCTGCCTGGATATCAAAGGCAGTGCGATAAAAGCAAACTTAACTGTGGCCATCGTGAAATCCATGCTGCAGAGGGAAGCCCAGAGCACAGTCTACATCAGGGAAAAAGAGCTCAATGGGACCGGCACAGGGGGAGGGTGGGGGGTTGGTGTGTGGCTTGCCCTTTCAGAGCCTTGAGAAGCTAGTTGTTATCAGGAAGAAGGAAAAAATAAGACTCAATTAGCTTTTGAGACACTTACGGAAGAGCTACACCTGCTTCAGTGCTGCTTTGAGAAGCAGCGGATGTGACAAGGGATGCAGGACTGGCTCCAGGAGAGCATCTTTAGGTGCAAGCGGAAAATCAACCACGTGCCCACAGCCTCACTACTGCAAATGAAGGCCATGGTCCTTCGAAACCCACCCTGGCTCCCAGGGTGAGGAAAGCAGCAAACACCAAGATGGGAAAATGGATTGCACCGACCAGAAACTAAAAGTAACAATGCTGACAGCCAGGAGAGGTTTTAATGAAAAATCTATGGCGAGTAGGATTAAGGCAGTACAGAGGAGGGTTCTCTAAATAAATCAGAAACAGAGGCCATCTGAAGAACAGCAAAGCCCACTATCAAGTAGGAGTGGCCAGTATTGACATTCACTGCCAAGATCTCTGCCAAAGCAGATCCCAAAGTGACACTGCGCTACACTACACCGCTTCGGCACGTACGCCCTCCTCTCTACAGCCACTGCTGCACAGAGACCCCCAGGCTTGCCTTTTCCCAGAGCACTGACTGCAAAAGCCACAGCCTCGACCTAAACTTAGACCCTGAGCTCTACTTTTCAGACTGAAATACACCCCGTGTCCTGAAAAGCCCAAACCAGCCCACACCAAGGAGGCAGAGCTGCATCCTGCCTACGGTCTGCCGCGCTCCGTGCACCAAAACCATTTTGTGGCACAGTGTGGTTGATCTCCCAGCTCATCCTTGCAAGTTTGCACCTCCCCGGAGCTGAGATGGGCTCTGCAGGGGGTTATACCCAGAGGCAGGAGGGCTCACCCGAGGTCCAGCCCCTCAGCATCCTCCACTCAAGCTGTTTATGACAAGAAGATGATGAAGTGGCTCATCTTCTACTTATACAAAAGCAAATGCCAGTCCTCTCTGCATTTCTACTTCTCCAGAAAAACACACCAGCATGCCACGAGCACTGCGCATGTCCCTGAAAGCGTCCATCCCATCGTCACGAGGTGGTCCCGAAAAAAAAAAAAAAAGAGGAAAAGGGAGATAAAAAAACCCCTCTGGCTTCCTGCCATCTATGCTCTTATAAACCCTTGTTAACGGCTGTTGCAATGAACCAATCCAAGAGACATATTAATAGCGACACTAAGAGACACATTTACTGTTGACTGCGACTCGCTGGCAGATTTATCGCCCGGTTGCTAGGAGGGAAGGCCAGGCCCCGCAGTAGCACAATTAAAACTCGATTGAACACAGGGACAAAGAATCAATACTCTAGCCGGCCAACTTTTAGTTTTGCAAAATACAAATATAAATTAATTGACCTGAACGGTTGCTAACTGGTCATTACTGCTTGCTTGCTGGCCAGCTGGCACGGGGGAGGCATGCCACCGGGGCATGCGCGGTCGTCTCCCGTGGTCCTCCTGCCGCTGCTGCTGGGATGGCTGCCTCCTCGACAAAGCAGGGCTCAAACCTTGCTCTTGAGGCCCTATTTAGTGACAGCAGAGGTATAACATAACATATAGAGGTACAACAGAAACAGAGCTTTGCGCCCATCCCTGCAAAGTATGTGCTCTGCTTGCACGCACAGCCAGGACCGAACGCATCCTTGGAAAATCCCTCCCCATTCACCCCCAGAGAAAGCTGGCTCTTCCCCGCAGCGCAAGCGCGGAGGCTCCCAGCCCTTGGCTGTGCTGATGGTGCCGATGGCAATGCCACTTGGTCTGAGCCACCAAAAAAACCCTGGTCCAGCTGCCAGGGAACTGCACTGGAGCTGAAGCAGGGACAGAGCATGGAAGGATTTGCTTCTCTGGCCCACCACCATCAATGGACAGCAAGGTGGCACCTGCAGAGGCATCTTCGCTGTGTGGCTTGAGATTAACACGCTGAAAGAGAAATACAGAAACTGCCCAGCATGGACCACTTGACCCGTTCCTGCGTAACAAACGACACATCCCCAGCTCCTCTCAGGCTTCCCTTCAGCTGCCGAGAAACAACACTGCTGAGAAGCACAGTCATTGCTGTGGTGGGAGCAATCCAACAGGACTTGCTTACACCAGGGGAAAACCTTTTCCCGGTGCAGTCAGGCACGCCAGACAGTTCTGGATGCAAACAGTCTCTCGCCTTCACACACCCAAGCCTGGCAAGTGCCTGCATAGCCCAGCTCTGGAAAAGGGGCGAAGGCAGTGGGTGCTGAGCATCCCTGTCAGTTCACCTCATTTCGTCAGGTGCAGAGCACTGGGATACTTCACTGGTGTTGACTGGATGGATTAGCACGATTAGAGAGCAGACAGGATAAACAGATTTAAACTTCGCAGACGGACAGCTCACACGCAACTCAAAAAGGGGGAGAGGGAGAGGCCTAATGAAGGGGGATGGAGGGGATGCTCCCGGCAGACCTCCAACTCCCCTCGGTGAGTATTCCCCTCTCTGCTGGGGCACCCTGATAAATTCCGGGCAGGAAAATCACTTGGATTGACAGCCACAATGAAACCCTGCCTCCTCCAAATGAGAAAGATACATAAATACATATATATCTGTGTTGGGGGCTTCTCAGAGACATGTCGAGGCTGAGAAATTTTTCAGATTTGCTCATTGCAAAATCAATACCCATCAGCTGTTTGAAATTAAAGGAAAGATTAGGTCCTGGTTTTATACACGCTTTATTGTATTCTGAGAGCTTTCTACTCAGCCAGATAAATCTTCTTTAAGAGGATTAGGAAACTTTCATTATCTTTATCTAACCTGAACTAACACTAACTCTGAAAAATTAATCTAGAGACCGGACAAAAGCCGGTAGCCAGTGCAAAGCCGCAAGGATCCGGAGGTGGTGTCCACCGGAGTGCTACAGGCACCTCTGATCTGCCGGCACCCCTATCCCCCCATCAGAGCAGCCTCAGGGACGCTGGTTTCCAACCCAACAGCATCACCTATGAAGTCCCGTGCTAAAAGCCCTTCACAGCCCCGCAGCAGCTTTGCAACACTCAGGCAACCTGCCCTCTCCTCTCTCCCAAAAGCACGGAGCCTTGTGCTGTTGGAGCCTGCTCCTCCGCTGTGCCTGGCAGCGCTTTGCTTTTGGCCGTCCTGAAGCATCTTCAGACACTGGCCCGAGCACCTTACTAACAACTCCCCGACACAGCGAGCTGCGCAATATGGTCCCAGTCAGCGGAGACGGGTCAAATGCACGGCAGGAACAGGCAAAGGGAGAGAAAGAAGAGCATGCCAGAACATGAACCCCCAGTTTCAGTTCTCAGGTGTCCTCTGTCCCATGTGATGACCATGTAACACAGCAAGGCTATGACTCAAGCTCGTCTCCCTGGCACGGTGGGCACTTGCCCACACCCCTGTTTCCATGCTGCTCGATCCCTGAAGCAACAGATGTTCCCTACATCTCCATCACCAAGAGGACCTCCAAACCCTTCCCAAATCCAGACAGCCTTCCACATCAAACAGCCCATTCAGCAAGAGCACGAGGCATGTTAAGACCTACCTTGCACGATGAGATGGACGCGGGAAGTCTTGGGGTGATTGTCTGTCTGCACGGAGCAGGTGTAGGGACCCTCATCGTACACGTCCACGTTGTGTATCTTGATGCTGTACTGGGTCTTGGTGTTGGAGAGGATGACCACGCGGTTGTCTATAGACCACTTGTCATTGCCGGCGTACAGGATGGTGCTGCGGTTCAACCACGCTACCCGCGTGACCCGGTCATCCACGGTACACCTGCAAAGGAAGAGACAGAGAGTCACAAACCTGAAACAGAATCCACAGGGAGCATCCTGGCTCCCAATGGGGGCATGGGCATGACGGGA
This sequence comes from Microhierax caerulescens, assembly GCA_035590215.1. NCBI lineage: Eukaryota > Metazoa > Chordata > Aves > Falconiformes > Falconidae > Microhierax > Microhierax caerulescens. The sequence goes on along the minus strand of JAVJGJ010000036.1, from coordinate 3,232,877 downwards.
GCTGCGGCACTGGCTCCCCATCACGTACAGCCGGACCATCGTCACGGAGGTGGCACATGCCACAGCCACGCTACCCGGCTGCCACATCCCGCATTCCTCCATCACCTGAGATTTCACAGAAATGGCAGGTTCACCAGAAAAAATAAACAAACCAAAACTGCCTTTTTCTGTTACATGGAGCTGGGGAACTGCAGACGAAAATCCCATTGTGTTTGACCTCTGCAAGCCAAGCAGACTTTCTGTGTCACCCTTCTCGCCCACCTCCGCCACCCCCCTCCCTCACCCTCGCCGCGCACTGAGAATTTCAGATGAAGCTGTAAAATTTGCTGACAGTTTGGCTTGTCGGTGCAGGGAGATATACGCACCCACTGTCGGGGGAGAGGGGCCGCAGCACACACGTGGGGAGAGGGAAAGAAGAGAAACAGCCGGAGACGGCAAAGCCAGCGCACGGGGAAGAGAAGGGAACATTTGGATAAGCAGCTGTAAATCCTACAAGTGCCTTGAAAACACAATGCGGTCGTTTCCATTATTTATTTCCCGCCTGGCTCCCACCCTCCCTGCTCTGAGACGAATGGGGGCTCGGCAGCTCTGGTTCGTGGTGCTGACTTACGCTTGGCAAAGAAGGCGGGGGGGGGGGGGGGAATTAAAATGTTCCTGGAGAACACGGCTTTTTCATTCTGTTTGATAGATTTTTCTCGATCTATTTACTCGTGGCCTTCTCTGCCGCTGCCATGGCACCTGCAGGAAAACCACAAAGCATTTGGCTAAATTAAGAGCCCAGCATTTCTCGAGAGCTTCGCCTTGCCCACCTGAGGACCGCAGGAGGAGACCTTTCTCTCGGCATAAAAGCAAACCGGGAAAACCAAGCTAGGTGCAAGCTTGTGCCGGCGGCGGCAACACTGCTGCAGCTTTGTGCAGCCAAGATCGTAAGAAAAGGCACCTACAGTCAATCAAGAAACTCGTGCAAGTCCCTCTCCACACGCCTGTAAATTCAGAGGCGGGCTGGGGGGCTGTCCCTGTCCTTGTCCCCGCCGCGGTGCCTCTCCTGCAGAGGCTTTGGGGGTGTTATACGCCTCCCTTGCTGGGATTGCGGAGCGTCACCTCGATCAAGATTATTAATCGGGCAGACGGAAGGGGCAGCACTTGGCATGTTTGAGGGTCCCCCCAGGCGCTCAGTTCAGAGGAACGAGCCATATATCCTCCCGCAAACAAGTCATTTTCCCTTTGCAGGAGCTGTATGGCTCCGCCAGCCACATCATGTACGGACGCCAGGAAAGACGGATGGCCACCCGCGCCTGCTGCGGCACGGCGGGCACGCCGGGAGCCTGCCCGGGTGCCGGATGAACCCCAGCTCCTGCTCCGCCAGACCGAGGTGGCCTCGTGCCAGCAGACGACACTGTCCTTTTCAGGAAGCTGAGCCCCCCCCTTCGTTCAAATTAACTGGGGGAGAGCTAAGCGCAGCCGAGTTAAGTTCGGCCCTGGGGGATTCCAGTCTAGTGGACTATAACTGCTGTCTCACTTCATTATAATGAATAATAAAGAGATACTTACACACGGCTTCTGTAAATTATTCATTGCGTGCACTAAAAAATCAGGACAGCAATATGTAAAACAGACAACGTGCATGTCTGCGCTCATATAAATACCCAGACTACAGCCCTACGAGGTACTCTTGGGTCCCCTCATTAGGGGTGAAGCACAAAGACTAGGGTTTGAAGTGACAGGGATGAGGATCTTGTGCCATCACCAGGCACGTTCAACTGCCACTGCCCAGCTCCAGCTGGCACATCTTGGGTGCACTTCCCAGGAAAGTTTGGGGCCAGTCTGGGACCCCTGAGAACTGGGGTCACTTGTTCTGCATTTACAGCTCACATCGATGGCTCAGAGCCGCACTGGCAGTGCCCAGGGATGCCCGTAACATGGGCAGACATGTGCACGCGAGGAAGGGCAAGGATAGAATCGCTCTCCCTTGCCCATAGTGCCCTCAAAATCACTCAGAGCAACTGAGCAGGAGCAACTCGGGACTCCTTCCAATAAACTCATGCCAAGAGCAAGGAGGCAAAACCTCCTTCTCCCCATCCCCCTCCCTTCAGTTGCTGCCACTCAATAGACAATTTGGGATCAACTCCCTTCAGCTCTGCCTGCTTAGTCAGCATCATGCTCCTCTCCACCGGAGCCCAGACTGGCCCCAGCAACTGCAGGTAGGGGGGGACAAGACAAACCACCCTCCTTCAAAAAACCAGCCCTCCTGCACCTCCTGGCAAGGCATCAAAGCTATCACCAGCAGAAAAGCCACCATCAACCAGCTGGCACGGCCAGCGTGGCATTTCTGGAGGCACCTCCTCGCCCAACCTCGCCTTCCTGCCCCAAGTCTACCCACACCCTGGCAATTGATGCCTCAAAGGCAAATACTGAGTGACCCTCCGATGTGAGGAGTGCCCCACCAGCTGCTTTACCTGGCTCAGCAAGCGATCTCCATTAGCCACTAAGCCGCCAGCGCTCCCTCGTCTGCCTAGCCGTCTTTGCTACCTATTTCCAATTGACCAGGATTATGATAATGTCTCCAGTAAGCAAACAGGTAAAGAGACTTCTGCAAAGTGTTTAGATAAAGCAGACAAGCTCTGACAAAGCTGGATAATAAAGCAGGCCAGGAGGTTTTCCCTTGAAGGGATCTAATTAAGAACAAAGACAAACCCCCATTAACAGTCTCCTGAAGGCACCATATCCATCTCCAGAAGAAACCCTGCCTTACAAGTCTGGAAGGGACAAAAGACGATAAAGTGCCTGTCAGATGGGAGGGAAATAAACCCATCCTGGCTCTGCGGTTCACCTGGAGAAAACCCATCAGCAAGGCGGGAGGAACATCTGAGGACTGATGTTGCCAGCCCAAAACTGAGCCCCCGGCACCGACTTCATCCCAGCCCCTCCACACAGCCCTTCTTTGTGCAAGGCGACCCATCCCATCTGCTCCTCCATCTCTGCGTGCCGCTTAGACCCTCACTGCCTTCAAGCAAAGACTTTGCACCATCTGCAGCCCTTCGGCTGCCTCCTACGGCAACTGATCTCTGCCAGAACGACTTGCTGGTGAACCTCAGATGCTGGGCTTTGCCCCAGCCCCCCCTCCCCCCCCCAGCGTTCACAATTATACACATCACCTCTTGACGGCGCCGTCTCCTGAGACCTGTATTGATCCCCTTGCTCTGTGTGGGGATGAGAGCTGCCGTGGGGATCCCGGCGTTCTGCCAGAGACGAGGGCGATGAACCCGAACGCAGCAGCTCGAGAAGATGCATGAGAGAGGGAGTTGGGGGCACCGGCGCTGCGCCGCTTCCCCTCTAATTGCCCCTATTCCTCATCCTTAAATGCTAATTTTGAAGTTTGCCAAGGAATTATTTCACTTAGTGTCAACAATACAGATAACTCTGCCGATGTGCTCTTTGTGTTCTGTGGCACAAAGTGACCAGCTCTCTCCTCCTGGACCTATTAGGAGATACCCCCGCATCGCTCCCGCGGCAGGCTCCTGCCCAGCCCCATCACTGACACTGACAGCACTT
>JAVJGJ010000036.1:3190789-3206157 GCA_035590215.1 Microhierax caerulescens | reverse complement strand
CTTTGCCACGCATGCATCCTCACAGATCCTTGCTTAGACAGGAGGATGCTGAGCCTCCTGCCTGAAGAAAGCCTGTGGCACTGTTTGCAACTGCCACCTCCGAGGTGGCTGTCCCAGCGAGCCCCCACCGGTGCCTCCGCATCTCCCCAGCCCTGGCTCTGACCCATAAGCTCTGTACGTGGGAAGCTCCCCTGAGTTTTTGCAGGAGCAACTTTCCTGCTCAGTCTGGGCTGCGAGACCTCGATAGCGTTCGCTGCCTGCCCTGCCCTGGGCTCACCATCCCAAGACCTCCGCGCCATGCTACTTTCCATGTATTATTCATCTCCTGTTGCCTCTTCCTGAGCTTTTTCTGCTTGTCAAGGCAAAAAAAATGCTCTCTGCCCATGATGTATGTAACGATGTATGAACTCCCTTCCTCTCCGTGCCCATTTTGTCCCAGTTCAGGTGCTCTCTCTAACCTTGCTTTCATTTCTAAAAGAGGAGGACAGGGAGGAAAAACTCACAGTACCCACCTGCCTCCGCAATAGAAATAAGGCATAGAGGTGGCAAACTCTTCCCTCAACACTCCAGTCACTTTGTTTTACAGAGTGCTAAAATGAAAGGGATACTTTAGATTAAAAGATTTGTGTAATGGTCTGATTAATTCATTCCAAACAGACAGAGACTGTTCTGAGGATCTCTGTTAGCTCTTAACCTTTCCAGCTTGGGGTTTTTTTGTGTATAAGCGAGGATGTGTTTTAATTTAATATTCAGCGCCTGCTGCGCTCTCTCTGGGTTGGATCACATGGCTTTTCTTCTTCACATGGAGAGGGGACCAAATGCTTCTTAAAATAAACAGAGAGAAGCTGGTAAACAAGGAGGGCGAAAGCAGGAGGGCTCACCTGACGGCCCGCACGCACCACGGGCAATTACCCCATTCACCCTGGTTCAGTTCACAAAATTAATTAGCACTGAACGCTGCTGGTCCATATTATCTATGAGCTAATAAGCAGGAGAAGCCACAACTCCAAAGGCAAGCGCGCCAGGTGGCCAGAGGCGAGTTTCCAGCCCCCGGGGGAGGGAGAGGACCCTGTGACCCCAACGAGATGCCTCACACAGCCAGGAAGGGGGCTGGGACTTCGAGGGGGTTGCATGGAGGAGAACGTACCTGCGGGGATGGCAAGGCACAAGGAGAAGCTGTGATATTGCTTCCAGGTTTTTGGGCACCTGGTCTTCACGGGCTCTGTAGAGCAGCTACGCCTGCACACCGCAGGACACGTGGTCCTTGGGCCACCGCGGTGCCCATGTGCCCTTGGGTGCGTGCAGGGCAGCGCGGCCGGGCTGCTCTCACTCACACAGGCAAGAGGGTCCTGCTGCCCCCGGCCACACCATACCCTGGTGCCTTCTGCTGCTCCAAGGAGACCTGAGGGACGGCCAACATCAGGCACGGGCGCACACCTTGACAAGACAGATGGTTTCCAGGGTCAGCACACATGCTAGACGCGATGTTCAGCTACTGGTTGGCAAAGGCCATCTCTCTAACGGCTGTCACCATCCTGCTGAAATTCAGGGAGGCACATCACGTCATGCCTGTCTTCGGCAGGCTTTGAGCTGTTTCCCTTTCCCTCTCTTCTCTCAAGCTATGAAGACAGAGTCCTCCTCCGATTGAAACATAAGGCCGCTTTGTCAGGAGGAGAAGGGACAGTGACAAACAGGTGCATTAGCATGGTGGGCAAGCGCCAAGTGCTCACCCCAAGCCCTGGATCAGACAAATGCAACGTCTAGCCCTCACTGCTGCTCCTGTCCCTGGCTGCCCGACCACCCTGAAGCCCCAGACCTGGGGACCTCTAGCGTGGCATCAACCCTGGGGAAAAGCAAGCTCAGCAGAAGGACGGGGAGATGATTTCCAGGCACTGCTCAAGCAGCAGGCTGGGAGAAGACAAGGCATTTAATTTCCACCTGACGTGCTATCACTTACGCGAGATCACAGCTTCTGCTCTCGCTTTCGCTCGTCCCCCTCCTCTAGGACTGCGGTGAAATATCACTGCTCGCTTCAAGTGAGGCAGAAAGTTCAGCCATGGCATCTGCTAAGAGTACTCCACGTCTAGTGCTCATCTCTTATGTGAGCCTCTAACCGTGAGCCACTCGGAGCCTTGCCACCTCCCCAGCTAGAGAGGCAGCTCTCTGCTCTGGTGCAACGGGATCACAACAAATTCAGCAAGCAAAGGGTAATTAGAGGCTCTGTTAATGCAAAAGGGGCTGATTTCAGGTTGCATGGACAACCTTCAACCCAGCCGGTCGGGAGTGCTCAGCTTGGCAATGCCATCCCTCTTTCAGTCCAGGCATTTGCTCAGAGCTCCCTTGAACACCATGTTATTTCCATGTCCAACCTACTACACATGTTGCAAATGATTTCATCTCGCTGGTCTGTCGTTGCCTGTTTTACAAAGAGTACACCTGCCCAGATGCTGTGTTATGCCCCCCATACCAATTCTGACATCCACAAGTGAAACAAAAGCTAAAAAAATCCGCTGCCCAGCCAGAAAATAATTTTACTTTATTTGTCTGTTGGTTTGTTGTTTGTTGGGGTTTTTTTTCTTCCCATTTTTCTGGTTAACAAGCAGGGGGAGGAGGAAATCATAGTCTAGAGCTTTTGCTTCTACACGCCTCTTTCCCTTTTTTTAGCACAGAACAGATGTTTCACACATCAGTGTCTCTCTTGATAAAGGCAGCCTTTTTCTGTTGTGGAAAAAATGCTCCGAAGGAAATTTTCCTCCGAGCTCTAGTCCCAAATTTCTCCAGCTTTCCTGCGGCTCTTCCTGTGCCTCCAGCTGGAGCACAAGACGGAGCGTGTCCTCTGGGCTATCCCAGCACACCAGTCTGCCTCGAGCTATCACCCAGCCCTGCACATGGCCTTCAGGGTGGTTTCTACAAAAATGGCACGATAATGGAAATTGCCATTAATGGGAGTAAAAAACTTTTAACAACTTCAACTGTCACTATCCCATAAGGTAAAAGGAATCCATACTTAAAGACGTAATGCGACGTTAGACCTATAGGAGGATATAACCCCGCTAAAACCCTATGGGGAAAACCACATTTAGCCTCCGCTGAAGCACAACCCCCCAGGTGCCAGCTAGTGACTGAAGCCACTAACTGGCCATTACGACCTTGACACAGGGCAAGGAGAAAGGATGGTCCCTTCAGCCATCGCTTCAAACAGGCATCACGATCAACACGGTACAAGCCCAGCACTTGGTGCCAGGACATCTGGCTATTTTTTGGCTCACCGTATCTACTGTGCTTGTTTTCTCCCCATGCCTCAATTGACTCGTATGAAAAATGGGGATGATAATAGCCAGCTAACAGTGGCAATCTTTGAAATATTAGCTCTGCTAAAACAGGTGAGCTGTCTCAGCTTACAGAAGCGACCCTGCTAGCGTTGCCAGAGACCATTTTTTTTTTTTCCTTCTGGCCTTAATGATAAATCACCAGCTCAGCTTTGCTCTGTGATAGTCAGGGAATCAGGATAGCGGTCAACTAGCCATGCTTTGGCAAATGCCCCCACAAAGCATGAAATACTGAATATTGCAGCACTGGGAGAGGGAGGGGAGACTGGGGCTCGCTCTGCCTCTTCCTCCAGCTTCCCTGTATGAAGAGGATCATATGCTCGAACAAAAGAAAAAAACCTCTTGGTATAGATAAAGACCAAAAGAGCACACCTCGAGTGTATGAGGGGACTTCAAAACCTCCAGAGTCTGTTCTTGCTCGAGCCAGTGGCACAAATCGTTTTCACAAGTATGGAAGTCTGGCTAGGGCTATGTGTTTGGCCAAGAGTCCCAGGTATCAAACCCCAGGACCATTTTCACACCATTGCCTCGAATGGAGCAATCCCTGGCTGCCCACTCCCTGCCACATCCCCGTGTCCAAAACACAGCATTTTGGAACCACGTGTCCTCCAGAGCCACCGTGACCAGTGCTGGCACCAACCCCTTCCACAGGATGAGATAATGTACATTATTTGCTAATATAAGTTTGACATTAATTAGCAGGAATCTCACTGGCAAAGACTCACACTGTGCAGCAGATGTGATGTGGGCTCACAGCTCCTTCCCTCCCTGCTGCGTGGATGGGGGGGAAGAGCTGGAGTCACGGAGTTTGTGTAACACATCCAGGAAGCCTGCGTCAGGGGGGACTGTCACCACCAGTGCCAAGCCAAGATGTCCTCCCAGCAGCAGTCTGGATGTGTTTTAAAAAGAGACAGGCTGGAAGAGACAGATGTCACTCGTGATAGACAGGGCAAAGGCAGGGGACAGCTGGTGTCGGGGCTCTCCACTCCCCCCCAGGAAATGCCGGCATGGGACACGGTCATTTGGCTTCCTCCAGAAAGTGGGTAGTGAGTGATCGAAGCACTCGCCTGAAAGTGCTTGTTCCCTCCAGAACATCAGCTTCAGATGCAAGCCAGGCAGCTCAATTCCTCATCCTCTGTGCTCGATAAACCCTGGTCCATAAAATTTATTGCATGCTTCTAGATGACAACCGCAGGAAAAAAAAAAAAACACCCAATACTGGAGTTGTGTCCATGTAGGCAGCCTTTACAGATGGCATTGCCACGGCTGATTTACATGAGACAAGAGGCCGGCCAAACCTGAGCACCGTGAAAAATCCCATACCTGGGCATGAAGAAACCCCTTCCTCTCCGTGGCCCCATTTTGCTTGCACGCTCGTTTGTGACAAGTGCCCTATTCCACAGGTCAACTGCAGCACCTCGGTGAAAACTACAGCACATCCAGGGACTTTGGAGAACAGGAGCTCGCTCACAGCCACCCGCAGCGAGGCGTACATCACTACATAACCCACGTCCACCCGTCTGTACGTGTGAGTTGTACCTAACAGACACGACACAAGGCAGACGGAGGACAGCGACAGCAGCAAACCTCTCTCTGAGCCCAGGAATGTTGTGGCAGAACCTTCTGGTACCTTCCCTGTATTGAGCATGAAAAGGAGTTCAGTCCTTCCATGTCACACACTTAGCAAAGCCAAAAGAGTGGATGGTCAGCCCTGAGGAAAGTGTGTGCTCTCTCCACGGCCAAGGAAGGGGAGGTAAGAGAGATGCTGCTGATGGAATGAGACAGAATAAAACTGAGCATCAACCGACCCACAGAAAAGGGCACGAACTCGAAACAACCGGGATATTTGCAGCGCAGGACATGGCATGGACAGGTCTAGAGCACCTGGGGGAGCAGGGAGCAAAACCGTAAGGGTTGTAGAAGGTCAGCACTGAAGGATGCAGGACCGATCTACTGGGAGATGCTGTTCCTTCCCTCTCATCTGCACCAGACTCACCATGGGCACAAAAGTGAAGGCCATGCGAGCAGAGCGACGTCTCTGCCATGCTCTGTCCTGTGCTGAAAGCTTATGGACCAACAACAGGGGAGGAACACCGCAACATCGAAGTTCAAAGCAGATCAGGACCCAAATCACGCAGCATCCCTACGTGAGGTGAGCTGAAAACAAAGCAGTCTCTGGCAAGCTGGGTGGGTGTGGTGGTAGCTTCCCAAATCCATCCTCATCTTTCCCTTCTCCATGGCAGAGGGGCTGAGACAGTGGGTAGGCAGAAGGAGGAGGGAAAAAAAGGAGGAAAAAAAAACAAACCAGAACAAGCCATGCCATGGTGAATGGAGTGGAAAGGTTTCTGAAGGAACCATGTTTGTCACATTAAAGTGAGTGAAAGGCAGGCGTGGGCGCTTCCCTGCCTGTCAAGTGCGTTTGTCTCTGGTCCCAGGAATTTTCATTATTCATTATTCGCCTGGCGTGGACAGCAACAGGAGTGCGAGGTTCTGTCTAATCCCCACCTGATAATGTATTTCTGATAAGCATGACGGAGCCGACGCTACTAACCAGATTCACATTTCCAGCAGATAAAGTGTCATTTAGAGGAGGCAGGCGCCGTGAATTTAGATTGGGGAGATAAGGGGAGGTGTGGGCCGCCTGGTCCCAAGGATGTGAGGGAAGAGCAGCGACGTGGGTCTGGGAACAGAGGTGACATCCACGCCACTGCCTTGCCATCCCGTGGCAAGGATGCATGTATGTAATTAATATGAACATTACCCAACTGAGGACAAAGCAGTGGCAAAGACACGGGAAGAGTCCTGGCTTGACTCTTGTCTCATCCAAACTGGATCTCCCCTCTATGACTCAGAGCTCAAAACAGCAGAGGCAAAAAAAACCCACAAACCAACCCCTTGAGACCAAGTCAGAGCTCCAGAAGCACATCGTGGTTGGAGAGAGAGCTAATTCGGCGGCTGCCTGGGGTCCATGTCCACTAGCAATTATCTTGCCTCGGATCAACCTCATTGACTCCAATACTACCGCGGTACAAAGCTACAGCAATGGGCCATTAATATTTATCAGGCTTCATACGAGGAAAAATGGCTTGTATGATATGTTCTGTGTAATTTATGTCATGTATTTTAACAGTGGGTCATGGCAGAAGCCAGATAACAATAACCTTGTCAACTAGCAGGATTTGTAGCCTGGTTAAGATACATATAAAGGTACCCGTATTATTGCAACCCGTAAGTATTTCAAGTGTGAAATCTCTAAAGAAGAGGTATAGGTGCCAGAGGGCTAAAACTATGGCTATTTGAGAGAGAACAAGAGAATTTAGGTCAAGTATAAATATGGAAAAAGTTCTCGATGCCAAGATCTACAGGGCTGTGCAACCATCTCCCGGGAGGAAGGAGGAGTTGCTCCATTGTTTTCGACATTTCAAACTAGACTGGATGGAGAACTAAATATTACATACGGTGGAGAGGAGCTTACAGACTAGCAAGGGGATAGACTAACATACAACCCCCGCTATGAAAAGTGGCAACAGGAAGATGACACAGCCTTTCCACCCTATTCCACAAGGCAGCTCCCTATATGTATTTGGAGCCAGATCTGCTGATTTGGGGTGACACAGACAAGTTTGTAATGCTTTCCACTCCTGCCAGCCCTGCAGAGTTGACGCAGCCAGGAAGGAGGGAGCCAGAGCCTCCCCTGAGTGCCGCATGATGAACGGCGTTATTGCCATCCAGAGCACCGGCTCTGCAATTCAGCGAGGGACAAGGAGGCTGCGGGAGTATGGCCGAGGACAGTATTTCAGCTAGAAGAGCCCAGCTTGACTTTCAGACCGCAGCCTGGGCTGGAGAAAATCTTTTTTTCCTCATCAAGAGCTGAAATGCAAACCTCCTAGGCTCTGGGAAGAAGGCACATAAATATTGGACTCGGTCTCCCTGGCAGATGGGGAACATGCCTAAAGAGCCCAAGATTCAGTTGCTGACAGTGTTGGTCATTACAACGAGACATGCCAACACACCGGGGCTCAGCCTGAAGCCAAGAGATGTACACGGATTTACCCACCCCAAGGCTCTATGCTTCCTGCGCCTACCGCCTAACGACCTTTTCAGATCCAGGCTCTCTGCGCAAATGCCAAGGACCAGCTCCCTCCAGGAAAAGGGGAGATGAAGACTAGCCAGTCCCAGAAGACGAGAGCATCCCTGCCGTCTCACAGAGCTCGCAGCAGCTGGAGGGCAGCAGGAAAAGTACAACGTAACTCCCTCCACGCAGTGATCATAACTTTGCAGCAGCAGCTCTTTAACAGCTTCCCTCACTAACAAGCTGCTCTTGTTTTCATGTTTTGGAATGGCTTAATCCTGTATATGATAACATCCCCAACAAGCGAGTGCATTAAACTGTGACAGCTTTTCACTGACCTAAGCAATTGCATTGTGAAAACGCCATTAGCGTCTCTCTCTTCTTCATCTAATCCCCCATCCCCTCCCTCTGCCTTCTCCCTGGCCAGTAAGAGCTATGCTCAATACCACTATTAAATTACCCTTAGAAATACGCTCCTCAAAGAAAATCAATGCACATGTGTTTTAACACTTGTCACAAATAGATCAACTAGGCAATCAAACATATATTATTCCGCCTGATGTTTAAATAAATAAAACGGCCACATGTTGATGGCACGCTCCCACGGCTAGCGCGCCTCCTGGGCTGCTGCCGTGTCCAGTGCTGCTCTCCGCTCCAGCTAAACCTGCTCTCACAGCGATGCTGCGTGCACACCGCTGCTATGAAAAAGGCACAAGGGGGGAAGGTGAAGCCCCAGAGCACCCATGTTCATTGCACCTGGGTTTGCAGCACTGCTAAGGAACACCCTGCAAAGCCTGGGAGCGTGCCAGAGCCTGGCACCGGCGCGGGCAGAGCTCCCCAGTTGCAGCATCAGGCTGCTGCACGGGCTCCCTTGGCTTGTTTTTCAGACCCTTCTCCCCATTCCCTTCCTGATGCTATTACTTACTGCTCCAGGTGTCAGTGGGACAATTCTCCCCGGGAGCACGTCTCGGCATCTCTGCCATCGCTGATGGTTTGTATGGGGAACATGCACACAGGTCTAAAGTGCCTGATAAATAGATCGTGAGCCTTGAAATCTGTTCCTACTGTGAAGACGTTTGCTGTGACTATTTTTACTTCAACATCATTTTCTCTCTTCTTTCTTTTTTTTTTTTTTTTTTTTACCCACCCTTCCTCTTTTTTCCTTGGTCAAATCGGGACAGAAAGGGATTTCTTGACGACTAATTAAAGCCCCACATGTTAATGAACTCCCAACACTTTACTGCCTCAGAGTGTCTGCAGCCCCACAGGAAATTAATAAGAGCTTTAATCACGAAGAGACTTGAAAGGTCAGTGCCTGCTATGGGTCTCCAAACACAGAAGGCAACAGAATCACATCATATTTTAAAAACACCCCGCTGAGAAGCCACAGGGCTGAGGCCAGAGACAAAATAACAGGCAGAAAATGAGAGGTGCGGCTGCCGTCACAGGGTGAGGGAAAAGCGGGACAGAGGAGGCTGTAATCACACACTCTGCCTTTGTCTTCTATTTAATCTGCCCTACCTTTGTTATTTCTTTTTTTTTTTTTTTTTTCCTAGTGCAAGGCCAGATTACACGTGATCGATCTGCTTGAGAGTAACCCTTTACCAACCTACCTGACAGCTCATCTCATGACCTTCCTCTCCATCTGCTTGCTAAATGAGCTCTCCCTAGTTTTCCCTTCCCGGCTGTTTGCATGCATCTTCCTAAAGCTCCTTTCAAGATATTAGAAAGTATGTAGATAAATTGATATTGTAAGTAGGTGCTCCAGATGGACCAATTACTGAATTAATCCGTTATACCTACCTGGTTACAGTAGCTAGTTATTTACAGCAGTCACCAAAGCGCACGCATGATCTATTCAGTCCTCAGCATAGTACCAACGTGCAGCATTGCAAGCACCAGCTCCACGAGGTGTTTTTAGCCCATCCCTGGTGAAACCCCAGTGTTTGAAGGACTTCAGTTCAAAGAGCATCTCCAAGTAGAGGCACAGACTCAGGATAGCTTGGAGCAAGTGCTTCTGCGGCCAGACAGCATGGCCCCAGTTAGCAACTGGACCGGGATGGTGTTTCCACATGCCTGTTCCTGGCACAAACGTCAGCTCGCCATGGGTTTTACTATCCATTCCAACAGGAGCACCTCTAGGTTCAACGGGAGAAACCACCTCTAGGTCACAGCTATGAATCCAGATCTGGTCTGGACACTGCAGGCTGTCCACAGCGAAGAAGACAACTGACTGATGTTCACTGCACGAGGCAGGAAAGCCTCAACCTTCCCAACCCGGCCAGCCAAACCAAGCTGAAGACCCTTGGCTGTTCACTCGAGAACCCTCAAAGCAGACACACACGAGAAAAATATTACTGTGCCTGAGCTTTGCATCCAGACGCAGCTCCTCCTCGCCTTCCCAAACCCCTCCGAGAGGCTCCGGCATCTCATCCCTCTCCTCCTGCTCCCACCAATGTCTCTGACCTCCGAACCTCCAACGATGTGATTTCCTACCTGACTGATCGTAAACCCTTCAGCTACTCCAACCAACAGCCTGCTCCATGGAGAGAAAGCCACCTTTGGTGGTGTTTATCATCCCTGCAAGTTTCTGTTGTCCTCCTCTCGCTCCTCTACCTCTTCAACCCCTTGCTGCCTGCAGTCTCCAGCTGCTCTCGCATTGGGCACTCCTGGGGATGGGCTGAGGGGGGAAGCAATTCCCCCAGGACACACAAGCGACTGTTCCCAGCACCCTCATCAGCACATTCTCTCCATAAATCTCTGGTCCTGCCTCGAAGAGAAGCCTTTGGCCCCTGGTATTCCCCAACCTCCAGAAGATGATTGCAATCCCAATACCAAGAAGGAACCAGGCCAGAAATGAGTCCAAGCAGAAACCAGATTTCCCTGCAAGTTGGAAAGGGGCACCAGAGGCGAAGGAAATTTGGCCACCCAAAGCGAGCATCCAGATCTCAGAGCAGAGGCTGGCTCAGCCATGAGCCAAAGTGAACTCCTGCGAGGCTCCCACCCCAAAGCAAGGGATCAGACCTAACACATCGCTGCTCCAGCCCGTCTCCAGAGCCCGTTCAAAGAGCTTTATGCTCCACAGGCCTTTCCATCTTTAGGTTTACAAGCTAAATCCTGAGAGGGAAGGAGCCCCCCCCCCCAGTGCTACTGCCGAGGCTCAAACAAAGACTTAGCGATGTGCAGCCCAGGAGAAAACCCCGCGTTGCAATGGTATCAGACGTCCTCCTGCTCGCAGGCACACAGCGAGTAGTTCTTCCCTGGAGTTCAAAGACTCTTCCCTTTGGGCAGGTTGTAATTGTGCACCGTGACGTTAGCCACACCGGCCGCGCTCAGGGACGTGCTGCCGGATGAAACCCATCATCGCTCCTGTTTCTCTCCAGCAATTCCTCGGCCTCATTTTGACTTGCGGTTCCTCATCCCCTCTTGGGATTTGGCCCCATCTAGAGAGATAATTGGAAACACACCCTCCGCATCCTCCTCCTGTCAGGAGCCAGCTGTCTGATGCTTTAAAGGCAATCTTGCCTGTCTTCCTCCCCCCCTGCTCCCCACAAAAGCTTCTGCTGAGATCCTAGAGAGACAAGCGCCATGGGGAACGGGAGGAGACAGCCCCGCTCCCTTCCCAAATATTGTCTCTGCAGGCCAGCCTCAGCTTCCCCCTTAATTTCCAGCCAGATTTCGTTTGGCAGCACTTTAGAAAGCAGTACAAGAAATCACCAGCGGAGCACCGATACGATTACAGTCCCTCAACGGCCATAGCTGAGGATGCAATAACTGCACCCGCTGCTCACCTCTGGCTTTGGCCTCGCCACAACCCCTCCTCCTCCGAGCCACCCCCAAGCCCACACCGCCTGCCGCCCCCCAGTCCCCACTCTCACTATCTTATTAGATTTTATTATATGCTGGCTACACCAGGAGAGGGAAGGAGCACCCAAACCCGTGGGAGATGCAGACAGAAAACTTTCCCGGCGGGAGCCGGTCCTCCCACAGCGAGCATCCCTCCCTCCCTCCCCCAGACAGAGGATGTCTTCCCTTTGCCGCCGCTGGCACCGCCGTTGGCCTCCTGAAGAACTGGGATATATATACACACACAGAGATACATATATATATATAAAAAGAAGAACGACCCACTTAATGAGCTCTGATACCCTCCTTGTAAAGAGTGGGAAATTATCTGCGAGTCTAGGAATATCTTCATTAAAAATGCATTTAGCTGTGGAGCGCTGGAAAGAGAGACCTGTAATACATGAAAGATTAGCCCCAGATTGCTGATTGGGCTCTTTCACATCGTTATGGTAATTAGGCTCGCACAGCCTGTTGTGCTGACTCTGACACTTTGCCGGGCTTGCCTTTGTCTGGGATTTAAGGTGGATTTTCCCCCTTCTCCCTCCCCACCAATTTTTCCCTTTCCTCGTGCCTTAGCCCTGGCCGAGGAGCGGACACTACCTTGGCTCATCAATATGCAAAGGGCTGCGATCCAATTTGCCCGCGCTCCCCGGCTTCCTCCGCCAACCCCAGCCCTACCTCGCACAGAGGAGAGAGAAGAAATTAATGGTAATTACGAGGTGTGAGTGGATATTACAGCTCTCAATCTGATTGCCATTGAAACCAAATAAAAATGCAACTTAATCAGCCGATTATTAAAGCAGGGAATAAACAAACGGCGATGGGTCCTTGTCCTTGCTAATGTGCTGCCCTGCTCCCCTGCCTGCGGACCCAGGGGAGCCTGGCTGGGCCGTGCCTCCGGCAGACAAACCTTGCTCCAGTCTGCTTGGGGTTGGGATTATTTTATTTTGCTGCCTCTCTGTCATTTGAATGGGAAATCCTGCTCAGCCCATGCAGCCTGTGGTGCTGGAGTGAGAAAAGTGTGCTTCAGACGAGGTGCGAGGGGAAAGGAAAATGCTCGGAAGGTTTCCAAAGAGGATCGCATCTCCTGATTGTGTTGTTTTGGGTTTGTTGTTTTTTTTTTTTTTTTCAACAAGTCCCACGGCTCACCCTTGTTGTGAAGTACCGCTTTAGCTTTCCTGAGCTGCTGAACCCCCTCTGCAGAGCACACAGCTGCAGATCTCCTTGGAACCACAGCAGAAGTGCTACGGCAAGGCAGGCAGCCACCTGTTGAACCTCAGCAACGAGAAAGGGCCATTTCGTGGCATGTAACCTGCAAAGCCAGGAGCATGCCGTGTCACTGCTCGGGCATCGCTGCGTCTTGTTCCCCTGAATTACAGCAAACAGCAAAATAACCCCTCCCTTTGGTCTTAAATCAGGATCCACACGCGAAGGGTCCTTTAATGCTCCCCAGCTCCAGACAGTCAACCAGGAACTTTATTATAAAACACCCAAAGCGGGACAACAGCAGCTCCTGGGTAGCAGAGGTTTCCGAAATCCCTACTTGCCACCAACTACTGAAGCACCTCTGGGGCACGGAGGGATTTTAGATGCAGTGGCCAAACCCAGCCAACCTAGAAAGCATGGAGCACAACCAGCTAAAAGCCCACCCCATCCAGCAACACGAAAACCAGGGTGCTGCCTCTTCTCCACTGCTGCCGTCCTGGATGATAATGCTTCTCCGATGACCCCGAGCTGGTGCCAGCCCATATCATCACTCCCTAATCCCAGCCATGAAACCCTGTAACCCCACTGCTCACCCTCTTATCTCTCACTCCCCTATCTGCCCACCTTAGGTTTCAGCTGGCGTTTGCCTAATCCAGCTTCAAGCCCAGGGGATCTCAGCGGAGCCGCTGGCCTTGTATTAACCTTAGGACACTGGGACAGGTTTGGAGACTTTCCAGATGTGATCTGAGCCTCTGACTCAGAATAATAATAGACAGGAATGATCATAAATTAATCTTCTCGTCCATCTCTCCCTTCCTCATACATGTATTGATGTGTTTCTATAGCCTCTCCACACCCTCCCTCGGCTCTATTCATCCATCCATCCCCTGGCATGTCCTTTAATTACCTACCCATTAGGTTCCCTCTTTCCTGGCTCCACATTTTATCCCCTCTCTGATTGCAGTGGGGAATACACTTTAACCCTGTAATAGAGTACGAGGGAAGAGTTTAGGCAAGTGTCCATGCACAGCAGGGTGCTGAGCTCCACGCTCCGCAAGGAGGTCTCAAGTAATTCCCTCTCAAAAGCAAAAAAGCTTCTGATTAAGTGGAGGAGCTGTTGTCGCAGCTGTAAGCTGGACACCTACCCTCAGGGACACTGTTGGGTTGCCCAGCTGCTCCAAACCACTGCTGGGCATGGGAGAAAGCCAAGCCACAGCTTTGGAAACCCACCCTGTCTCCTCCTCATCCCCTGCCCCCTTCAAATCCTTCTTCAAAGCCCCCATCTTCTCCATGGCCCACAAAGAAGGCACAGCGAGCAAGGACGACGCAGTGGGGACGGGTGCTTTGCCAGGTAGCAGGGGCTTGCAGAGAGGGGCCAGCGCTGCCCTGTCCCTGCACGTTTTCGGGAAACCATGGTGGGTGCTGACACAGCATCTGCCTTCAGAGCAGATGAAACTTTTTTTCAGCTCCTAGCCCCCGGAGCCAGTGTTCATGTCCAAAAAGCACAGCAGAGGCTCTCTGTGAACAACACCACCGCCACAAATAAACCCAAGCACCAGCAGGATGACAGCTGTAATGAACCAGTGCATACGTCCCACTTGGAGGTTTCGGAGAGGCTGTTCAGCTGCTGATGACTGATGACATTTGGATTTCAGCGAGACAGTTTTCACAGGAAATCTGCAGAGCAGCCAGTTTGAAGACACCCCCTCCACTTCCCCTAGTAATTGCTTAATAAGCATTGTATCGCAGCAACCTCATTTGCTGCATGTGTGTCTAGCGGTGAGGGACAACACCACGCCGGGAAGCCCACACTTACAGCTTCAGGAAAGGACCTCATGAAACCACCTGTCCCAGACTCCACCATCGAGGCAGCACCAGCCGTACCCATCCCCCCACCACCACACATGTCCCCACGTTGCCTTTGAAAGCCCCCAGCAGCGAGAGAGACCAGCCTCTCGCGTCATCCTTTCCCAGCACATTCCGATGCTTGCTACCAGAGAGCTTGCTATTCCCAAATATCTAACCTTGATCTTCCCGACTGCAAATTAATCCGATTCCTTCCTGTTCTATCTCGCAGTAGACACGGAGAGCCATCGATCGGTCCCTTTTCTGTAACAACTTCTGACATATTGGGAAAAACGAGATCGCATCTCCTTCTTTTGCCTTTGGGTCCTGCAGGCAGCACTCGGAGGTTTGCTGGGAGCTCTGCTTGGCCCGGCACAAAACAGCCAGCCCTGCTCAGCCGGGAGACAGGCTGCTCCGCAGATGTGCTCCCTCCCCCTCCTGCTGCTCTGAGAGTTATATCGGGGGGCTGAACTCCCCCAGCTTGAAGGACATGGGGCAAGGAAGGATGTGGGAACTAATATCCGACAGACAGGACTGTCATTTCTACCTTGGGCAATAGAAAAACTTCACAAAGCAGCACTGAAGCCATATGCATGCATGGCTGCATCTCCTTCCACCCTTGCATTTCTCCCACCAAACGCCGCATGAGTGGGTGCCCCAGCCTCAGGCTGCTGCCTCCTCCCAGGAGGGTCTGTGCCCGAGCTGGCTCCTCGGGCTGTGTGCCAGCCCAGTATCTGTGCCACGGCAGCTTGGCACCACCGCAGCACTGGGATGTCAAAACCACGAGCAAGCAGCTCCGTTGGGAACGTTGCTATTTATACCCCGAGGGACTGATGAGCACCCGCAGTAAGGGAAAGCACAATGGCGAGCGGCAGGAGCTTGATTACAGAGGGGTATTTTTAGAGCGTACAGGGGGCACATGTGAATCCTCTACCCCCGCAGCGGAGGGTTTTCGTTGCCCCCTCCCCTCCTGAACCCTGATGGCAGCGCTGGCTAACACCACGCCGATGCTGCTCCACATGCAGCTGGCATTAGACCCCTGCCTGACAACTCACTTGTGCTCACAACAG
>JAVJGJ010000036.1:3158624-3184999 GCA_035590215.1 Microhierax caerulescens | reverse complement strand
ATACAGAAAGGTGGAGTTTGAGGTTGCCTGTTCTCTTATTTTTGTAACTGAAAAAATGTTTGTGATAGTTGACGTGCCTCTTTTTTTTTTACATTACTTCAGACAAAATAGGAATACAGAGCTGTCTCCTGGGGTGGTTCATTAGAGGTCCCTAAAAATTGGAGGTTTTCCATGCCATTATTTCATGGTGCAGGGTTTAACAAGAACATCTCTGTCATGAGTTTTTCTAAAAAAAAAAAAAAAAAAAAAAAAATTAAAAAGGAGGTGTCAACAAAATCTGCCCCTAAAAGTGGGGTTTCAGACAGCCAACTATCCCTCGTCCTCCAAAGAAATCATGTCTCAAACACATAATCCTAACAAGTTCTCCAGATGTCCTCTGAGCCTTCCAGAAAATAGAAGACAGACATATCTTGAATTTTTAATGTGGAAAACAGTCAGAAAAGTAAGAAAGCAAACAAACAGGAACAAAAACAAACAAAAATGAAGCTTTTTAGTCCTTCTATATATGTAAATCTCATCTTACATAGATTCCAGCATCTGTTTTTTCCTACTCTTTCAAATCTCAGCGTAGCTACTGTAAGAGAAACCACAGCAAACAACTGTGGAGCTGGAATTACGAGGTCTGCCTTGGGAGAGGATGAGCTGGCTCCCCACCCGTGCCATACGTGCCATCACGCAGCTGCTGGCACACCAAGAACCTGTGTGCGCAGTCCTTGGGAGGATGAGCCTGGGCTCTGCCTGTCTGCAAAACACCTGCCGTGCCGCGGCCAAGGCCGTTTTCCTGGTGTCCACTCAACTGGTTGACTGTGGTCAGAAAGGAGCCTCCCACCATCCCCTTGCCAAAGACGACTGGGCTTACGGCATCCCGAGATGCAAGCGTAGTAATACGGAGAAGAAAGCACGGGGTGCCACTGCTGGAAAAGTGCTGACCGCCACTGGCAATGCTCCTCATCCCTCCCACCGCAGTGAAGGAGCAGAGCACATGGCGGGACCCATCATCTCTAACTGGGAGCCCAGCATCCTGCCAGTCACATTGCATGCAGCCCTAAAATAGGCAGCCCTAGAACACCGCGTTGTTCTAACGAAGCACTGGCAGCTGGAAATGCCTCCTGGAGGTGAGGAGGTGGGGAGGGGAAGTCACAGCAATGAGGGACCAAGACAACAACTGTGATTTCTTGCACTGATGCCAAGCCTACGGTGGGGCACTGTCATCCCCCATCACCATCACCGTGCCGCAAGGCATTTCTTATAGGCTTGTACGGAGGCAGCAGGGATGCTCCCCTCCCCTCCATGAAGACCCCCTTCCACAACAGCTCCCCTCCCCTCCGTGAAGACCTCCTTCCACAACGGCTTATCGCTACTCCAGTGAAAATATATAGCCTTGCAGCTATATTCCCACCAACACAGCCCTTACTCCTCTTGTTTAAAATACGATCGTCAGGGTAAATGGCTTCCAATTCACTGACATCCAAAGCCCAGAGCAACGAGATAAACGTTAACGCTTCCAGAAAGCTGTAGTGATAGAGAAATTACAACTAGCTCCTCTGTGGCTCCAAAGACCTGGCTGAATTCATTCTGGGGCCTCCTGCTATTCCCAGCAGAGCACAACGCAAGAGCTGGATGAGGCCCAGAGGTCCACACTCTCACCCAGTTTAAGAAGCCAAGGATATCCAGAAACTAAATATTTTTACCATAGTTTTTTTTTAAAAAAATACAAATAAATTAAAAAAATAAAAAAAAAGAGCCACCATTCTATTCATAGCACGACTCAAGAGGATACAAGTCGTAACGCTGAGTGAAAGCATCCTTGGACGACAGCCCCTGGATCCCTGCTGTGCACAGCAGGGCTGAGGCTCAGGGAAGCTGCTGCAGAGAAACAGGATTCAACCTCTGCCCAAACCACACACTGAATCCAAATGCCAAAACATCCCGAGGTTCACAAGCAGGGGTACGGTGATCACAGGCTCATCTAAAATGCTTTTAATCTTTCCTCCCAACAGAGCAGCCTCCTCCCGTGGGATTTTGATGGGAAAAGAAACGGCTGCAGGTACCCAAGGAGGTGGGGTGGGGTGGGGGGGTGGGAAGAGAAGGATGAAAACATGTATTTTCCCATCCTCAGAGGCAAAGTTTTTGGCAAAAGCCTGTCCTACCATCACTGGCTGCCCCAGAGCTGCTGCTTTGCTGTGCTGGGCAGGGCAGTACGCAGTCGCCGGTTCCCTCGGCAGGGCCATTGATCTCACCGTCGCATTAAACACCGTACCAGCACTCACCGTGTTGAATTAGTGCCGGTAGATTTCTCTGACTAGAACATGTTAGAAATCACAGTTGGGTTACAAGAATCAATTAGGGCCAGATGGGGGTGTGAAGAAGTTAAACAATTTGCCTTATTGCAGGATTCGGTACTACAGCAAAGGGTTCTTTACATTTTCATTTAGATTTAAAAATCAGTCGAGTGCACCCGCTGTATAATTCAATCGAGGAACGGAAAGGAAACTACCAAGCGGGTAAGAGATATATTGTTCTTCTCTGGAAGATAAAAGTGGGGAAAAAAAAGAGAGGATTAGAGCAGAGATCCTCAGGAGGGGGAGAGCTGCATAGGGGCCCTGAAGTCGATGCAGCACCATCAGCTTACAGCGGCATCACTGTAATCCACGGAAGGCAGGAGCACAGCTTCTCCCAGCAACCCTGACTCTGGCCATCGGTGGGAATTCAGGCTCGGCATTTCACAGGACAAGGTTTATGGGGATTGATGTTGCATCACCACCCCATCCCCAGCCAGGATGGGAAGCCAGTCACCTTCCCATGGATGGGCCAAGGACCCACTCAGACTGACTCCCAGCAGAGCCAGGAACTGGTAATGAAACCTAGCCAAGGTTAGTCAGGGGAAAAAAATACTCGCTAATATGCAGCACACCTCCACCGCCGCAATAAAGACGAGATTGAATTGCAGAACGTGGCTGCGGGTCTTGTTTCTATACGTTCCAATGTTGTGCTCCAACAGGTCGGAATATTGTTAGCAATTCTGTCTGCAGAGGAGACATTGCTGAGCTGGGTAAAACATGTGGCAAATTTGTTTCTGCACTCATCTTGGATCAGGTGAAGGCATTTGATTATATAGGCTCGGGGGTTATTTGCATTATGGGATTCCCAACACTCCTCCTGAAATGGTTAGGAGCATTATGTAAATCAGCCAGAGGGGAAGCTTTCGACAAATGTCTCAGCTGATGGAACAACTTTAATCTCAAACCTGGCTACTTTTCCAATTACCTTGTACGTCTTTTGCCACCAACTGCTTCGTAAGGGAAATCCAGCCTTTACAGGGGATCCCGGAGTCGCTACGTTAGAAAGAGGAAAAGGGCAAAGAGCCTCTTCAATTTTCCATCTGCGTGCATGGGCTAATGTGATGTGCTTTCTTCAGACAAGAGGAAAGGTTAAACGGAGCCCTTGTCAGAGAGGGACGCTGGAAGGCTTAAAGCCCAGATCTGCAAAGGAATCTGAGAGCCCGGCACCCAAAGCCCACTGAAAGTCAAAGGACGATGAACATCAAAGCCGACAAGGCTGTTCTGAACCGTCAAAATGAAAATAAGTCCGCTTTCGTGCCTGGCCTTGCCCACTCCAAAAGAGAACCGAAAGCTGAGGGCAAGTGACTGAGATCCATCCCGCTTCTCTCCCCTTCTCCCTACGCATGATGTGAAGGCAACACGAGCCTGGCAGGGATCAGCGGAACAAACAACTGCATTGGAGGGTAGGAAAAGGGTGGAAAAGGGGGACAGAGAAAGGAAGCTCCGTGCCTCAGACAGCTCCCCTTTTCCAGACCCCAGTTTGAATTTGCACCTACTCAGCATCACTCAAGACGCTCAATTCCGTTACGTTTTTAGTTTTACCTTTCTTCACCTTTTCCACACACCAGGCAAGACTGCGACTGTGAAGCACCAAGATTTTCACTAAGAGAACTCTCTTTCCTGGTCATGGACAACCCTTCCTGGGAGGCAGTGGATCATTTAACATGAAATCTCAGAATAAATGACACTGTTTAAAGAGCAACAACATCCAGAGACCCCCCTACAGCTGTTTTTTAGGAACAACTTCATTTCTGTTGCGTGCTGACAGTTGCTGAGCTGCTCCCGAGCTCCCTGCATTGGAACGTCCATATCTCCCTTCAGATACACCTTGATTAATTTTCCTTCATTTATTATTTAAGCCCAGTATCTTCATGTAAAATATTGAAGACCTGACTCATTCTTTATTATTAAGCCCTGCCATGCGCCCTAGGAGGCTCTGCGATCTCCGTAGCCTTCGATCTGCTAGAAGAGAACAAACTCATCTCAATCCCTCGGTAAATATGAGGGATTGCTGGAGGGATGCTGTCAGCATCGTGCTCCCTCTTACCTCGCCTGCCGTACCGCCTCGCCACAGAAAACGCTCTTAAAGGCTAATTCACTTTCCAACATCTGCATGGCTCATTTGCTGCTCTCCCCTCTCCCCCTCTGTTTCTCCACAGCTGGCATAGAAGTCAGTCGGCTCCCAGTAATCCCCGTTCGCAGACATAAATGGAGCGAGCCAGGAGCTGCGACTATGGCCAATTAGCCACCGGCCGAGGGCAGCTCTGCCGGCGAGGCCACGTGCAAATCCCGCTCGCCCATGGAGGCTGAGCCAAAAGACAACGTGGGGGATGAAATGGAGACAGTGCCTCTCATTTCAGATGCTTTTGAGGTGCTGACGGGGCACCGTACGGTTGGGCTATTTTTCCCCCCACCAGAGTCTCAGTTGGCTCCCATCATTTTCAGGCCAACCTTGCATTTCCTCCACATCACTGGCTCATTTTGGAGGTGGAGGTAGAAGCAGCCCTTTTAAGCCTAGCCTTGGGAAGCTGGAGGTGGGAAGACTGTGGCTTCACACCAGTCCTGCTCCCAGCTTGTTTTCTGGATGCAGAGGGACCGCAGTTCCATCTAAAGAAGTCTGAAGAAGTCACTTGTTTCTCTAAGGAGGCCATTCCCAAGCTTCCCTTCACGGCCCTGGTGCTCACCAGCTTAAAAGCCGGGCGATCAAACCATGCCTGGCGGTGGCTGGGCTTAGGAGGAATTTACATCTGAATTTCACAGCATGGGTCCTACTCTCTAACAGACTGAATGGAAACAGAAAATGTAGTGAATGCTTCCCTCCTTTGAGCATGGATCTACACCCCGAGATGAAACTCGGTGGCTAAAATTCATCCCTACTTCAAAGGCACCAGCACAACTCAAAGGCATTAAACCCAGGAAGGGGAAAGAATTAAAATATTTCAATGGCAAAAGACAGGGCCTTGCATTTCTCCGACTCTCAGAGCACTTTAAAACATAACAGAGCGCACAGTCAACTACAGGTCACAAGAGAAGTTAAGTTCACATCTTGAAATCAATCCCAGCTGATGGAAAGAGAATTTGGGAGCCATGAAAACACTACTAGGTAGAGCTGCAGTTGTGCAAAACCCCAGGCGAGCATCAGACACTCGGGGTAGCGCTGAGCTCAGCTAACCACAGCTGGTTTGAAGGTAGACACCCAGGGCAGGTTCACCTTCAAAGCTCCCACACAGCTGACAAAGAGCGATGGCCAACCCAAATAATGGAAGGGTTGGGTTCGAAGGGGCCTTCAAAGCACCCTGTGAGCACCCTGTGAGTGAGCACCCTGTGAGTGAGCACCCTGGGAGTGAGCACCCTGGGAGTGAGCACCCTGGGAGTGAGCACCCTGTGAGTGAGCACCCTTGCTTTAGACAACTTTTTAGAGTGCGATGACCCTTCAGAGAGACCCCATGACCACCAAGACTTCCAACAGCTCCCACTAGGTACGAGCGTGCACAGGGGGGGGCCTTGCCTCCCCGTGCCCACGCACACCCCCGCGGACGAGTTCACACCAAATCCGACAAGGAGCAAATTACACATTTGTAAATATCAAAGGCAGGTTGTTTTACAAGAAGTTCAGCATCTTGGGTTTGGGTTTTCTTTTCTCTTCTGCACCCCCTCCCCCCCCCTCCCTTTTTAAGCTTTGTCAATACCAACTGTGCTTTTCTTCCTGGTAACTGTATAATGATGAGAGAAACTATTTATTTTTCTCTTTAAAGGGATGAAGTATTTTTCACCAATATTTTACATGTCTGTAAAAACGATTTACAGGATTGAGTGGACGGGTCACACAATGTCCTTTGCCTGCTCAAGGGAAGGGGGGGGAAAAGGTCACTCCAGGGTGAGATTTCCAGAGCTTCTTTGCTTCTCAAAGACTTTTGTGTGAACTACCGTTCCCCTGCGGTTTTGGCAGGGGAAAAAAGAGAATGGGACTCCGGTCAGCGTGGGCTCATCTCGAGAAAAAAGATGATGCAAGACAAATCTAATTGCACTCGTTAAGGGACTGAGGCAGACAGAGGGAAAGCAGGCAGCGGACGTGGTTTGCTTCGGTGTCAGCTAATCCTCTGGAACGGTGGATGTGCCAGGCAAGGCAGCCCCAGCAAGGAGAGCAGGGGGCGATAACAAAGAGCCCATCACATCTCTAGCGTGCGGTTACAACTAAAAACCGATGGAGATAATATGACACACACAGTCCCAATAAAAGTCAGATCAGATCTCATAACAAGTATCAAGTGCAGTGTTTTCTCCACCCCGTGATAAAAAGGCAGCCAAGCTCTAGAGTGCATCCAAAGGAAGCAATGAGCATCACGATGGCAGAAAGAGGAAGGCTCTTTCCCGGATAATGAGAGAAGGAAGGATGGAAGTGCCCACGTGAGGGTCCACAGCTGACCCTGTGATTGAGGAGCTACTATGTACCACTCTTCTTCCACCACCTTTGCTTCACCTCCTGCCTACTCCAAAAGAAACCACCGTATCTAATCGGCCACATGAGCCAGAGATGGCTGGAAGGAATAGATTTCCCCCTTTCTTTCTCTCTCCTTTTTCTTTTTTGGATTTATGACAGAGAGCTGAACACCAAGAGCCTCTATTCCTGGAAGAGCGGTGCTGGCCGGGAAGCCCTGTGGCTGGCAGATGCACGAGGCAATTAACCTCCGCGCAGGCAGAACGGGAAGGAGAGGGACTGCCTGCAAAACACACGGCAAAGGCAGCGGAGCTGAGGTCCCCCCGCACCCCCTGCTCACTGCCGTGGGGCACAGCCACCACCAGGGCACCAGGGCCATTACCCCCCCCAGGCGCCAGCACCAAGGGCTGCGGGAGCTGCCATACGAGCCGGGGCTTGGATCCCCCAAAGTATTTAGGCAGTCAAATATCTTGCAGGTCCTGAGCCCCTTGGAGCCTTCTCATGCCTGAATCCCTGCTCCCGTACCATGATGCAAACCGAAGCCCCACAGCACCTAGCAAGATCAGCCGCTAATTAAACCGTTCCCTCGACAGCTTGCAAGTTAGTTATGGCTCATTATCCTCACTTAACCGAGTGGAGAAACTGAGGAAGGAGAGAGATTAAAGGATTTGCTAAATCTCCGGCAGCAGTCAGTGGCAGAGGCAAACCCGGAGCTCATAAACATTATAAATCCCCCACCTCAGGGCTCCCAACCCCACACATCCCTCTGCTTGCCGTTTTTACTACTAACTATTGCTTATTAAGTGCCGAGTGTGTGCAAGAAGCGAAGTCTGGAGAGCACCCTGCTCGAGAGCTCATGTCTGGAGGGCAGGTATAAAAAGGAGAGGATGCTGAAAGCCAGAAGACCATAAAAGCTGCCTCTCCAAACACACAGCCTGCAGGAAAGGTTACCCAGCCCAAACTACCGCACTTGACCGCGGTGCTTAAAAAGAACCCAGTGCCCTTTTAGTGCCCTCCCAGCTGCCAGCAGCATCTTGAAGGAGCCGAAAACGGCCCCGATTTTCTCCGAGCAAGCCAATAAATCAGCCGCAGGAAGAGCTGGCAGAGCAGAGGACCCTGGGGAGAGGCTGCAAAGTCCAGTGGTGATGAAGAAAAGGATGCTGAAAGAGGAGGAGGAGGAGGAGGGCTTGGGAGAGAGAAGTGGCAACAAATTTGAAGGGAATAAAGGAGATGGAAGAGTGCAGGAAGGAAAGGAAGCTTTAGAAAAGAGGGAGAGACTGACAGAGCAAAACAAAGATGGAGCAGAGGCACCGAGAGGAGGAAGAGAGAGACAAAAATAAAGGAAAATAAGAAGAAGGTAGCAGGGAGAGAGAGGAGGTGGCAAGCCAGGGAGAATTAAAGCAGTGACAGCAATTCAGCAGCCGAGTTTTATCTTTGAGTTTAATGGGGGAAACCAATCCCCTGCTCAAGGAAGGTGGGTTTCTCTTTCCAGCTGCCTCTGCAGCATGGTCACTGAGGAAGGAAGAGCAGAACTGGGTCCTTCCCCTCCTACCAGCAACTTTTACTGTTCATTAAAGACGAGATATTGCCTTTTCCCCCTCCTTCTTCCTCTGCTGCACTGGATTATATCCTCATCACCCCATCAATGACAGTTTGCCAATCATCATTTGGTTGTTATTATTATTCTTGATGACAAACATTGGCGGCTCCAGCTCCTTTGACAGAAAATCCCTCCCTCCTGTATCCTGCCCTGCCATGGGGAAGGATTTTTTTTTCCAAGGGCGGGGCGGGGGGGAAGACCATTTCAAGTGTAGCTTCTTATTAATTCTCCTTATCTGTTTCCTTGGGTTCTGTTTGTTATTTCACTGCAGATGGCCTTGGTTTAGAAACAAACAGGATTTGCTGCGACGCCAGTAACTTCCACCTCCTAAGGAAAAGAGAAGCCCAGCAGAGCAGGTGGGAAGCCAGGACGCTGGGCTGCGCATCCCCGTCCTGAAGAGCTGCTCTGCGCCTCCGGCCACCCCATCCCTCCACGCATCACGCCCTGAGGTTGCAAGGCTGGCAGCTGGAAAAGCAAAGCGGGCAGGCAGAAAGAATGGATCAGAGCTTAGGTCTGAGACTCTTTTTGCCACCACGTTTCTATCTGGGAAGAGAAACCATGCTTCTGCTTGCCATGGAAAGCACATCTGCTGAGAAACAGGACATTCCTATAAAACCCAGTTTATGGACCCCAGAGAGCACAAAGTCACAGGGATGCCGTGAAAGGGACGGAAGGAGAAAGAAATGTTCATTTCCAGCTCTGCTGGGCTCCCTCATGACATCTCTGGTGCCTTGGCAAAGCGTTGCTGACACCAAGACGTGCTGCTGGGGAGCACTGGGCCAGTGGGCACGGCAGCCCAAGGACTCACGGCTTTGGGGCTCACGGTGGGATGCTGAGCTGCACAGAGACCCAGCAGACAGGTTCTGGGGATTTTCAGTCCTGGATGTGACAGCAGGCAGCTGGGAGCTCTGCCCAAGCTGAAACCGAAAGGGTATTTATGGGTGCACAGGTGTTGTCAGGAGCACAGACAGCCCAAGAGAGCTCATCGGGACAGAGATATGGAGCCGCAGAAAGACATGCTAGCCCCAAGGAAAAAAAAAAAAAAAAAAAAAAGAGGAAAAAAAACCAAACAAAAAAGCCAAACTGGATCAATATCTCCCAGTAAGGGCTTCCTTCCTACAAGCCTTAAACACCACAGCCCTCCCCCTAAGGCAGCATCTCGCCACAGACACAGAGAAGCGATCTGAGGGCAGATGTAGCATCTTTCACCACTTGACCTCCGCAGTATCTCGGCAAGGCTGCCGAGCAAAACCGCAAAGCAAAAAGATCCCTCCGGAGACAGGAAATCGGGGGCATCCAGTTTGTCTCCGTAACGGTATCGGGCAGGGCTGGTGCTGGAAGCGCCGCTCCTCAGAGCTTCACCTTGCAAATAAATAGCTCTGAATTGCAGCCAGAAGCAACGGGATCTTTCAAAGACATTATCTGGAAGCAGTCAGTAGAATGCACCTAAAGTCTCATTAATCATCCCGCCGCTTACAGTACTTCTTAATGGCTTTTATGGTTTATCCTTTGAACGCCAACAAAGAGTGTGATTTCTCCTGGCTTATTCTATTAAACAGAAATCAATATCTAATACAAATGTGCCGACGGTGGGATATTTGGAAAGGCCGAGGAGGCACCTGTCGGGCCGTTTCTCCTCTCCTCTTTGATGTGGGCAGTGCGAGGCGCAGGCTCTCTAAGGGGCAGGGATGTGCTAATCCCGGCTCCTGGCTTTGCGAAGCCAGCCTCCATCGGGGGAGACGCCGGGGGCTGCGATGCCCCTGGACGGGCCAGAGCCTTGCACAGAGCCTCTGAAATCACGTATGGTGACATCTTTTTCCTGGTGCTCCAAACCAAGGAGGCGAGTGCTACGAGTGTGCAGGAGAGAAAATATAAAAGGAAAGAGGGGCAGGAGCTGGGTAGGGCAGTTTTCATCTCTCCTTTCTATAAAAGCTTTTGTGAATTGGAGCGCTGTTTGCAAGGCAGCTGAATCAACACTAAGCACAGGTATAAATAAGCTTCTAGGAGGATGGTCTTGGGAGCTGAAGTTTGTTATTAATTTTTGCAGCTTGAGAGGTGGGCAGGTAGAGGAGGCTTCAGCTCTTTCGCTCCCTCTTGGTCCCTTGGAAATAGGACAAGAGGGTGGCAAATCAGAGGGGTGAGAGGGGATTTGCTTTGCTGACTCAGCTGGGAAACGCATGCAGCTTTAGAACAGGAATGATCCTTTACCAGCGACACTTTTCAGCCCAGCTGATGCCTAACTGGGCCTAACTGGGACCCCAACCATCACCCCACAGGTAGCAATGCAGGAGCCAAGAGACTAAAGCAGCCATCAGGCTGAAGCAGCCTGTGTTACAGAGGGCTGGCTCTTACACTTGCAGGAATAGGACCCAAAACAACTACAAAGAGCAGCATCAACCACCTCAGAAACCAATTCCAAGATCCTAATAGAAAATGAAATTTGTATTTGTTAAAAACCACTTAGAAGGTTTGGAGCCTTCTCTTTATACCTCACTCGGAAACACGCTGTTAAGTAATTTGCAATTTACTAGGTTTAAACAGCTACAAAAATCCTTTCTGAAAACACCAGAGGCAAATCACATCACTCCAGAAATGAACTCCTTCATCCAGAGTCTCCAACCAACCTCCTCATTGCACCAGAGAAGGATCAAGCTTCAGCCCACCCCAGCACCTCTTTAAAGCACACCCAACACCCCAGAGCACGTGGGAATTACAGAGAGGGGGTGGGTGTATGCCTCTGGTGTCACTGCCCTCTGAAGCTGACACCCGGAGCTCACCATCCTTGTGCATCCCAACCCTGACCCATCCATGCACCAGCAGGACCAGCAGCAAGCCCACTCAGAGCCCAGGAGCATCTCAGGGGCACCTCACCGCACTCACTGCCCTCCTGAGGGTCCACCCAGACCCAGCTACAAATGCTTCCCTACTCAAAAGATGCCAGCGAAAGGATCCAGAGGAGATCAGAGACGGAGGGGGTGAAAGGTGGGGAAACAGCCAGCACAGGCAGCAGCACACACTTCCATCAATCAGCCCCCCACCCCATCAGTACCAGTGGCACCCTTCTGCAGCACCCTACGGTATTATTTAGCACGGTTGATTGTGCTCGCTTCCTTCTTCCCCTTCAAAAAGTTTCTCTTTGGGAGAAAAAAAAAACAAAACCACAACCAAAAAAAGAAAAAAAAATGGAGCCAAATAGTTACGGATGCTCGAGGCACTTAGCTACACTTAGCAACCCTGAGCCTGCCAGAAACATCCTCGCACAAGTGACGCTTCCAGAATTAACTCCCAGCTCTCGGCATGCTTGAAAAGAAAAAAGGAGAGAAGCACGCTAAGTCCCTTAAATGGCAGCACTTGGTTCTGCTTCAGCACTAGTTCACACTCAGCCGCCGTTATCCAGAATGAGACAGCAAGTAAACGCTGAACGCCGAGCGGCCGGGGCACGGTTTCCTACCTCGTCATCACCATCACAAGCTGCTGCCAAAAGCAGTCAGGAATTCTGGTGTTTCGGGAGCATCCTGAGCCGGGCTCCAGGCTGTAGCTGCCGGCTGGGCTTGTGTCTACTTCTTGGTACCTAACCCCAGGGGGATCACGCGGCAGTGCGAAGATGCGCGCAAAAGAGCATCAGCAGAAGAAACGGGGAGGGGGGTGTAAGTGTGTGTGGGAACATCCCTGGCTGCAGTGCCGGTGAGCAAAGCCCTCCTGGCATCAGCTGCCAGGACTAAAGAGGGGTCTGCACGGAGCCGCCGTGTGCCCCCGGTGTGGCTGGGCAGGGGTGGCCCCGCGCTGGCTCCCAGGAGCGGGGAGAGGAATCGGCTGCTCACCTGCCTCCCAACGAATGAAGAGAGGAGGTGAAAGAAATTGTCATTTATCTGGCAATGCAATAAAAGGTCATTCTTTCTTTTTCTTTTTTTTTTTTTTTTTTCTTCCCCTCTTTCCTACAGAAGGGTGTCTCCCGTTTAAATAATGAAAGCTGTCGGGATTGTTCTTGCGCCTATCTGGATCTTTTTATTTATTTATTTCGTTGGCTCCCGCTCTGCCAGCCCATACATCACCGCAAGCATATCTGCGGCATCAGAGTCCTTCCAGAGATGCTCCTGCTCTCACTACCCCAATGCCGAGGCGCAGCCCGCAGCCAAAGCAAACACCTCCAACATCTCTCCTCCAAACTGAAATGTATTTTAATAATTTAAAGCTTTATGGGTCCTTTTGGTTGCGCGGTAAATTATTCACAACTTTCACAATGACAACACCACCGCCACCCACCTGCGCGCACGCAGAGCAGGTGCACCTACACAAAGAGAGACGCTCTTTACAACTTCTGAGATGCTAAATCATGTCAAAGAGAAGGGATGAAAGACGGAGGGAGGACGCCAGCCTCAAAATCACATCCTCCGCTATTTCTTTCGAATAGATAAACGCTCCGGGAGAGTTTCACGGGGCATATGATGATAGGAGACATTTTTGTGGTACACAGGTGTGAAAAAGGGAGACAGGAGGGAGAATAAAACCTGATAACACTTCAACTCGGGCAGTGGCAGCAAAGGCAGGTGCTTTCCCCCCCACACCCCCCAGCTGCACAGAGCCAAGAGGAGCAGAAGGGAATTGCCAAGCAGCCGAGCCAGCTCAGATCCCAACCAGGATCTCACCCTATAATGTGAGAAAGCCTCCAGCAGCGACTCAGCTCTGTTCTTCCACCAGACAGGTATTACGCTCCCATCAGCTCATCACTTGGTTTTCAAAACTTGGGTGCACGATGCCTGGCTTCTGCTGACAGCCTGCGATGGGGCCGATTGTAAGCAGCCAGATTCGTTCGTGTCAGCCAAAGATGCATTTTCCCTTTCAGAGAAACTGAAGGCAGGACACAGTCAGAGCACCTCAGAGACATGTTTGTTTGCTGTCAGATACGTGGGGGAAAAAAAAAAAAAAAAGACCATCTGCTAAAGAAGGTGCTGTCTGATAAGCTGAGGGCAAAACCTGCCTCCTTCAGCTCAGCCAGAAGAAAACCAGAGCTGTGCAGTACATGGGAGCAATCCCGAACAACAAGAAAATTAGAAGGATGATTATTATTAACTCCAAGATCAGGAATTACAACTTTGTGGCTTTTCTGGGACCCATCTATGTATGCATACACCTACACGCACACCTCTTTCTAGGAACCACCTCCAGCTCTCCCCCTGCCTCCCAGGACACTTGCACCTTGTTTTCATATCGCTTGGTGTGCCCTTACTTTCTCCATATCAAAGATCTGCTCAAAGCCAGCGTTTCCCATTGTGATTTTGAACCCCTGAAGGTCTGAAGTTGCTCTGAACAGCGTGTTTCATAAAAAAAAAAAATTGGAAGAATCCTCATCCACTAATATATCCAAGTGTTTAGGGGGTTTTCCCCTTTTCTTGACGTCTGCGAGCGTTTACTGAAAGCTTGCCAAGGAACTCTCACACACCTTGTCCAGCATTTTATCCCATCTGAGCTCGTGCCATTTCATCTCATAGAGCCTTGTCTATGGGAGGACCTCTCCAGTGACCTGCTAACAGGGAGTCTGGAGGCTGATTTTGCTGGTCACATCCCACTGGGAAATCCTTGGGATGCCCTGGGAAGGGGAATGACGGTAACAGCTCAATACGAGCCCCGTGGGGCTTTTCAGACATCCCCAGAGAACAGTGCTGCTGCTGAGTATTGCCCCCACACCCCATGCTCACTGGAAAACATTCTCCAGCTTTGCCATGAGGACAACAGGGAAGAGATGATGCTCGTGGGTGAGGTGACAGCAAGCAGGGATTTATCACCTGACACATGGGGAAGAAAAGCCGGTCCGAACTCAGCTGAGCACAGAGGTTTTGCCGCTGCCCGGGCTTGCGAGGGACATGACCTTGCTGAAAACTCTGGTTATTTATTTTGATAATCCTTTTGTTGGGATAAACGCTTTGCTCTCACCAGGGCCCCAAGGTCATCACACTTAATGAGGAGAGGAGAAAGGCCAAGTGAATGGGATTTGTCCTTTGCAACCGAATGCATTAGTGGAGGAGAGGTGAAATGAGAGGGCTGGACACTCTCTCCTCTGCTTTTTACTTCAAAAAAAGCCAACAACAGCAACACACAGCTGCAAAACAAGTGTTTCTCTCTATCTCCTCCTTATTCTTTTCTCTTATTCCCATCACTCTCCTCATTGCGCTCCTTCAGTCTTCCCTAGTTAACAGCATCACCTCCATACTCCAACCTGTAACCCACAACCCATACCTGATGGGAAGAGGAGAGGAGGCTCACATCCACACCCTGGATCCTCGTGGAAAACGCCCCCGGTGCAGCCCATCCTGCCCCATCCAAGGACCCCACACCCTTTCACAGACCCTAACACAACTGCCCCTTGAGCCAAGCACGGGGGTGGACGGGAATCTGCCTCCACCTCCCTGCTCAGATGCAGCCATTTTGGTGCAGAGATCTGCAAGAAGAATATTAAGCTTGGTCTGAATGCAGCAGCCTCACTCAAGATTTATGAAGGATGAAGGAAGGAAGATTCTGAGGCAAAGCATCATCTCAAAAATAACTGCCGAGTCCTAGCGGGTATAAAAGATCTGTCCATAAACCAGTTTGTCATCACCAGTCAATAAAAACGCAAGCAATGGGAGGAGGCGGCGATGCCGGTGTCCCTTGCTCTCCACATCGCACCCGAGCGATGCCAGGTGTGCAAAGGGGAGCACATTGCCTTGCTCGGGGTACGTGTCCCCTGCCCCAAAGCCTCAGGGTGAGCATGGTTGCGCTCATTTCAGTGCATGGAGCAGCAGCCTAGGACATCCACATAGACTGATGCCCAGGCAGGACCAGGCTGTTTAGGGGAGAAGGATGGACTGACACCCACAAAAACCAGCTGGAGCACGGTATCAGCACCGAACCAGCATACTGGTACCTACCAAATGTCTGGGAGGATCTTAGTTTTCCCTGATATCGAACTCTAACCCTTCAGCCACCTTCGGAGACGTGGAGGAGGATCTGGTGCTGCTTTGGGTGAACTGCCTGCCCGATGCCTGGGGCAAAGCTGCAGCAGCAGACAGCAGAGCTGTCCCAGGCATGGGAAGAGTCTTTGATGAGGGGCACCAAGCTGAAGGCAGCTGGAAAGCAGATCAGTATGTTGCTGTGATAAAGTCTGTCTTTAAAGGAGGTTGGTGGCTTTTCTTTCTTCTCTGTGTTTTTTGGTGTGTGTGTTTTTTTTTTTTTTAAGGCTGCCTGATACAAAGAAAAATACCCTGGTTGGTAAAAGATGAAGGAAACTTCTCTCATCACCTTTCCCATCACAGGCAGCCCAGACACTCCTCGCAACTTCTACCTGCCAGCCTTGGGAAACCTTCACATTTGATTTCCCTGAATGGTGCGTTCAAAGAGAGGACATCCCTGGGAGAGCGGGGAGGCGACGCCAGCTCCACCGCCAAGGGCTGACAGCACAGAGAGGGAAGCGCCAAAGCTGGAAAGGATCTGTCAGAGTTATCCAGGCTCTCATCCAGCTGGGGCAAGCCTGCTTCTTTGCTGTGTTCTCCAGTGCTCTATCAAGTCAAGTTTTAAATAGCTCAGATGATGAAGTGGACTGTGTAGGCTTCAAGATCTCTCCATCAGGAAGTGTTTCTTCCCCTGAAAAATCATGTATTTCCTAATGGTACCTCTCATCTCAGCTTTTGCCCACTTCAGCCTCTCCTCACCTTCCAACCCGATGGACCAGGTTCCTCTACCTCCATCCTTCAGCCGCTGCCCATCGAGGCGTGGGGACCAGCCCCGGTGCTACCAAGCCAGCCTGAGCCCAGAGCCCCAGGGAGGCAGGAGCAGCAGCAACACGGGGAGGCAAAACCCTTTCCTCCTAGTCCCCAGCTATATAGTAAATTATTTGGGTACCTTCTCTGCTATACCCCACCAGCAAAAGGGAGCATGCTGAGATATTATTCAGGTTGATTTAGAGCCACCAAGAAATGCGTCTAACCAAGCCTGCTGGCTGTGCGCTTGCCTGCTAGTTCTCCCTCTCTCATTATTATTTTTTTTTTCCCTTAACCTTCTGCCTGAAAAAAGCGTCGCCATCCCTTCTCATTACTAATCATTCATATCAACCTCCCAGGAAGCACTCTGGGGCCACTTGACCATTAACAGGGCACTAAATGCAAGGCGGAGGAGGATGTATTAATATCTAATAAGAGTGATAGATGATGTGAACCGCACAGGCACTCCAACTCAGGTACTCATGTCAGGTACTGGAGCTAATTTAAAATAATAATAATAACAACAATAATAACAACAACAGCAGCAGCTGCCTTCATTTTCCAAGTCAATTGATTCCTCAGCAGGAATGCCATCTTGACAGATTTATTTTGATCGAATTGTCTAATTGAATACAGTTCTTGTTTCCCTTCACTTTGTGACCTTTCACGCATGTGAAATAAATGCTATTTGGAGAATTATTCCTCAGTAGCAAACTCAGCTGCTCCAGGGCTGGGGTGGCTGCTTTCTCCCTCTGACTTGCCAACAAAACACCATCAAAAGAGGCCTCTGCAAAGGAGGCACCCAGTCCTGAGTGCTGTGCCAGTATTTCTTTTCCATTTCCACGTTAAAAAATGTTAAACAAAAAAAAAAAAAAACCAAAAAAACAAAACACCCAAAAAAAACCATGGGAGGTTTGCAAGAGGTACAACACATGTACTTGCTGTTTGGGCAGATTTTCTCTTCTGCCTACTGATGTCCTCAGCGTCCGCTGTGCTGAGGTTTCTTCCAGTTTAATGGAACTAGTTTTGCTCCGTGATGCTACTGGAGTAAGATGCACCATCCCTTTTCCTTCATCCGGCACAGACATGGGCTTCATTCGGCTTCATTCATCCTCCTTCCCAGGCCTTCCCAAGTGCATCCCAGGTTCCTACCTGGGATGCTCTAGTGTGCCAGACATGAGGCAACGCTTCCCATCAATTTCACCAAAACGAGTATCAAAGATTAAAAATAACTAAGCCCTGTCCCTCGCAGACAAACGCGCTGTCTGCGTGCCAAGAGAGGTCCTGGTGAGAAGAGTTGCAGCTGAATCTTTTATAATAATATCAATCAATATTAAAAATGTATGGCCTGCTCAATTTTTAAAGCATCTTCAATTAATCTTTAAACACAACTATTTTGCTTAAACCAAAGGCTTTTGGTAACCTGAGAATGGTATTTCCATCTGTTCCCCCGGGTTCATGCCAGGTATCTAGAAGAGGTCTAATAAGTAAGTAAATAATATACATCCAGCACAATTCCCTCAAACCACAAAAGAGGGGGAAAAGCAGAACTTACTACTAAATTCGTTATTGACTTAACAGCAAAAGCATCTTCATCTGTGCCGTATGATGGGCCCTATTGACAATATTCAAATAGAAAATCTACTGGGTTTAGGCTGGATAAAACATACGGCTGCTACCCTGGGAAGCTGGGGCGGTACAGGAGAGAGGGATGGGGGTAGAGGGAAGCTACAGGACCGTAGGGGAGTTGGGCTGAACTCATTTTATCCCCTCCAACACGCTCCCTAAGCCAACTCAGCAAAATGTGGGCGATACCCACCATGCTCCATGGGCTGCCCCACGGCTGGCAGCATCGGGAGGGCTCCCTGGGTCTGGGAAATGCCACTCAGCCAAGCAGCGAGCTTCCCGGTGACAGTGTCTCTAATATATTCAGGGAAATGTGGCACTTCTGACGGCAAGACTTCTGCCTCACTTGCCGTTTAATGTTAAGAGGCTTGTACAGTCAGCAGCGTTTAAAGAGTAATGACTGTTTTCATGGTAAATGCTCTGTTAAATAACCCAGGATTATTGTGTTGTGTTATTGCATATATAAAATGGCATTTCAAAAAATAATAATTGTTTTAGAGCTAATTGATGTTTTTAACTGGCTCCGTGCATGGAATTTTTATTTGGTGGAAGGACGGGCTGCTGTCAGGAAGGCAGCAACAAAGGCAGGGAGGCTTCAACCTGTCAAATGCACTCACAGGGTCTGCTCGGGATATGTCTGATACAGGTGCTACCTCTAGCCAAGCAACGGAGAAAAAGTTCAAACCATCTGCTTTAAAATGTGAAAGGGAGGGAGACAGGCTAAGGCAAAATCCCGCTGCAGCCCCGGCAGGCACCTCTGCACCCCAGCCCCAAGTGTCCACCCGCTGCTTCCCAGCACTGGAGCATCCCTTGGCCACACATGGTCAATGAGACACCGGAGAGTCGTAGTGCCAGCATCACTGCCACCTCCGCCCTTGGCATCTGCAAATTTCCTCATCTCACCCCCCCAGCTGTGGTCAGTTATCCACGTGGTGGCACTTTAGAGCCACCAAAAGCTCTCTGGGGGTTGACACGTCCCCCTCCCCTGTCCCCAAGTGTTATTTCTGCAGACAGCAAAGGAGAACGGACTAGCGCTAGCAACAGAGGGCTGATGAATCACAGGTGAGCAATCCTGTCCCAGGAGTTTAACCATGATCATTCCAGAAGGGATTTGGAAGGCTCAGCTCCATCCCCTCAGCCACTTCCCACAAGGCCACCCACCCTCCTCACCACGTCCCTGGGGACACCGCCTTGGGGCCAGCGTGAGCCATCACCATCAGCGCTGGGAACCTCCTGCCCATCACGCGGTTAGTTTGGCATCTGCCAGCATCCCAGCACGGCCCTGCCCTGCCAAGCCCTGTGCTGGAGGGAGCTGGAGCTTAAAAATGTGTCAGCTACGAGGCTGCTGAGAGCCCACACGCCCTGTTTACGCCCCTTGCAGTCCGCAGGCATTTCAGCCTGCGATCAAAGAGCAGAGTACTCTTGGCTTTCAAACCTGGAGCCTTTGAGCTCCTCTGACAGCAGCAGCCTCGCTGACCCTTGTCTGGAGGCTTGCAGGGCACTCGAGCAGTCAGAAGGCACTGGTGGAGTCCTGAAGCTTTACAGAGGCAGTGACTTTGGGGATGTGAAGTTAATCACACAAGCAAGCATCTCAGAGCTGCCGGGAGGGAGAGCGGGGCCATCAGAGACCGCAGTTGAAAGTGTCAACCATCTCCTAAGATCTCTGCGTCCAGACACGAAGCCGGTGCCAGCACACTCAGATCACAGGGCGAGAGTGAGGGGCTGTTATAGGGGTCCCAGAGGGGACCCACTGGGTCGCTGGGTCTCATCCCTCCTGGTCAGGCGGCCGATTAATCCAAAAGGGTCTGCAGCATCTCTCCTCCACGTACCAGGGTACCACAAATCGCCTCACAACAGCTTATAACAAACTGGAGACCCATAGTGCAGAGGCCAAAAGCCACCAGCTCTGAATCATCACAAGAAAGGAGATGAAAGCTATCGCCATGCCCCAGACCCTCGCAGCAGCGGGGAACAAGGAAAAGGAAAACGTTTAAGTGAAGCGTGCGATGAGGTTTGCAGATGGGCAGGGAGGAAAGCTCCCCGCTCCGCCAGCACGGGAAGGACAGCACGAAAATAATTGGACTGTGAAATCTAAAGGAAGACTGGAGGACCAAAAAAGTTCAAAGCCACAAGCCTGCTGGTTTGAAGTTGTTTCTCACCCTTAAAAACCAGTCCTGCGCCTGCCTTTGCTGAGACAACTGCCTCACGTCGACACTCAGGGTGGACCCTGCAAGTCTGTCCCAGACCCGGCAGCTTCAGAGCTGGCTAAACTCCCCCACTGCCACCCTGCAGGAAGAGCTGCCACCTTCTTCTGTGGCCTTTCCCAGCCCCCAAAGGCAACTCTGACCCGATAGCCTGGGAGATCACACCCCACTTGCAGATTCACAGCAAGGTAACAAGAGCTGTCTCCTTTCTGAGCATCACCCCATGCA
This sequence comes from Microhierax caerulescens, assembly GCA_035590215.1. NCBI lineage: Eukaryota > Metazoa > Chordata > Aves > Falconiformes > Falconidae > Microhierax > Microhierax caerulescens. Next base: position 3,164,828 of record JAVJGJ010000036.1, on the reverse strand, counting down.
GGTACACATCCTGTGCCATTGCAGCAGCTGCACAGCCCACGAGATGACGGCTAAATGCAGCTCTGCGCGCTCTAACAGGATGAGCAATATTGCTGGCTGCACACACAGACTCTACAAAACAAGATACAGAAGTGAGATCCTGAGCCCAAAACGTTCTCATCCTCATTTTCTCCCAACACCATCCTCTGCAAAAGCCAGAGCAACCTGTCCCCAGCTCCTCTCAAGGATAGGGCAGCTCTCCAAGTTCACGCCTTCCCTCTTCAGAGGGAGCCTTTGCCAGGTCCTCAGCCTCTGCCTCAACCCCCTCCCTTCCTTGGAGGCATCTGGACCCCAGGAGGATGCTGCCCTAATGGGTTACATCTCTTTACTGCAACCGCAATGTCAAACCCCATCTCTCTATCCCTTCAGCATCTGTCTCCACAGTATCTAAGTGCCTCAGATGACTAGAAAAGCCCCTTTGTGTGTTTTCCCAACCTTTGGCTGTACAAGTACCATTTAATCAAGCTCAGTAATGAAGCCAGAAACAAGCCAGAACAGGCTGTGCAGCCACAGGCAGGATCAGCGCAGCCTTTGAATGAGATGGGGGCTGATCCCGCTACCCACAGGTGACAAAGGGGAAAGGAGCAGCTACGGGGTCGGGCACCTCTGTGATGCTCTGAAAGGTTCAAGCAGCCTCAAAGCTCCAAATAGCTTCAGCTATAACATAAGTACATGTGCTATAACATAAGTACATGTGGTAAATCCCAAAGCTGTCCCCTACACACTAACGCCGTGGGGTTGTTATTTCTCCAAGGTTCCCAGGCTCTAGCTTGACCCTCAATAAAAGCAGCACGTTCCAGCTCAGGACCCCTAAACCACATTTTGGGTACAAAGTCTGCACTTTTGAGTGTAGCCCTGCCTGGCACCGCAAGCCCAAACGCTGCTGCCAGCTCCCAAGTTGACTTCTGAACACAACGCCTACTCTCCGGGCTTGAGCTTCTCCCTCTCTCCAGGATCTTCCTCGCATGGATGCTGTTACCATGTGCTTTAACTAGCGCCTTCCCTCCACTCGGGCCAGCTTTGCTCACAGCATTTTTGAGATGACTACCCATAGTTTGTAAATCACATATCAGGAGACATATTTCCCTATACACCAGCCCTGCCAGCGGTCCTGCCCCTCCAGGCATCCCTCGGATGCTTCAAGGGGAGTTGCACACTCATCAGTCCCTTGGATGCATCAAGGGGAGTTGCACACTCATCAGTCCCTCGGATGCTTCAAGGGGAGTTGCACACTCATCAGTCCCTCGGATGCTTCAAGGGGAGTTGCACACTCATCAGTCCCTTGGATGCTTCAAGGGGAGTTGCACACCCATCAGCGCAGCCCGATGGAAAGCATTTGGGACACGCAGCTTTCCTAAAATCAACTTTTCTGGCCAGAGCTCTCTCCACGTCTGCCATCACCCTGCCAGCTCCCACCCACAGCATTAACCCAGTGGCGGCTTTTCCCTCTCCCCTCAAATCCGCAAGTCCTGGAGATGCGATCCGTATGAAGACCTCCTCCTGTAAAGATCCAACATGTGTGTGTAGAGCTGTAGGAGCACCATTAAAAGTTTGCAACCACGACCTGAGATCACCTTAGAAAAACCACAAAGTAAATGAAAGGCACCTCGAATCCAAAACTTAACTGATCAAAAGACATGACCTTTGTTCACCACCTCATGGTCTGGGGCTTGACCCTCCTCTTTTGAGTGGTTAGCTGCTACTATTTTAGCTGTTTTATGTTAACTATATTAGCTGTTAACTGTTTACTCGTAGGGAATTACTATTTCCTACTAATTGAGAGGAAGGAGAAACACAGTTGCAGCCAAGGCGCTGCTCGCAGCCTGTGCTGCACTGCTGCGAATGATGGCAAATGACCTTTATTTCTTGGAAAAGCATGCTCAGGAGCTGGCTGCAGAGACTCAAGACACAAAAATCCCTCTCAACTATTCTGAGCAGGGACTCTCTTTGCTACACGCTTGCACTGCGCCTGTCCCAGTCTCTAGGCCCTACTACAGCATAAATAATGAGAATCCCTCAACTCAGCAATACAATGAAACACTTGCTTCGTATTAAAAATTATTTAAAATTCATATCTACATTGGGAAATTATTCAGTAAACTCTAATTACTTATCAAAAGCAACGACGATATTTTTAAGGAGAGGGAGTGCCCATAAATACAGAGCCATAAATAAACTGCTACTCAGTAGCACGAATTAATTTGTATTTAATTGCTAGAAATTGCTATCAATTACTAAACATTCCTTGCAGAATAGGCAAATTCTTTTAAGAACAATTTCAATTGCTAATAGGAAGTCTTTTCCCCCCCACCCCCCGACCCCAGTGCCTGCCTTCTTTCTCATCCCAGCTCCTGCCGAGTGCGGGACACATCCATCCCAGCTGGCGGGGTTCTGCACTTTGCAGGGCAGAGAAAGACCCACAAGGAACCAAGGAGCTGCTCAGGCTCCGAGAGGTTTCCCCACCTTTGGGAAAACCATGAAGGCAGCAGGAAAACCACCGGTGAGAAGCCTCCTGACATCGCCAGGATTCTTTGCGAAGGATTGAAAGGAGGGAGCCAGGAGCTGGAAGCCACATATCCATCGTGCATCCAGGGAGAGAAACACCTCCCAGGGACCATTCGTTTCCCCTGCACGCTGCAGCAAAGCCACGCGGATCCTGCAGGGAGCCTCGCCACGGTGTGTTGCTCGTCTCTGAAGCACGGACCCTGCCCTCCATCCGAGGCCAGGGAGGCTGCAGCGATGCCCCCGCACGTGCCGCGCGGCAGGAGGGGAGCCGTGCAGCATGCCTGGCCGCCACGTCCCTGCATCTCCATGCCACGCAGCCCTGGTATGGTTTCAGCCTCATTTTCTGGTGTTTTCTGCTTTGCTGTTGGCATAACATCCCATCAGCAGAGTTAATTACATCCACGCTGGGTGTGAAGGACAGGCTGATTCTTGCAAAGAGCCAGAGGCCGTGCAATCTATCCTGCTGCTCGCGCAAAACAGCTTCCACGGTTGCTGACAAACTGCAGCAAGGCGCTTCCCCGCCACCCCGAGGGAGCTCTTCCACACACCACCAGGCTTCGGGGCTGCTCTCGCCCCCACATCCCTCCGATCTTCACCCAGCATCCCCCACAGGAGGTCAGACCGATGGCCGCAAACATCTCCCCGATCCTCGTGGCCCAAACAGAGACTACAGAGGCTCCTCAGAAAGTTAGCTGATAGCGTAAAATGCAAAAGAAAAAATTGCCCACAGTGGTTGGGCAGGTCTCTGCTTGCCAAGAAAGCACCAGGCACAGAAAAGCACCCTGCTCCCCCCCAGAGCCCATCCTCCTGGGTGGAGGCACAAGTATATCCGTGGGTGAGACGGGATCGGAAGCAGGGGAAGGTGCTGGAAAGAGCTGCTTGTGCCTACAGCTTGAATAAAGAGACCTGGGGTGTCCGGGACTGTCAATCCAACATCGAGGCATCACTCCATCACCGGTCCCCCCAGGACCGGGCTGACAGTCACGGGGAGGCATGTGCCAGCCATGACAAGCAAAGCAAATGACACGCACATCTCCTGCTTACAATAACAGCCCTTCTGTGTCTAATCCATCATATTTGATGCAGATCTCTTACCCTGAAGTGTTGTCAATGAGGATTTAATTTAGTGCTAATTAGACAAATATTGCATGTTAAACACCCATTGATTATTAAGAGACAGTAAGCACGGTTTAGCTCTGCAGTGTGCACGGACACGCTGTATTATATCTGGGATGAGGCTGGTAAATGTCTTGCTGTTTCCAATCATCAGATAGTAATTAACATCCAATAACTTGTAACTTGGTTTATCATTATAGATTTGGAAAGGCAGTAATAGTACTGTATGCTAATTAAATACCAATTGATTATTTAAGGCATATAAAGATTTAGCAGCTAGGTAATAGATATACACAGTTGTTAAACTTTAATAACCATCACACAGTGTTCTCCTGTACTATTAAGTTAGTGTTTAATGAAAAAGAGCTTTGCTCCTGAAAACAACTTTTGATGGGATTTTCAAAAAGTGCTCAGCAGCACGCAAGCCCCTACCCAAGGATCAGAGTCTCCCAACCATGGGGAATAGGAAGAGAAGTCAGAAAATTTGGAGCCCCTGCTTTTTAATTGAGACAATCAAAGCCCCAAGGTAAGTGAGGTGCCCAAGGTCATAGCGAGAAGCGGTGGCAGAGCCCAAGTCACTCCTGAACTTCTCCTCTGACGTTTTGCTTCTCAACTTTTCTCTCCCTCCACACAAAACCCTGAGAAACAGAGACAAATTGGCAATTCCTTGCCAGAAAAAAAAAGCTTTCAAACCCAAGCCCGGCACCTGCTGGCATCCCACCAGCCCGCAGGGCAGCCTCATCCAAAAACCTGGTCAGAAAAGACACGTGCAAGAAGCTGAAGTTTGCAGCGACCTCCCTCTAAATAACAACTGGAAAGGAGTCGATAGATGTCAAGCATCACTGCAGAAGCCCACCAAGTCTGGCCACCCCCTTGCCCACCGTGCCCGCTCCCCATAGCTGCCTCTCCTCCCCAGGGTGTCCCTGTGTTCCTTGGATGGGGTCTGACCCCAGTGATTTGGGAGGGCTGGGCTCCATCCCATGTGGGAGGAAAAGAAAGATGAGAGGCAGAAGCCCCATGTGTGAAAGGGAAAAGATAAACGGCTTCTGAAGGGAAATAACCTGCTGGACTCTGGGTTTGGCAGCACCCCGCTAAGTGCAGCATCAGTCTTGAAAACCAGCTGCAAGTTCAGCAATCGCAGGACAAAGCACCGGTTTGAGAGAGCGAGGCCGAGCAGGTGGCAGAGCTTCTTCCCAGGGGGACCCCACAGCCAGGACCACCCAGTGTTGGCCACCCTCGACGGCTCCAGGTTTGGGGCAGTGGGCTAGGAGAGGGATGGCGAAGGGATTCAGCTGGGAGCCAGCATCACAGACCCGGCCTCGGGGCAGCACCAAGAGCGATGCGGCTGCAGCATAATCCCTGCTCTGGGTCCAAACCCCAGCAGCCAGCTGGAGAGATGGCAAAGGTGAAAACACACCCCGCACCCTCACAGCTCACACACAGTGCAGGATGCGGCCAGCGGGGAGAGCCAGCACCTTTAGTAAAGGGAGCTGCTTCCCGCAGACGGACTGGCCCCATCACTGATTTACCAGGCGATAAAAGCAAAATCAAGGAAAATGCTCCAAGTGCACCTCTGAGAGTCTGCAGCCTCAGTTACAGAGTCTGGGCAAGCCCCAGCTGCCTCTTAAAACCTTCTCTTGTGCATATCAGGTGTGCACAGTGACCAGGGAAGGGGTCGGTGTGCTCTTCCCAGGGCTGGCTGGCTCTGCCGCTCATGCTGGAGCATGACATCCTCCGCAAGAAGGGGGTGAGGAGTCCTGCTTCTCGGGACCACTGTACAAAAAGGCAGGAAAAGGCAGCAGGATGAGGCCAGCAGTCATCCTGCAGCTCGTGGGCTGGCAATCCCCATTGCCTGGAAGGAAAACCAACCCAACTTGACAGAGCAGTCAAGATGCTCCACCCTGGACCTTCTCACACGGGACACCATGGGATGGAGTATACAACGAGACATCAGCAGCTACATATTGCTACTTCAGAAGCCTTCAAAGTCCTCGACGCCATCCCGAAATGCCAGTCCTGCAGCACGACAATGCTATGAACAGCCACACTCGCCCACCAGGAATCCTGCACAAGGAGAATGAGGAGATAAAGACGATCACCCAAGCCCTCCGTGCAATCCAGCGGGACATTGTCAGCCAGCTGCAGCCTCAACCTACGGCAATGGTGGCTTTGGTTTTTCCTGTCGGTTGGGCTAAGAGTTCCTGTTGGGCTGGGTCTCAAAAGCAGGGAAGCACCTTACAGCAGCCAGCCCATTCCCTTACAGCCTGCTCCGGCCGCTGGTTCCCACCTCAGCTTTCCCACCGGCTCGCAGGGCAGTAGCTACAGCCTTGCCTGGGTCACTGTCCGAGGCATCTCCCGCTTCCCCCCACCCACGAGGCTTGTCACGCTGCCGTACAGAGGATGTTAGATTAGTCTGACACACTTTCTCCTTGACAAATCTCCGTGGGCTGTGGCACAGCTTCTTGTCCTTTCCTAGCTGATCACAAAAATTTCACTTCATTGTTTGCTCCGCAGCTTTCTCAGCGTGGAAGGGGAGCGATCTCC
>JAVJGJ010000036.1:3116277-3149203 GCA_035590215.1 Microhierax caerulescens | reverse complement strand
GGCGGATTAACTGGCTCAGGTCCTCCCTGGGCTGCCTGAAGCACGCACAGCACGACCCAAAGCCCCAGCCGCCAGCTGACTCCCCGCCGCCCTCGGAAAAAGGCTGAGCTGCTATCTGCTCATCTGGCCACGCTGCTGCGATGTCTATTGAGAGCTGCTACCCTACATGGGTAATGCACCATGTACACCTGTAACTCATTCAGGGAATGAAAAGGGATGCTCTGCTGTATTGTGCAGCATAGAAGTGGCCCATCTGCATATTAGCTGCCTGCATTGCTCCTACAGCAAACAGCGTAAGGTAAAGCATCCATCAGAATTCATAAGATGCACCCCTGGAGTAAAAGATTGATTTGATATTAACAGATTCGTGCAGAGACTATAAAGTGATCAAGGCAAAACACTGACACCTCGGAGGCATCGCAGCCCTGGAAACCCGCTGGCAATGCAGGCTGGCATCGGTGCAGGCGGTGTGGACCCCCCCTCCCCTCCCACACAGGCACACGCACGGAGACAACTTCAGGAGCATCAGGCAGCGCTAACTCACTGTCTGCCACCTAAGCCCCTTTGTCAGCTCCTCGTCTGGCACCCGCAGCCCCCCGCCAGCACCCACGGGAGGTTGCCAGCCCTGCAGCCCTGCTCCCTGCCACACAGCACCAGCACATCAGTCCCCCCCAAGACCACTCTGCCACGATGGGGACAAGCCCCTGGGACACATGCAAAGTCTCCAGTGGGTGCCAGGACCTTCTGGCAGCCCCATTCGGCGCACAGCATCCCCCGAGAGCCACAGCCAGGACACTCCCCACACACACCGTGCCCCCCCAAGGCAGAAATCCAGCTGCTCCTACCTGAGCGTGGCACTCTCCCCTTGCCGCACAGTCACGTTGTCCATAGCTTTGGGGAAGGTGGCATCTCCGCTGCGCACGGGCACTCCTGCGGGCACAAGGAAGAGCAGCCTGAGACAGAGGACGACTAGGCACCTCCAGGGCAGGGCTAAGCACCCACCGACCCCCATCCTGCGCAGCAGTGACTTTTCCAACAGGCAAAATCACACCCGACAAGGCCACCAGGAGCAAAAAGTGGGGGGACGGGGGGAAGGGAGAGGAGGGAGGGGGTGCGTGTGTGTGGGGACGGGGGGGAGCAAAACCACCGGGGCGAGCGATGCGGAGCTCCACGGAGATCAGGAGAGCCCCCGGCAAGGCAGCCTGCGAGCACTGAGCCTGCCGAGCGGCATCCGGAGGGAGTCCCCAGTATCCTTGGGTGAGGGAGGAGGACGGGAGGGCCGGGGGGGAGGAGGAAGAGGAGGAGAGAAGGTGCAGAGCAAGAGATGAAGGTCACAGATGTGTGGCTGCTCGAGACGCTACTTTAAGATTCAGTTGGGCACGCGCTGCGGAGATCTGGCATCAAAAGTTTATAACCCAAGGAGGAAACGTAAGTGTCTCTGGCAGGAAAGGGAGGGCGGCCATAAAAAAAGGCTTGGGGGAGCAAAACGGGCTTGGAGTTGGGTTGTTCGCCGGCTGTTGCTCTTTTGTGTAAATAACAGAGGGAAATGGAAAACGAAGGCGGGAAAAAACCCAAAAAACAAAAACCACCCCAAAAGCTCCCCAAAATGCCGATTCTGTCGCAAGATCGAAACTTCCCCGCGGAGCTGCAGGCGAGGTCCAGGCGCCCGGACGCGAGGCAGAGCCAGCGATGCTCCTCGGCTTTGCGAAGTGGCTGTCCGGAGCACCCCCCCTCCCGGGGCCGGCCCAGCCGGGGGGCTCGGGGTGGGTGCCGGAGCCCCCCGGTGCCGCTCAGGCGCAGAGCGGGGCGGCCGGGGCGCGGGGGAGCGGGCGAGGCGGCGGCAGCATCCCAGCCCCGCCGGCGCGGCTGGCCGGCAGCCTCCCTGGGCGGCGCGCAGGCGGACTGCCCGGGGTTGTCATGGCAGCGGCTCCATCACTGACCGGCACTTTGGCTCCCGCACACCCGCACGCACCCAGCACCCGCACACGGGCGAGCGGGCGGGGAGCCCAGCCGAGCGGCGCACACTTCACACGCCAGCCTTTAACCCTTGCCGCACCGCGCTCCTCAGGCGAGCAGAGGCACCGAGGCTCCCACTAGCCAAAGGGACACCCCCCCCCTTTAACCATTTCACCCCCCACGCAGAGGGGACTCTTCTTATGCAAGGCACGCTTGCCCCGCAGCCCCCCAGGAGCGGCAGGGTGCTGACTCCCTTCCCACCCCAGCCGCTGCATCTTTCCCTGCATCCACCTGTTGATGCATCTCCCACCCTGCTGCATGTGAGGCAGTGGGTAGCAGAGAGGGGCTGGGGCCAGCCTGCAGGCAAGGTAGGGAGGAACGGTGTCCTGCCACCACGGGCTTGTCCCACGGGATTATGTAGGCTGGAAGGGAGCTCCAGAGTATCTCCCTGCCCTGGCCCTGCTGTCCCCGCTCCCTGAGGTCGCTGCAGTCGGAAGCCCAAAGGCTTTCCACCCCACCACTCACAACAGGGCAGCACCTGACATCAACAACTGCTTTCCTCCTTTGGAGGCACCCAGAGACCACCATTTACCTCCTCCAAGAGCGACTGAGGGCATCAAGGCCTCAGTGACCATCCAAACGCATCTGTGCCTGTGCCTACAAAAGAAAATCAGCCTCACGCTGCCATCTCCCTGCAGTGTGCTGCACATTCCTCCTACCCAAGCCAAAACAGGCTGGACCTCGGTTGGGTGCCTTCCTCCAAAGAGCATCTGCCTCTTCTACAGAATATATCCTGCAGAGCCTGCCCCTTTGAGGGACCAGAGGAGGAGCATCCTGACCAGCGAAAGTTTTAGCTACCTGGGGGCCCCAAGCTCATCCAGAGACCCAAACACAGCTGCTAAAGCTAATAAAGAGGTTTTGCAAGGGTTTTTCAGTGATCCCAAGCCCAATTAGCAGCATAGCAGGTCAGTTGTATGTGGCCGTAGCACACAGTGACCCTAAATACACTGCTAGCCACTGGCTAGCACTGCAGGGATGCGTGCTGGCTCCAGGCACCGGCTATGGCTGCAGGCACCAGAGGGATGCTCACTGCAGTTTGGATAAATAGGACAGGCTAGGGGCAGAGAGAAGCATGGAGAAAAGCAGGGCTGAATTTTCCATCAGGAAGCCCTTCAGCTGCTGAAAAGTTGGCTTAACCCTGAACATGCAGGCTGGCTGCTTCAATGCCAGGCATCCTTCGTGGGGAAGGATGGAGAGGAAGGACACCCCCATCTCCTTCCCAATCTGCTCCCATCCTGGCACAGAGGAACCGTGTCTGCTGGCAGGGAGGGAGCAGCAGCAGAAAGGAGTCAGCACAAACCCGTTGCAGCTCCCCACCAGTGAGACAGCCCGGTCCCAGGTGCTGCTGAGCCTCATCCAGCAGCAGGGTGAGCTCCAGGGGGGTGGGTGCTGCAGGGACTAGAAGCTCTGCCGGGTAAGATTGTGTTTACCCCTTGGGATAGGAAGCTGTAGACGTAGAGCGTGCGTAGCAGAAAGCCTGCCAGAGCCAGTGCAATTCAGGAAAAGGGAGATTTAAAGGGGGAGGGGGGGGGGGGCTGTCTGCCTCAGAAAGCCTCTGAGGAGGCTGGAGAGAGGTAGCTACACGAACAGATGTAAAGGCAGGGCATAGATAGATAGACAGATAGCTAAACTGGCTGCATCAGACAGCTGGGCACCGGTAAGCCTATACGGGGCATCGGGGAGGGGAAAGAGAGGGCTGGAAAGCAAATGTTACACGTATTTACGTAACAGAAACCTGCCTAAGTGGGTAGGGACCCAACAGCCAGGAACAGCTATGCAAGAGACTGCAGGAGATATGTCTGCACAGAATCACACAAAGAATGGTCAGGGTTGGAAGGGACCTCTGGAGATCATCCCATCTCAGCCACACTCATCCCCGAGGATGCTTTGGGCATCTGACAGAGGGTAGAGGCAGCCAGAGCAGCCTCTCCTGTCCCTGTCTTCTGGACCACCCCAGCACAAACATCTCCCGGTCCCATTGCCCTGGTTTACTACCTCCTGAGTGAACGCACTGCTATCAAACAAAGCAAGCCAGGGTATGGGGGAGAAAAGGGCAAGGGGAAAAGAACTCAAAAGCCAAGTGGCTACAAAATCCAGATGCAAACACAAAGTCAGCAGAGCTGCTTTCATACCCAGACAGTTTGCAGACCTGAGGTTGTATGGGGTAGTCATGCAGGTGGCTTCAGTTCAGGTCCGTGTCTAAAAATATCGTCTAGCTGAGAGGGACTCAGAGGCTGGCACAGGCCCTGGGGGCATCAGGCATATGGCAGTGGCGGATGCTGCTCCTCATGGTGACGTTAACAAGCCCTGACCTTCTCTCATCATCCCAGAGGCTCAGAAAGAAACTGAGACGGCAAGGACGAGTCCCTCCACCTCCCCGTCTCTCGCCTCCTAGCCGATTGTCAATCTCTGCTTTTATTAGTGGTGCAGTTTGGCCTCCGTCTCCCTCAGAGATTTCTCCCTCGTTGCTCTAATCAGGAGCTTGCAAATGTCAAGAGAACAGGCCTGGAAGTAATTAGTGAGGGACCAGAGCCTGGGGGCCACAGAGCAGCTCAGAGGCAGCGCTGCTCCGGCACCGTGCTGGGGAGCAGCCTGCAGCCACCAGGACCTATGGACAGCCACCCTGGAGTTGATTCTCCAGCCTCACTGGCACTCTCAGATTCTCTTCCCCTTCTCCGTACAACTCAGGGCGTGCCGAGATGCCCTCTGTGCAGCAGGGAGTGAACCCAGCTCCTTTGAGATTAGTGCAGTGAGAGATGGGGAGACTGCAGCACCGCTGGGACCCTACGCACTTGGCCAGCAAGTGTCACCTCCCCGCTCACGAGCACCCTTTGGGACACTGCCTCTTCCAGAAGAGCCCCAAAGGGTATTTCTAACTCCTTTTCAACAAGACACAGGTATTCATAAGCTATGGCCTTCCCACAAGCACCCCGACTGGGTAGGGGAGCGCTATCAAGCACGGACACAGCTGTACCAGCGAGGTGCACTTCATAGAATCACGGAATGGTTTGGGATGGAAGGGACCTTAAAGGTCACCGAGTTCCAACCCCCCTTGTTGTGGACAGGGACGCCTTCCACTAGAGCAGGTTGCCCAAAGCCACGTCCAACCTGGCCTTGAACACCACCAGGAGTGGGGCATCCACTTCACCCCACAACAGCAGCTTCTCCCATGGAGAGCCCACCAAACCGCCGTGCCCTTCTCGAAGGGGAAAAGCACAGTCCTCAGCAGGGAAAGAAAACTACACCTTAAAGGAAAGACACAACTTGCTTTTTCTTCTTCTCTTTTTCCAAGATGAACTTTGGTGTCTCTGAGCCATTCAGCTTTGTTTGCAACTGAAGGGGTTAACGCTTCACCCAGAAAGCAACAACCCAGCAGAGCTGTAGGGGAGAGCAGTCCTTGGAGGAGCTGGGCTTGTTTAATCAAAGAGCGAATCCTCCTTGCTCCCAGGGATTTGCCCTCCAGCACTGGTGGAAGTGGAAGTTCTCCAGATCTCCCTCTGGAAACCCCGGAGAAGCGTTTTCAAAGACAGCAGCTCCTTTCCAGTCCCCGGCTTCCAGACAGCTTTCTGAAAACAGGGCTCTTCTAAGGCATCTCTCTCCTGGGGCATGTGAAATTTCTAATCCTGAACATCTTGGCCACGCGATCTGGCCAAGATATATGTAACACCTCCATGGTGAATAGAAAGCGCTGTGTCTTGTTGGTATCCTGCTACGTACAGATGGCGTCTGGGCTTGTGGCTATAAGATTTTTAACTAATATCTTTCTGTACTATTATCCCCTCCTCCCTTTTCTCCCACCTCCTCTTTCTCTCCCTCCTTCTCTCCATCTGTCCCTACCCCCTTCTCTTCTCCACCTTTTCTCTTGCACACTTGCAGCTGCTAATTTTTACCCAGCATATTTGGCAATCCACCCTGACACCTCTTCCCCCACACCCCGCCGCCCTGCTTCTTGCTTTTCCCGTTTGCTGCCGAATATTCTCATTTACTTCACCCGAAAAAGAGAGCACGCGTGGAGAGCACTGTGCATGGGCAGGAGCAGCACGCACACCCCATGCAAAGTAGCGCAGCAGGGAGAATCACATCTCACAGTCCCAGGATGAAGCTGAGCATCTGCCGGTGTGTGGGAGGGGGGGTATGGCAAAGCATCACCCCTTTCCTGGGATGCAAGCCTTAGGAAAGCCATTCACAGCTGCACTGACCGCTGCCTGGCCGAAGGCACGCGTGCAGCTCTCCCCCTCTGTCATCCCTGCCGCTCTGGCAGAATTTATTTATCCCCACTTAATTTTTCCAGTTGTTTTATCTTGTTTTATCTTCACACTAAATCAGGCTCCCTCTGCAAACCGAACTTTTATTTTCCGTGCTGTTACATTTAATGCATTTTATCGCATGAATTTAGCAAAAAAAAAGAAAGAAAAAAAAAAAACCCACTGAGGTAATTGTGAAAAAAATGCAGCCTATTCTTCAAATTGATCGCAGTGCTTGAGCTCGCCTGGGCGGAAAATGCAAACTCCAGGCTCCCGCTCCTCGCTAACACCCAACTGCTGGGCTGGTTTAGCAGTCAACTCCCGGGCAGCCCTTTCGACACCATCCCTGTGCCCTAAATGTATGAATAAATCTTCCCTTCTTCCATAAAATCCTTCCAAGACCATGGGAACCCAGCCTGGAGTCACGCCGACAGCATGGCGAGGCAGGTCGTGCTTCAGGAGGACCTGCAACACCCACCCAGCTGCACAGCGACGGCTGCGGATTTTACCGGGATTACTTTACACTTAATGCTCAGCGTGCAGCTAAAATCCTCGACTGAACCAGAGACATATGGCACGCTTAAACTGCGTGTAAACCTGACAACTGAATTTCAAAAAGGAGGCAACTCTGAAGACACCCACCTTGCGGAGTTAAAAGCAGCCTCCCTCGTTACACCAAATATTAAAGCAAAAATATCAACTCTGAAAACACCCTGCGCTGCTCAAGGAAACCTTGAAGGGGCTGGGACACTCGGGAACAACAGAACCATGCAGAGCCGTCACAACATCGCCCAAAAAGCTTGAAAGGCAAGGATTTCATTTTCCAGCAGCATTTCTGACAAAGATCCAGGAATTTAATTTTTTTTAACTAAGGAAAGCAAAATGTTAAGATTTTCTTTGCGTTGCCAAGGTTTTTTTGTTGCCATTCCTGTTGGTATTTAGTGCGTTTGGGCAAGTTTTCAAATCCCATGCTATCCTTCCCCTAAAACCTGACTCTCCAGGGAAGGGGTGTGGGGTGGGAGTGGGGGCATTACAGACATATGACATTTTGCTTCCTTGCCAAAACATTTCCATATCAAAACACACCAAAGTTCAGCCTAAAAAAAAAAAAAAAAAAAAAAAAAAAAAGTATCGCCAGCCAACTGCCAAACAGCACGACAAAAAAAACCCAAAAAACAAAAAGCCAAAAAAAACCCACAACAAACCACTGCATTGCATAGTCCCTGCTGGCATTTGCCAGAGATGCTTCCAGAGCCCATTCCCAAATTTCCCACGTCCCTGGGAAGCAGAGGGAAAAATCTGGAGGGGACTTCGAGTTTGCACTGATCCATAGGGCCAAGTGAGGGGGGTGTGAAGGCACCTGCAAGCACACCCCACTCAGGCAAATCTATTCAGGGGTGGGAAGAGGACGTGGGTAGTCCCTGCCTGCCCCTGAATTACAGGGTGCAGGCAATCTGCAGCACCTGGGAGGCTCCAGCCCCACAGAACCTGTGGGAAGAGGAAGGGAGGCCGCCAGCCTCCACCTCTGCATGGCTTTGCCCATGGGCAGGATGAGGCCAAACCCCTTTGGGCCAGGGAGCAGCAATTAAAAGCCCACCTGCTTCACTATCACCCCCAAGGACGTGGGTTTTCCATGGTGGGGCTGCTCAGGGGAACCCGAGTGTGTTACGGGTACCCGGGCACGCTGCAGCTTGAGGGCTGCTGGGGACAGCCACCACGCATGGGGACGAAGCTGTAGGGGGGGGTGACAGAGTCCACCCCCCAGACAAGGGCAGGGCGGGCAAGGTTTGAGGTTGCAAAATGTCCCTTCTTGCTCTGAACCCTCTGAGCTGCAGGGGACGGGGGAACTGCTCCATCCACCCAAGGCCCACAGCCCTGTTGAGGGGGAAGGGAGGGAAAGCAGGTTACAACAGAGAGGTACAGGCTGCTGTAAGCAGGGCAGCAGCACCGCACGATCCCACAGGCTCCCGTCTGCGCAGGGCATGGCCGAGCATGGGGCAGGGCGACGGCCCCGCTTCCCCCCACTGCCACCTCAAAGGGCACCCCCCCAGCCCCAAGGTGAGCGTAGGAGATGGGAGGCGATGTTGGGGTGCTGCTGTGGAGGAGCGGGTGCTGATAGAGCCACGGTGCAACACGGTGCATGCACCCCATCTTCCCAGCTCCAAAGACTGGGGGGAGCCCAAAAAACCGACATAGCTTTTCTGCAGAGGGAGGGACACAGCCGTCTTGCCCAGCTGCAGACATCCAGCACACCCAAGGAAGCAGGAGCACAAGTATCACACACACTCACCTCTGCAAAATCATCTACCAGCCTAGAGAAAGCCAAGGGCCATACACACTTGGGTGCCCACCATGCATGAGCATCTCAGGTTCATCCCAAACCCCACGCATGAGCCTGACTCGGTGACGGGAGGGGAAGGAGGTCTGAGTTTAGCAAAAGCCACAGCAAACGTTCCAGTGCCACAAGATGAACCTGAACCACAAAGACAGAGAGGCAAGAGAGGAGCGACCAGGAAGAGGCCATGCACAGGCTGGTGCCCTAAGGTCCCCCAAGGTCCCAGGAGCCAGGAGCGTGGACAGACCTGAAGGTATCTCTGAGATGGAGGAGTTCCATCCAGAAAGATGTGCAGATGGGAGGGAGCTCTGACAGCAAAGGGGCCAGGCTGGCTTTGATGTACTTTCTCCATCATCAGTACCATGTTTATGCCCCACCCAATGACTTCTCACTGGGACAAGGTTTGGAGGCACAATCACATTCTTAAATTAGCCCAGGAGCAGGAGAAACACCAAAAAAAAGGGGGATCTTGACCACAGATGGCTTGGCATTGCTGAACCTGGGCATGCAACGTGTCCTTGAGTCCTACAAGCCATTACAGACTAGAAATGGAAAAGAGGAGCTGGGATTTACTCCTGTACCTACCACAGTCTCACCCTGACTGCAGGCAGGACAGCGAGCCTCTCGGAGCCCCGCAGCTTCACCCACCTGCCAAGTGGAGCAGGAACATTTCTTCCCTCTCCTGGGAGCATTACAAGCCTCATTTCATAGATGCTTGCAAAGCGTTTTGTGAGCTCTTCACCGAACTAGTAAAAGGCCAAATAAATAGATATCGCATCGCTCTGTCTATCCTGTTTCTAAATGTGAAGCCATCTCCTGGCCTCCAGACTTATTTATGAAATACAGAGACCTAGAAATGATCAGAGCGCAGTGGTACCACCCACGCTAGATGCTGGAAGAAGGAAACACCGTGCTCTTGGCTGTCCTGGGAGGCTCAGGAACAGTGCCCCCAGCACACATTCAGAAGGTGCAAGAAAGGAAAATCCTATCTAGCCATTATCCTCGGCGTGCACTGGCAGTTTTCACACCTGGGTGACACAAGAGCCTGTGACGGAGCTGGCTGGGCTGGCACAGCCTACTCCCATGCTCAGCGGCAGGAGGACCACACGTCCCCCAGCCAACCCAGCCCTGTGCAATGCAGATGTAACCGACTGCAGACCCTGGCACCCTGCAGGGTTTGCCAGCCAGGACCAAGCCTCAGAACTGCCTTGTCATCAGCAGAATGGCCAAGATAGTAAAATTCAAAGATAAAGAGGGAGGGAGGAAGAGAAAACTATGCCTAGCTACATAGAGATGAATGGGAGCTCGAAAACCTGTATTCCCCTGCAAGAGGCTTGTGCCCTGCAGCATGAGAGCTGAAGCCCTGCGCTTTGTGCTCTACCTGCCCACCATGTACTCCTCATCCTCACCATCACGGTCCTCTCCCATCGAGCAAGAGGGTCCCCAATGGCCCTGTGGTTTTCACCACACAGCAACACACCCCTTGCCCTGTCTACCACCACCCCGGGCAAGCCCAGAAGCTTGTCTCTGCCTTCACACACTCATTTTCACACCTACAGACACACTCGCTCTCCCAAGGCAAGCAGCCGCCACGCAGGAGCCTTCAAGAGCATCTCGCTGATGGGGCAAGCTGGAGCTCCTGCCTGCTGGGGGAGGCAGAGGCTGGAGGGCTGGGAGCAGGGGAGGGTCTTTGCAGAACTGGGGAGAAAACCACCCCTGTTGCCCGTCCTTGCCCCTGCACGCTCAGCACCGTGCTGCTGCTGGGCAGGTTTGGCAGTCGTGTTAAGCAGGGAAAGGTCTAAACACTTATTCTCAGCCTGTCTGAACTACCCAGGCTTCACGGGCTGCAAGTCCCAGGAGAAATAAAAATTCTCAGTATTTTGAGTCTTTCCCCTCTGTGGCCAGTGCAGATGGTTTTTTTTTCACCTTTGAAATTCTTGCTTCTAAGGGCTGAAGCGAGGGGAAAAAAAAAAACATTAGGTGAGAGAAGGATCTCGGTTCCTGCAGGCTTGGGAAAACTTCCCTGGCAGTTTGATTTGAGCTGTGGGTAGACACCAGCGCAGGTCCCTCGCTATCCAAACCAGCGGATCTGCTCCGTGCTGATTTATTCCCAGTGGTATTGGGCACAACGAGATAAATATGCAAGTTGCAAAGCCGGGGTGCAGATGTGAGCATCTCCATCTTCCTAGGTCAGTTTTAATTCATCTTTTAGAGTCAGCCTGGTCTGAGCCATTCACTTCTGACTCCAACCCAATTCTCTTCAAAGCCCAGGTCTGTCTGGATTCTGGGATTAAAATCGAGGTTTGCAGCAAACAAAACTAAGCATGCTTTATGAGGAAGAGTAACCTTGGGGGAGGGTTTGACTGCAGTTTCAAAGGCTGAGCAAGGCTTCTGTACACAGCACTGCCTCAGTTCTGCTTGCTGTCAGCAATCCCTGCTATCTCCAGGTTGCTGACAACCCGACAATCTCCGATACCGCAGTAAGGCAACAACCTGCAAGCTGCAAAGCCCGTTATCCCATTTTGCAGAGAGAATAACGAGGTAGGAAAAGACAAAGGAACCCAAGTGCCTTTGGAGAAAGGAGAGACCTGCCCAAGGCCACCTTGGAAGCCCAGGGTCCCTCCAAAGCGTAGCTCCATGCACCATTCCCCATGGAATTCCCTCTGGAGCAAGCTAAGCTGCTACCAGGAGCTGGTAACTCCACCAACAAATAGCCCTGAGGCTCCTTCTGCCACATTCAGGGCAAAGCCCCCTTTTAGCCCACCAGTTCAAACAAGGACACATCACCGCAAAACCACGACTGTTCCCAAAACAGGTTCCAAAATGATCTTCTCAGGCTGGACAAGGTCGGTGCAAGACACCAGGGTCACCCTGCCCAAGGTTATTCATCCCCACGTAGGAGCATCAGGCAGCACAACGAGCCAGAGAGCTCCATCACTTGCCCTCCCAGCCTGCATCTCCTCACGTACCTTGTTATTAAAGCCAGCATTTGTCATGTTAAGCAGCTGTTCTAACATAAAGCAAAACTGTCAAGAAAAATACGAGTGTTGCAGATGGGCAACATTTTCTTCCTAACTGCTTGATTTTTATTATTTTTTTCCCCCCTCCCATCTCCTTCACCCTTTAAGACTAGCCCTGCTATTGCGGCTGGCTCTGCGAGCCACCATCCTGATAAGCAGCCGCTTGCTCACTTCTCCTGGACCTCACAGGCTCTCCTGTTCATTGTTGTTTCTCTGTTGCTACAAATTGGCACTTCTAAAGAGATTTCCAGGCCAAGTATTAACCACCTCCGGAGCCCAGCCACATAAACACACACGTTATTTGTCAAACGAGAGGAAGGCAGTCAAGCTGTAGGGAAA
This sequence comes from Microhierax caerulescens, assembly GCA_035590215.1. Taxonomy (NCBI): domain Eukaryota; kingdom Metazoa; phylum Chordata; class Aves; order Falconiformes; family Falconidae; genus Microhierax; species Microhierax caerulescens. The sequence continues at coordinate 3,137,249 of JAVJGJ010000036.1, read as the reverse complement.
TTTAAGTGACTTGTCTGAAACAGCACCGAGGAGCGAAGGCGGAGGAGCCAAGACAGACGTCCCTAAATGCCACAGGACTTTCTCTCTTCCTTCCAGCTCCGTTTGCAGACGAAACCCTGAAATCCTCCGTCTGCCCGATAAATCAGCAAACGCAAGCTCCCTTTCAGAGCCAGAAATAGGACCCAGGAGTCCTGACATCACACTGCCACACTTAAGCGCAAAACAAGGTTTCCTCTCGTTGCAAATTCCAGTCCAAACTCCTTTAAGAAAAAGTTTTATAGAGGTTGTATTTATTGTCAACTCCTGGATGATAAAATGAGGCCGCTACAAGTCCTATTTATTTCCCACCCTCGCAGGAATCGGAGGGGCTGAGATGTGAAACAAATGAAGGGCTCCAGCGCTGACCCTGGGCTCGTGCTGGTTTGCAGACCGCTGGGTGATTATTTTGTAATAGCTGATAGCATCTGTGATTTAATGCAGCTGTTAGAAATTAGCAAGGACTCCATCGAAAGCATCCCAGTCACTCACGATAACAGGCTAATAAATCATTCCCCCAGTGCTCCGTGGCATTTATGGTTCTATTTTAGAGATGCAAAGCATAGATCCGGCTGCTCTACTGGATTTATTTTTATTTATACTTTTAATAATGCAATTAAATAAATAAATTTAGGATGTTGTGGCTGTTGCCAAAAACAGCACCGATGAGAACTTCCCCTGCATGACTTCCCTTCGTTATTTTCTCCACGCTAGCCAATTAAACGGAAAACAAATGGCTCCAAGGCTCCACCAAGATATTGTTTCCAACGCACGGTGTGAAAAACTCACAGAGATGAAATTCAGAGGAGGCAGGAAGGGAGACGGGGGAAAGCTGGGGTGGTTTTCTCTCTCCTGTCCATCCCTAGTTCCTCCCTTCACACCACAACCCTGAGGATCTGGATGCTATCCTTCACGGAGGCATATGCAAATGCACTCACAGTTGCTCAGTCTTCAATCAGTCACCAAACCCAGCTTTATTAATTTCTTACGGGGCAATGCTCTGGGGCATTCCCTATGTTCCTGAAAAGAGTAAAAAAGCAGCAACTTCCCCGTTATCTATCTACTGTGGCTGCAACCCGGGTGCTTAAAAGCCTCCCCTGGAATCGGATGGCTGATGCCAGAGCAGGAGGGTGTCTCGCGAGGCTGGCTGGCCACCCTGGCATGTCCTTGCTCCACCAAACCACATCACGACAGAGCACACACCACCTTGAGTCCCTCCAAATAACCAAGGGAATTACATTTGCTGCCTGGGATGATGTGCCTGGTCCAGACATCCTACTTTGGAGACAATGGCTGAGGGAGCTCATCGTGCAGAGACCGACGTGAGCTCCAAAACCTTCCTTCTCCCTTGCCCGTGCCTTGCAGCAGGAGAGCAGCACCGCACTTTGCAGTGTCCCAAGTGCCTCCACCACCCTCACAAGAGATGTGCCGAGGAGCAACGCACCCCTCGTTCTGTCCACCGTCACCCCGGCCAGCCCAGGAGCCTGTCTCTGCCTTGACACGCTCATTTTTGCACCTACACACGCACCCGCTCTCCTGAGACAAGCAGCCACCACCCACAAACCTTCAAAACATCTCACGGATGGGGCAGCTCCCAGCTCCTGCCTGCTGGAAGAGGCAGAGGTACTGGGAGGAGACGGAAACCAAACAGGGTCTTTGCAGAACTGGGGAGGAAAACACACCTGCATCCCCATCCTTGCATGCCAGGGACAGGTCACCGTGCATCAATCCTGCTTTTGCCCCCTAAATGAACTCCCCACAGCCGGCATGTCCTGGGGTGGGATGCGCCGCAGACTGACAGCTGCGGGGCCACAGGTTATTTCAAAGGGATTTTCTGCAAGGGTTCCCCAGGCTCGCCTTGCACACCGCCGGGGAGAAACCAGCTCAGCCGCTTCAAAGATACAGAGGCAAAGACCAGGAGCAGAATTAGGCCTGGAGTTGTCTTGATTTAAGCCCAAGGGAGGTTCATGTTGGGTTCTTCTTCTTTTAAAAATCATCTTAAAATGAGCCTTGTCCTGTAATCTCTCACATGGTCAGTTTGCATTCTCGCAGGGAGCCTGACAAACACACAGACATCCTTGGATGCCTTTCAAGGTCCACTTCACCTCTGGAGGGTTTCCATCACTTGGAGAAGTGACCCATCCTGAGTTCGGTGTGAGCCCACCTGCACCCTGCATCGAGGTGGGGAGCAAGCACTCCAGTGTCTCACCTCGGCGTTACCGACCTCCTTGCTCTCCTGTATTCCAACCCACCAAAATCAAATAAAAATTTTAAAAAGACTATTACTTCTCCTTCATCGAAGAATATTTTCAGTTAATAAGGAGAAGGATCCCATTTATTTTTCAGCCGTGCACTAAACTCTGGTGTTAGTGAGTTTAGAGTGAGCCAACATCCAATAAAGTCTGTACGGATTTCACTGGAGCCGAATCAGATCTCTGCTGCGTCCATTTAAAATGCCCTAAGCATTTTCATCATCTCCTTATTTTTAAGTAGAGACACAGTCAGAAAAATTAATCTGCATACACAGCCCCAGAGATTTCATATTTCTTCTCCTGTGGTGACAGTTCCCGACCAGATCTGCTTAGTTTACAAGTTGGGAGATAGGGTTGCTTCCCCCCCTCCATCCATTAAAACTGCCAGCCCTGCAAATTCCTCCAGAATGGAAATACTTGCCCCCCCTCACCAGCTCTGCCACCTCGGTGCAGGATATACAGCCCTGGTCACGGCTCCTGAGACACGGGTGGGTGGGTGAGGGAAACCCCTCCGGCTCCCGACCCAGAGCTGAGCAGCAGCTCACTGGAGAGGAGATGAAGCGTTGGGTACTCTCGCCCCACACACGTGAGATGGAAGCGGGGTGGACATGAGCATCTCCAGCAATAAGATGCTGAAGATGGAGGTCTTTGGAGATCACATGTAAAGCACCAGCAGAAAGCCACCATGTCTAGCTCTGAGGTTTTCTATTAATTACAGAAACTGACTTTTTGCAATTACCGCTTAATATAATGGAATCTCTCATTAAAGCAGCGGGTTCAACCGCTCTGATCTTTTCCCATTTAAATAAAGATGGATGGAGAAGGCTCTGGGAATTGGCACCACCCACCAGACCGGCATCTCTAACTCAGGAGCTTCGAGCAGGACCGGATCAGCCAGGAGCGAGCTGTTACCGGCGTCTTCGCAGCTCCCCAGTGCCCCAAGCAGGGAGATGCTGGGTGTGCCGAGGAGGAGAGGGCAGAGAGCACACAGCTTGGGACCTCAGCAGGTCTCTGAGCATGTTTTCATTGCTCCCCCCGTGGGTTTTTTAGGTGCACGGATCTCCCATGGATGGAGGAGTTGCCAGTCCAACAGCCCACTTGGGCTCTGTCCTGCCCTGCCTGGCACCACCAGCAGCCTGCTGCCATCCTCCACCATCCTCGGACTAAAGCACAGTCCCCAGTTTGACACCAGACCTCTGCAGATGTCCCTCCTAGCCAGCAAAGAAGCACCTTGATGACTGCAAAACCCCATTAATGCCTTCCTAAAAGAATCGAGGCTAGCCAGGTATTCCCTTGGGGACAGCCAGGCCTAATCCTGCATCCAAGATCCAAAGCAAATGTCCCACTGCCCTCTGTAGAAGCCACTTGGTACCAATTATTCCTTTCCTTACCCCAAATCCTCCTCTTAGCACACAAGAAACTGAAAAAGCCTTGATCTCTAAATAAAGCGAAGGGCTTCAGTAAGCACTTTTAACAATATTCTAATATTAAAAATTCTAATTAATTTTTTGCATGTTTACATACATTTGTTGTGTATTTTCATTAACACCATTCTGTGCCATCTTTAATTTGATAATCTCCTCGCCCTCTGCGAATAACCTCCTCCAAACTCTCCAGCATTCTCCCAAGGCCACAGGGCACATCGTGGTCTGCAGTGCTCTGCTGGGATCGATGTGAGAGGGAATGGGAAACGCAACGGAGAGAGCAACCTGGAAATGGATCTTTGTGGCAGAGCCAGGAACCCACATCACACCAAGCCTCTGGAAAGTGGAGATGCGGGAATGTTTTTCTTGCTAGGACCACTACAAAGCAGGTGAAGAAGCAAGAGGACATCAGGCATCAGAGGCAGTTTTCAGGGAACATCTTATTTTCAAGACCATTGGCACACTAAAGGAAAGCCACTCAACTTTCCGACACCTTAAGGACCAGCTCCTCTCCTTAATGTGGAAGATAACAGTGGGGAAACAAGAAGTGATCCCAAATATGCCTCGATCCATTCTGACTTCTATGATACCATCTTCAGGGAGAGCAAAAACCCTCTCTCTGAAGACTAATTTGAGCTACTGCCTCATCACTGCCTGGAGCAGACCGGTATTTAGTAGCCACGCAGAGCTCTTCTTCAGTTTTTTATTTATTTTATTAATATTATTATTATTATTTTTAACCATGGAATCATTTTATTAATATTAATAAACCTGCATAAAGTGCTAATTTCCTCCATCATTCCCCTAATTACCTCTATTGAATTGTGAGGATCATCTGCATGAATAATGACTCCCCATGCATTTGCTTTGCTGTTCCGCCTCTGTTCAGCAAAGAAATCAGCAAGAGCTGGATCCTGCAGCCGCAGGCAGGAGGGAAGGGTCTTTCAAACCACCACCAGATGCCTCCTGCATCGGCAGCAGTGAGTAACGGACTCTCCCCCAGCCTCAAAAACCTGCCAGGGCTCACTGGATTCATTCTGCATGAACACAAGGGATGGGACAGGTCTGCTAAGGGGAGGGTGACTGCTCTCGTGCTACTTCTCAGTGCACAAAGCCTCCCTCTGCTTTTCTGGAGCTCCAACACCCTCAACAAGCACTTTCAAATAAAGTCTGCATGGCCACCCCAGAGCCGACGGCGGTATGGCTACAGGGTTTGGCTGAGGCAGAATCTCCCCCTGGATTTTGGTCCCAAGAGCGAGGAGCCAGCAGCACCACCAAGGGATGTCTCCCTTAGCTGCACACAGTGGCTGGGACAGGAGGTCCTAGACCAGGTTGGGGAGGTTATGCCACAGTGACAGCTACTCCCAAAGCAGGGTGTGCAAGACAGTCTTCCCAGGAGAGACCAAGAACAGAGAAACCTTTTCTTTCTTTCTCTTTTTCTTGCTGATGCCGAGATGTTTTTTCCTTCTTAAGTCATCTATAAAGTTCTGAAACCACAGGCAGCATGGGAATGCTTTCCAGCTCTAAAACACCCCAAGCGCTAGTGTTTAGCACAAAACCTAGGATGACTCGTCAACGTCACCTCCACAGCTCCTTCCTGGGAGCCCCTGCTGCACTGGCTCCGCAAGGTGAGCCAGGAGAAAAAGGGACACCAGCACATCTCTACAGGCTCCAGCACAGCCTGGCAGGAACAGCTGCATAACACCCTCCAGCTTGCTAGGGGACCATAAGTCTTTAAAAGATGTATGATGTTCTTGGATGGGATCCATTTCCCTGCAGCTACCACACGCCAACAGGCTTGTGCGAACGCAGAGGTCTGCCAGCACATGGCAGCCTGATGCTGAATCTCTGTGATGGACCCTTTGCAGGACCTGGCAGCCTCTGCTACCAGCGCCGACTGCTGCAGGACATCTGGCCAGGGAGAAAATTCGAAGCACGAAGGGAGATCTCCATAAGCATCACTGCTCCTACCATAGCAAAGCAGCTCCGACCAGCTGCTTGCTCAGGCAGAGGGGAAAGACGGGACATCTCTGACCCCCCCACCCCGTTTTGCTTGCTGTGAGCATACTCGGCTTACGTGACAGCCAGACTGGCTGCCCTTTAACCACAGCCCTAAGCTGCAAGGTGGCCACGGGCTGCCTTTCTGCCTTCAGAAAGTCCTCTTCTGGTAAGGGGATGGGACACATTGGCGCTTCCCTTTCTTGGCAGCAGCGTGGTGGGGAGAGGGAGGGTAGGTTAGCAAGGCTCTCACTTTGCAGGAGAGGCTGCCTGGATCATATTTGTATTCATTTTCATGAACTCCCCATAAAAGTCACTAATAGAACACAATCTGCTAATTAAATTTCACGCAGGAAGGCATTTTCACCTTAGATTAGCAGTGTCCTTGCACATTTTTTGCTACTAATGTACTAATAACATCTTATTTATCTTATAAATGAATTCCGTTAGACTTATCATTAAATTTGAGATATTAACGCACTCAAACTAACTCAATGTAAAGGGGGGAGAAAATCATTCCAAAGGGATGGAAACCACAAGCACATTTTCCTTCCTTTTTTCCAGAAAAGGCAGGCAGGGGGCTGCCAGCTCAGGGGAGCGATGTCCTGCCTTTAACCGCTCCCACCAGCCCACAGGTCTTGCTGCCAGGGATGTGCTACCCAAGCAAAGGGCACAACACAACTTCAGTTCTGCCTCTGTTCAGCAAAGAAATCAGCAAGAGCTGGATCCTGCAGCCGCAGGCAGGAGGGAAGGGTCTTTCAAACCACCACCAGATGCCTCCTGCATCGGCAGCAGTGAGTAACGGACTCTCCCCCAGCCTCAAAAACCTGCCAGGGCTCACTGGATTCATTCTGCATGAACACAAGGGATGGGACAGGTCTGCTAAGGGGAGGGCGGAGGTCTTCTTGGGGGGGAAGGTTTATATTAAGTGGTTTCATACCATAGATCACACAGGAGAGGACGGGGACTTATCTTGCCCCATCCTTGCTCATCCCATCAGGGCCATACCCATAGACCCGCACCAAAACCCGGGGCTCCCACCTCCCACGGACTTGGGCTCCCCCCAGCCATGCCCCACCTGAGCGTGCGGACAGGCTGCCGAGGGCCAGCTGCTGCACCTGCTTCCCAAACCCGGGCCGGGATTTAAAATATTTGTCGAAGGGAAGGAGGAGGTGGGGGAGAGGCGGTCTTGATCATGAATCTTGGCAGGATGCAGCTGCTGTCTGTGCTTCCCCACGACCGGCTAGAAGATGGATAACGGAGAGGAGGCCAGGCTGCAATCTTTAAATCCCGATCTGCTTTCGCACGCCGCCGAGAACCCTCCCCTTCTAGAGCTGTTTTTTTCTGACTCCACGTCCTCAAACCTCCCTTGCTCCCAGCCGCACGGGGGGTGCATCACCGTCCTCCTGAACATCACACCAGGGCCTGATGCCAACCACCACCAGCGCAGCACGCACCAAGCTGAGCCTTGAAGAAGGGCATATATGTCTTTGCAGCCAGCTTTTCATTCTGCTGAGGCTTTTCGTCCCAAATCAGGGCTTAGTCTTTAGGCAGGTTGGATCAAATCCTGCCCTGGCTGAGCAAAACAAGAGCAATAATCGTTTCCTCCTCGGACCCTTCGTGCGTGGCCCTACGGTGCGTAATAGCCAACTTGGCAGAAGAAAACAACATCCAACCGCCGCTATCGGATAAGCGGTACCTTCTCCCCCTTTTTGTAGATCCAGGACTTTCCCACTCGTAATTGGATGAGGCAACATTGACATCCAGTGGCCGATTAGATTAATCGCAGCGGAGCTGGAGTGTTTTCTCTGGGGATGGAGCCAGCGTTCACCAAGGGCTGGCAGCTGCAACAAGCAGAGAAGACACCAGCATCCCACCCGCTGCATCTCCCTGCTTGGGCCACCACTACAAACCAGGAGAATTCGCTTCAGGGCCGTGTTATTCCCACAGCCTCCTCCGTGCTGGAAGGTACAATGGGCCTGCCAGCATAAATCAGCTCTGCTCCAACCGGAGATGCATTGATTTATGCCCGTTGGCCCCCTAATTTCATGTCCTGAGTTTTTAGAGAAGTCCAAATACTCTGCAGGGTGCAAGCCGGCGTGCACAGGCTGCACGGGAGCTGCCTGGCCGTGTTTCACCACCAGACACGGGCTCTGAGTCTGTCACAAACCCGATGGGCACCAGCAACGGCTGCTTCTCCATCACTCCCTACCTACGTGCACTTTTCTTGCCAGACGCCCACTGCCCCAGCAGCACCACTGCTTCCCGGGCAGGCCAGCCCCTACAGGCTTTTGCACAACGGATTTTTCCCAAGGACTCACCAGTACCTGGTGTGACACTTCACAGAGATGGGGACACGTTGCCTTACTGAACACGGGTCCATCCTGCAAGGGATCAACCACTCCTCAGGCATTTACACCATCACCTACTCCCACACGCAGCCAGTTGCTCCCAGTTCAGCATCAGCTGCTCTCCCAAGCTCGACCTGGATCTACCTGCCCACCTACTTGTAGCACAGTTTCTGCCCATCATCACCCACTCCCACCAGCTCAGTCCTCTTTGAGCAGTACGGCACCGTGGCACAGGGCTGGTTGTGGACAAGTCAACTTCTTCTTGTTCCCAAAACGCGTTCCAGATGTGAGCTACAGCTGGATGTCTGTGAGGGTCGGGGGAATTTCTGTATTCCCCAGCTTACAAGCAGCAGAACTGGGGCACCAGGAAAGGAGGAAGACTGCGGCGGATGGGAGAAGGCTCTAAATCCATGTTGTCAACGCCTGCATTCAGGCCGTTTTGCCAACTACAGAACAGCCGTTTTTCCAACTACAGAACAATTTGCAAGCCTATAGGGGCAGTTAGATGTTGTTCCCTCCCCAGACAGCTGTAAAAAATGAGCCCCCAACCCCCCCAAATCTGCTTTAAAGGTTCTCCAGTTTCTGCGGGGCTTTAATTTTATTTTAAAAAAATACTAAGGCAGATTACATGCTACGCAATTAAATATTGATTGGGAATTCTCCCCAAGTATGTTTCCCCTCCATCTCTCTGCCTCCGCCGGGAGATGTCAAGTTCTGTTTCCTAAGCTGTCCCCATCCAGTGATTACGTTCATTAGGACACCAGCCTTGTGGTTAAAAGTACTTTCTTTGCTGCTGTACGTTTAATTAGACAACTCTTTCCGAGAAATTATTTATAGCCAAGCTTGGGAGCTATCGTTAGTCCGAATGTAAATAAGATTCAAAAGGGAAATCCCAGGGCACCCCTGTGGCTGGTGAGCCGCTCACTTCAATCCATTAGCACTGGTCCCAGCGCCCCTGCTTAGTACAGGCTTCCAGGGGCTTTATAGCTGCAACTTGTGCTATTTAACAAAATAATAAAGCAAGCCAGGCTAGGCACGGGTTTCCAATTCAACCTTTGATGGACAAAGAATATTTTTCCTCCTGTCAGTGCAGGGAGCTGGGAGACCCCCCAGCTTGCAGAAGGAATGGGGCACGGGCTGCAGGAGGGCAGCAGACACAGCCTTTGCATTCAGTGGGGAAACTATCAACTTTAATTAGAGCAATATACATCTTTGCAAAACCATCAGAGAACGCCTGTGCAGGGTTATGCGTTTGTCTGAAAAGGCTGGGATTGGAAACAAGCCTAGCAAGGACACAGACTGAGGCCAGCAGTCTCCAAACCCTTTGCAGCGAGCCTATAAGCTGCAGCACCGTTGCTTCCGAAGGAAAAGCAAGCACATCGGTCTGATCCTCACCAAAACCACCAGGCCAGCTCAGAAACACAGCCACCACCTCCAGCTGAGGTGTTCACCCAAGCCCCAGTCCTTCTCCCGAGCCCCTTTGCAAGCAGCACGGTTGAAAGACCAATTAACACTGTTTTCAACCCAAATTGAGAACCAGGGTAGACAGACACGCTCTTCCCACCACCCTGCAAGAGCTTCACTGGGAGCATTTGCCAACCACCGCATCCAACGGGCAGCAACGGGGCGATCGAGTCTGGATGCTTCCCCCTCCTGCCAGCCCAGCACTCACAAACCAACTGCGCATCCTACGACGGATAATTCGCGGGGTTAATCTTGCATTTTCACACCTTCGGCTGTCCTCCTGGCGTTTGAGGGAGAGGAAAAACACGCTCAAGCGGTGTTATTTAGCAGAACAGCACTCAGCAGCTCGGAAATAGCTGCTCCACGCAGGGAGGCTGCGGCAGCAAGGCCACCCGTGTGAAGTGGCCGATAATGCCAGGAAAAAAAAAAAAAAATAGTAAATCTCTAAAAACCACAAAGAGCGAGGAACAGCAGGCTGGAGGTCACCGCAGCAGCCATGCCCGCTGCAGGCACGGCACAAGCCGGTTTCATCCACACGCTGCACGGTTCTGCTGGGACCAGGAGGAAATGTAAAATTAAATGCCAAAAGCCCGACTGCCAGTTTTGATTTCGGCTGCCGCCACGCCGAGCTCCCCGGTGCCACAAAGTCGCCTGCGCAAGGTGTCCCAGCCCCGCTGGTGACAATGCCAGCAAGCCTGCCATCACCGCTGCCAAGCCCAGGCAGAAGCCATCACCGTTCTGGAGGGTAATACCATGGGGAGGTCTATTATTTTAAACATATAATTGATTCTAATTCATCACTTATCGCACGGTGACAGATTTTTATATAGTTTATTATCTCAGTCGCAGCACGGGGCCCGGGGGGGGCGGCTCCTATTGTTCGGCAGTTCCTGCTCCTGCCTCATCTCTAGCTGCTCCCGTTATCTGTCTGATTAAGTTAGGGATTCTGGTATCTCAGGGTCCCCAGGTAACTGTCAGCGCTCATATCCTCCCCTGGCAGGATTAAAGCAGCCTTTATGCACCTCTCCTCCTTGACCCGTCTGTCACACACGGTCTCCGTGCTTAGCTGACGATTTGGGGACCACAGAGATGGCCATCACCCCCCCTGTTTCCCAGATACTCAGCAGCAGCACCAGGGAAGTCCCCGAGGACCAGGGTACCGTGCCACCAAGCCCTTTGGACCTTTGCAGGATACAAACCTGAACCCTGTTGCTTCCACCCTTCCCCTCCTGGCACCTTCGATGGGAAATTGCACAAGCAGCAAAAGAGGAAAGGTACCCAAAAAGCGCCCCGGTTTAGCGCAGGGATGCACAAACCCCACATCGCTTCCCAACCCCCTCCCAAAGAGATTCAGGCCCGATGCACAGGGGCTGGGCGCTGCCCCCGATCCTCCTCCCGTGTCTCCCCTCGCATTGCAGCCATATGGGTTTGTAGCTAAAATGGGTCGATTTGGAGAATTTCCATTTCACAAGGTGCTTTAAACTTCTCCACGCTTTGTTTTTCTTCTGTTTCGGAATAAAAAATACAAAAGTGCCTGCACACTTTTTTTCCGACAAGCTCAGCGACTCCAAAAATGCCAGAAACTAGAATTTTCCTTTGACGCTTTGAAGAGTCACTTTGCAATTTCAGTATTTCATTTCAGCATTTTAGATTATTTTGAATTATTTCTAAAACACTTCACAATGCTAAATGCAATGCTGAGCATCACACAGCACAGCTACAAAGATGTCATTATGTGACATAACATAATGATTGAAACATTTTACAATTTGATCCTATTTTAAAATCATTAAGGGCTGCTGCTTCTCTGTTCTGATTGAAACATCTTAGGTTTTTTTTCCTAGATCAAAGCGTGTCTTGTTCCAAATATAAGGGAACAGTTTGACTTTGTTCAAAAATGGCGTCAGAACCAGTTTTTACAACACAAACAGCGGAGACTTTCATCTCCGTGTCAAACTACTTCATTACAACAACAAACACGAGCCACTTTTATCTAAAAACCAGGATGTTTTAGTTGACTTTAAGTAGCAGCTGCCCTTAATTATTTTAAAAACAAAAGGAAACATTGCAAGGTTTAATCTGCTTCAATGGCGGTGATGTCTCAATGAAATTTATGAATAATAAAAACAAACTGCCGAACACAGCCAAATTCAAGCAAAACTTGAAAACGGCGAAATTCTTTGTGATTTTTCTGCCAAGGAGACTGCTGCAAGGGGGGTCTCTGCTGCCGCACCGCATGGGGGGGATGCTGGCAGTGATGCCTGTGCGCTGTGAACCCTTTATCAGCCATCACCAGTCCAAGGAGTAATTGAAGAGTAGATCTGGCATAAAATGCAACTGCCCTGACCCGAACAGCTGGTTCTTCCCCGGCAAGCCCACCCAGGAGGCTCGGGAAGGGCTTTTTGCCTGGGGGGCAAATGAAAAGCTCGCTTCTGGCTTGGACCTGATGTCCCAGGCAATGCCATCCCTGGTGGCCCCTCAATGCCAGGAAACACAGGCGAGGGATGCTCTGTACAGCCAGGAATGAGTAACATCACCTAGACAGACTTCTATTTGATAAAAAATAGAGTCAGAATCTGATTTAAGCCCAGCTGCGGTTAGGACGACTGCTCTCTGAACCAGGCACCCTACCACTCTTCTATTTTCAGGGCAAAAGGGCCACAAGAGGTATTGGGGTTTGCCTTGCTTTCTGTCTGGAGGGGACAGCCACCACGCCAGCACCGAGAGGGGACACCGGTTGTGTAGGTTTGGGACCATCAAGTTTTTTCACACAGAAACTAGCACCAAGGGAGCTGAATTCGTCCACCTCTTGAAACCGTAGGGAGTAAACCAATAGCGACAATAACTATATAGGTGACTCAGACTAAACAAAATGGTGTTTTCCAAACCCACATGCTTGCACCTACACATGGAGAGTGGATGCTGCAAGCTGCATCAGACGGCGTTGACTCAGGTGGGACCAGCGAGACCAGAGAGGACCACTTCGAAACGGAGCAAGTTCAAAGCACTGCCCAACCAAATTAGTACTCATTAGCAGCACCAGCTTGGGGGAACACAACTTTTCCCCATCCTTTGAACACCCACTGGCAGCAGCAGGGTGCTGACCCCGTGGTGGCAGGTGACCGGTGGCACGCTGTGGGGCTCCCAGGGCTACCCGGCATGATGCTGGTGTTCTGCCAAGCCCTGCATCCATGCCGCATCCTTGGAAACCCAAACTCTCTGCTCTTACAAGCGCAGAAGAGGCCCTTGAGGTGCTACCAGCTGCTTCCCTGAATATTCCTGAGGTGGGCTGGGACTGGGCCCTTGGTTGCAAAAAGGAGAGCGCTCGTTTCCCCGCCAGCTATTGCCTTTGCTGCTGACATTTTACTCGGCGCATGATGAGCTTCCTCCCCCACTTCCCCTAGGAATGACACCGCTGTTATCTCCGCTGCATCTAAAGCACACACAGACTCAGTTTAGGGACAGTTAATTTCCAATTCTTTCCAGATGGGTTGGAATAATATCCCCAGGTGGTAAATACATTATTAAGAAGGCAGTTTGGTGTGAAATTGGCTATTAAAATATAGATAAAGTTTAATATATTGAGCTCCTTGTCAGAAAAATCACTTTAGAGGGAGCTTATTATTTGTTTGATATTAAAAGAGTCACAGCTCTGCTCCAAGTGACAAATGGGGAGGGGGAGGAAATGCCACCAGTAATGAACAAAAGCTTTTTAACATTTAAATTTAGGTTTCCACTCCACGCCCCATGCTGCTCTGGGTACGCCCGGATCCATCCGCTGCCTCCAATGCCAGCGGCCAGGAATGCCGGCATCCCGCGCCCACCCCAAACACCGCCACGCCGGAGGAACACACTTATTTCTTCCCCTTTGGGGAAGTTCAAATCAAGCGGGCTCCCCTCCCTGCTCCACGTAGGAGCAGAAATAAATAAAAAAAAAAGGAATAATTTGGAGGAAACCCCAACTTCATAACCTCCCCAGCAATATTGCAAATGCCAAGGGGCACCACCTCTAGCGGCATGCTGAGGGCAAGCATCCCCCCTGGCTGGAGCTCTGTCCCATTGCCACGGCTCAAAAAGTTTTAAGATTAAAGCTTTGGGATCTGCTTCCCACACGAGCGGCACGTGCGGAGCAGGCGGGATCCACAAAGGATAATTCTGCAAAACGTCACCCGTCCGACACGGAATAGCCAGAAGGCGAGAGACAAGCTGCGTCTTCCCGCTGCTCCGTGCTCAAGTTAGGTCTCCTATTACTAAGACTTCATTAGTTTTACAAAATATACTACAGAACATTTACTAGTGGGCTATGAAGAATCATAAATAATTAAAATTAAATTACACTTGTCAAGGAAATGAACGAACTGCTTCTCTGCGATGCATTATCTTCCTGCACTTATTTATTTATTTCTAAATCGCTTGCTTATGAATTTAGCAGGTTTTTATAGACAGGGGTTAGAACAATATGCTCTTTTGACAGGGCAAAAAAACCCCAACAAACTGTCACCAACCTGATTTTTACCCCAGTTAGCCACAGACCAGAAGAAATAACAATTTAAGCCAATGGTGTTGCAGCACACGTGCCCACATTTCAAATCGACAGTGGTGTTAAAAGCTTTATTAATCAGCATTATTATTATCTGGCAATTAGCAAATTTCAATAATTGGCACTTATTAGATCTTCCACTTGATGAGAATTTACTGTCAGAAGCCTTTGAGCAGAGGCACAATAAGAGTGGAAAACATCTTAACTAATTAATTAAGCTTCCCAACAGCCCCAGAACCCTTATGAAAATAATTTAAAAAAAAAAAAAAAAAAAGTTTTAAAGGCATTTTGTTATTGCCAGAGTTTGTGTCAAGGCTCCTTACCCCCAAATGAAGAGATTGCTCTGGGCTGGCAGATGGCACCTTTGCACTGCGCCCCCTTGCAGAATTTGTGCTCCTCACCTGCATCCTTTGGCCTTTTATTTGTACCTGTTTATTCCTTTTTTTTCCTCCCACTTCTCAGCACCTCCTAGAAGTCCCTTCCACAAGTTAACATCCCCCCGGGGTGCAAGTGTCTCTTTGGGGACCGAAGGAACTGAAGCAGGCGATCACCTTTTATCTCCAATTTCTGTTCACTCTCCAGATTCTAATGGTTTTGATGTTTTATTAACAGTCCTGCTCTGTTCGAGGCAGTCAGAGGCCTCCTGTCATTTGTGATTGACAGCAGAAGAGTGGGGAGCGAGGAGGAGGAGCAGGCAAAGTGCAGGCAGGGCTCTGCCAGCCCAGCTCCACTGATGAGCTTGGACCGGTGGTGCCTCAGTTTACCTCTTTGCTACACCAAGCACCCTGCTTTCCAGCTTCATTAATATCTGCCATGGGATTGGAGGTTCTGGGATGAAAGGTGGCATAGGCGTGCACGGTATTAATTAGTTAATAGTTAATTCCTTCAATATTTGCAAAAACAAACAAACAAATGGCCGAAAAAGCACCCTGTTTACCCGGGAAGGTTTACGCACGCAGATTTACATTTCTCGGGTTGTACATACTGTGAATACATTTCACTGCACCAGAAGTTGCTTTTATTTGGTGGGGTTTTTTTGCCTTTCCCCTGTAAGGCAAGAGGATGGCCCAGCCAAGGATGCAAGAAGCACCTTAAATCACCCCACTTTTCACACACACACACCCCCGTTGGAGGAGACAGCACACCTGCAGCATACTGGGGACACGCGATGGGAGAGCCAACGGCACTGCACACTGTCCCCTGGAGAAAGGCGGAGTACGAGCAATAGTAGTTCCATCGATTTAACTTCCACACGGCAGCAAGGATGGCAGGGAGACCCCAGGGAGCACCGAAACCCCTCCAGGACAGCCAGAGCCTGGCTAGGACAACCTGGTGACAATGGCATACCAGGGTCCACCACCCTTCTCCATCCAAAGGATGCTGTGAGAGGGGAGAACCCGGGCTGCATCCCCTGACCACCATCAGCCGTCGGGAGCAGAAGGGCCAGGTCTCATCTGCAGTCTCCTCCACGCTGCGCTGATTAGCCAAGCGCCAGCCCCGAGCTGCAGCTGCTCCTCCAAAGAAAACTCCCACCCCTCCGTGCCATCTCCTCCTCGTTTCTCTTCCCTGGCAGACAGACGAGTGCAATTATCCACCGAGTCCCGCTCCCCAGCTCTCCCGCTCTGCCCCGCGCCTCCGCCCCCGGCTCCCCACGCCGGAGAAGTTTTTTGCAGCGATGCGCAAGTGCCTCTGCTAGTGGAGGAGGAGGATCAAGGTTGCTGATGCTCCTTTCAAAGAAGAGCTGGAGAAGTTTGGAGGAGAGGCGGGCCTGCCTGCAGGCTTCCCCAGAACATCTTATTAGAGTCACTTTCACACATCACTTGAAAGCCGCCCGACAATGTCCTTTCTTTAACAAAGCAAATATTGTATAAATTAATAGCCCTTCAGGGAAAGACAGAGGCAAGCGCTTCCCATTGCAACCCCGACGGCCACTTCCCACAACCTGCTCTTCCAGCCTCCCCAGAGCAAACTGCTGGCAGGCTGGGGAGGTGACACAAGGACAAACCCTCCACCCTCGGCACGACACACAAGTGGAGGTCCCTGGACGCCAGACGCACCCCAAAACCTGCTGGTTTTGGAGGAAGCTGCAGAAAGCAAAACAGGCATTGAATCCCGCTTGCTCTCCACCGCTGCTTTCCCGAGGCAAGCCCAAGGATCTCTCTTATATCGCCGTCAATATTTCAGCGCACACGTTTGTGATTTATAAGGGGAAAACGACGCTTCTGCGAAAGTCATCGAGGATGCGGCTCTCCTACGTGCAAATTTGAGGGCTGCTCCCCGTTGCTGCAAGTTGCCGGTGCAGGCAGCCTGCGGAGAGGAGACAGGCTGTGGTCTTTGTTCAAAAAGACCAGGAGCCACCTCCGTGTCACAGGGATGGGAACTGCTACCCAGCCTGGCCACCTCCGCCTGCCGCTCATTCCCATTGCGCCTGGCCCCCGGGGTGCAGCGGTGAGGATGCTGGGCTGGGATGCCAGGCGGGCGAGCTGCCAAGCACAGCCAGTGGTGGTTTGGTTTCTCAAAGCTCACACCTGGCTCTGCGTGGACTTTTGGTGGTGGTGGGGGGGCCACTGACCACGTCGTGCCTCGGCTTTGCTGCACCAGCCTGGGAACCAGTGCAGAGCCCAGCCCGCCTCTGCCCTGCCCGACTCCTGAGAAACACGTTCCCTGCTGGCACCAGCTCCTTATTGTAAAGAGAAGATGCCGGCAACCACTTTCTTCTTTGTCCAAACCACCATGGAAAGAAAGGCCTGACAGCAGACGGAGCTCCCTCCAGCCCAACCAGCCACTTTTTTAACTGCATCAGCCTCCCAGAGGTGCAGCCCTTGTAGGCTTCACACAGCGCTCCTGAAAATACTCACCCAGCCGGCGCTTGTTTCTCTCCCTTCCCTCATTTTGCTGCCTATTCCCTTTTATCATGTTTGAAAACCCTGAGCTCCCTCCTCCATCCATCCCCCAAAGCAGCTCCCTCTGTGAGTACCCTCACCAGAGCCCCGCAGTTGATTTAACCTCTGTTATCTCCGCGATTAGCCCCACCATGGAGCAGATAGTTGGCTCTTATCAGCCCATTAAAGAGCCAAAGAATGCTGTTACCAGTTTTTTATCTGCAAAGCACACACAAAGCCCCGCTGATTATTCTATTAATTTGTTAATGAACCTGTCTTGCCAGACAGACTCAGCGCCTTTGCAAAGCAGGGGTAGGGAATTTTAATCTTCCTAGGGGTTCAGGCCCTGGGCTCACAAGGTTTTTCAGCTCCAAACTTCTGCAGGATCTGAAACAAAAAGTTCATGCCCATTATCAGCTGCCAAACACATCCGCAAGCCTTTCAGAAACTGCTCCTGCGCGGTGCTGCTGCGAAATATGGGCGAGAGCCTGCACCGAGGCACGGCTCCTGCATCAGTCCCACAAACAACACCAGCTCCGCAGCCGCCCCCGGCATCGCCGAGTTGAGCAAACCTGAGATGCTCTTGGGTACCAGCACCTTGGTGCTTCAAGGAGCGCCAAGCACCCAGAGCAACTCCAAATCCTAAATTCTCCAGTCAAGAACGCCAGAGAGAGCCTGCGCTGCCAGCACCGTGGGTACCGGATCCACCTTGGGCTGGAGATGCTCCTACAGGTCCTGCTTCTAATGAAAGACAGAGCCAGGGCCCCACGGCATGAAAGGAAAGGAGTCAAAACTGCTGCCTTGGTCCTGACAAGGCAGGTCTCCTTCCCTGCCAAGGTCAGCTCAAAATCTTCTGAGTGACTCAGAAATAATGAGATATTAAAAATAATAAATTTGAGGTTGTGTTCATCAACCCTCTGAGCCACTGAGATTTCCAAGCACACACTCTCTTGCCATGCAGGAGCCTTACCTCAGTACCTTAATGCCTCCCAATCTTTAATATATTTACTTTAGCAACACTCCTGTGCAGGAGCGGTATTATCGTGACTGCGGAGAGGCACAGAGAGCCTGGGATGACACAGAAAGGCAGCAGCAAAATGAGAGATTCAGCCCAAATCTTCTAAATCCTGGGCTGGTGCTCTAACCACCAGCCTGCTCTTCCTCCCCTTCTGTTTTCTCGTAGTCAGAGCTGCTTCAAACTGGGGAGGGGATGAAGAAAAGACCAAAATAACCAGAAAAAGCATGGTCGACCTGTCAGGACTGTGCGCTGCATTCCTGGCTTGCAGAATACATTTGTCTCCTTGGCCCACCTCTCTTTCCCTCATCCTGAACAAAAAAAAAAAGAGGCTTTTCAGTTATTTTTAGGCAAGGATAGCTGGATGCTGAAGTACTTCTAAAGCTGCCAATTGCACAACAAATTAAATGCATAACCCTGGAGCACTCAGCGGATGAATACATTACGGACAAAAGAAACATGTCAGCGCACCCACACACAGCTTTGTTTACTTTGCATTCATACATGACTCTCTTGTCACCTCCATCCCTGACTCCTAATGATAAAAGACAAAAGGCACAGAATTCCTGCTCAAACTCCCAAAGTCTCCATCTGATACGCACAAATGCAATTTGTCTCAAAGCCTCCCGAGACCCCCCCACCCCCGATCGCAGGGAGATGCATACAGAAAGAGCAGCAGGTAGGACCCAGCTCACCACGAAATGCCACCGAGTCTGGAGTAGGAGCTGAGCCAAGGCATTGCTCCATCTCATCCCAGCCCTGTCCAAAAATTTGGGACCAGGTTTCTTTGATGCTCAGGCATTCACATGTCTGGAAGCAAACAATTCCCCATGGGTGTTCAAGAGCTGCCGTGGTTCCTATAGGAACCTTTCCTTTTTATCATGCCAAGCAACGTGAGGTATTTGTATTCACACTTCTGGGTTTCAGCCATTACTCTCCATCCTGTTTTTACGCTGAACCAGGGTTTGATCTGAAAACCAGAACTGTTACCACACAAGAGTTTCAAAGACACAGCACCTTCATTAGATCAATCACTCAAGAGCCTCCTCATCGTTCATCCTTGTCTCTTCTGAAATGAGTAACCTCATTTAGAGAACACATTTTGATGCCTCACCCCAAGTTTCCTCTGATATATCCCCAATTCCAGGGCAGACTCGAAGTTTCTTTAAACCAAAGTGTTTAAAACCAAAGCAACCACAGCACCTGGCAGGGCACGGACCAGCTGGCCTGCAGGTCTACTCCATCTGCTGCTGGCAACGACTTCTCAGGTCAAAACATGTTTTCACTGCACAGAGCAGAGACAACTCATGCTGTAAGGAGGCCAGAGGATCTCTGCATTAATGATCACGAGCACAGAAGCACAGGGTTCACGGCTGAAAGAGAAGGGTGACGCGTGGGAGACAGGCAGGTCTTCAAAGAGACAAAAATACCCATTTTGTACCCAAGCACACACTCCCACAGATCCTCAGCCTGGGAAAGGCTGCCTAGGAGATAATACTGTGGGAAGACCAAGCTCCACGCAGCCCAATGT
Source organism: Microhierax caerulescens (assembly GCA_035590215.1). Lineage (NCBI taxonomy): Eukaryota > Metazoa > Chordata > Aves > Falconiformes > Falconidae > Microhierax > Microhierax caerulescens. The sequence goes on along the minus strand of JAVJGJ010000036.1, from coordinate 3,117,756 downwards.
TAGGACATTTATTCGTGACTCTCTCCAATTTTTGCACCCAACAATGTATTTTGAACCCTTCCCTAAGGGAAAGGCAATGGTAATCCCTGCTTGCCACATGTTCCTGGTTCAGTTCTGGAGACTAACTTAACGGGAGATGCACCGGGATACTACTGATGGTCAACAGTAACCACCCTGAGCAAGGCAACCCTGTGAGCATCTCTAGAATTTAGATTAGATTCAGCGCTGACCTCTCCGAGCCTGCCACACCACTGGAAAAACAGTCACCCTTTGAAATAACAGCTTTTTACTACCGGAGATTCCATTTATAGCACTCCTTGCCAGATATTTTGTCTTTCTTTTTTTTTTTTTCACCACTACAAGGTAACACTCATAGCACAAAGGCAAACCCACCGGTGAACAGTTTGTCAGCTCGATGGCTTCCTACAGCACTGAGCACAACTTGGCGTCGGCTCCTAACTATAGTCCTAAGCACAGCGACAGCAATAAATATCAGTAACAGCACACAAAATGGAGCTGAGCTGGAACACACTGGGGAGAAGGAAAAAAAAAAAAAATCTGGAAAGGGGTTATTCTGCCTTCTGCAGTCTGGCAAAGGGAAACAAAGCTCCTACCCCCAAGCCTGGTGTTAATCGGGTAGCCTGCTCCTCCCCAGAGCATCCCAGCATCATCCAGGTGTCTTCACCCTGAAGGACTTCTTACAGCCCAGGATCTTCCCAACAGGCACTGTCGTCTTCTTCCCTGCCCGCACCTTTCTGTCTAACCAGTGCTTGGTATTTGAGTCTAAAGGTTAATTAAGTGTGGCTGCAAGAATGAAAGGCCACAATCAATTACCGTTCCTGCTTGTCCATTTGAGTCAATTTTTAATCATGGTGATTTGGTATTTTGGGAGGCACAGGGTGAGGAGAAAGGTAAAAATTCTCTTTCTTCCTCTCCTTTTGAAAGATATTTATTTAAGCTGGATAATTCCCCTGTCTCCAGGCAGATAGCATGTCTTCCCCCTGGCACCTGCCACCTTTTCTCTTCTTCCCTTTGTTTCTGTGCAGCGCTCCAGAAGAAGGAAGCCAGCAGAGATGAGGGAACGCAAGAAAAACTGCCTTCAGCATATTCCCACCACAGCTTTCTGGCTCTGCTGCCTGCCCAGGGTCCTCTGGGTTTTACCTGACCTGGCTGGAGGGACTGGAAATGGCCCCTGCACATGCTGGTGGAGCAGCACGTGCTCCCAGACCCTCATCTCCAGCACTTCTTTGAACCCCCGGCCGAAACTTGCTGGCTTCAAGGTATGTGCCTCCAAAGCACCCAAAAGACGTGGGGCTGCCCACTACCTCCTCAACGAGACAAACCCCTCGCAGCGCTCCCCCAGCAGCACCTCCAGCTCACACCCGCGCCGCATGCACACCAAAAATCGAAGGCTTGCGTTAGAATCTTCAAACGAATCACTGGATTCCTTACTCTGGCACTGTAAACTCGGTGCGACAC
>JAVJGJ010000036.1:3103282-3116177 GCA_035590215.1 Microhierax caerulescens | reverse complement strand
TCGCTCCCCCCCAACACTCACTGCAACCACGCTAACTCCTGTCCCTTTAACATCCACCCGCCACCCCGAAGGCAACACACCCACCCCCCAACAAGCTCCCTTTGCCTGTTGTAATAATTAACTATTTAAAATTCAACGAGTGCTAATCGCAGCAGTCCGGGCTGTGTTCTCATTACCCAGGATCAATTCCTGTTTAATATTCACCTCCAGGGGCGGATGTGGCTGGAATGAGTTGCCGATTTCTCTCTCGCTACGCCAAAGCTAATGAGTGGCTCCTGCTATTGTAGTACAGTCACTCTCCTGTAATCAGTCAAAATAACAAGCAACAGCACCTTCCAGGGATGCAAAGTCTTCTACATAAATATACATAGACAGCCAGCCACGCCAGTGGACTTCACATCCCGATGAGCTATGGCCAAGGCGCAGCCCTTCCCCAGCTGTGGGCGTGGGGACGAGCCCACAGCCCAGGAATTAGCTCTCATCTTTATGGGGTGCCACAGCCGTTTATAAGGGCTTGTTCACTTCTGGAAGCTCCTCTGGATTCCGAGCGTGGGCAGCTATCCCTGCATTCGTGCACACACACCTAGCACAAACACGGGCCTCGTCCCTTGCTAGCTTCAGCAGATGCATTGGTCCACCATAAGAATCATCTGCAAAGTCCTTCCTGAAGAAGTCCATGTGTGCAGCACGTGCCACGCGGTAACTCACAGCCCTGAGAGTCAATCTGCCCTTCAGCCATCTCTCCACGGAAGAACACTGAGCCCTTGCAAAATAATAACTGGGAAAACCCACCCTACCTGCTCCCTCCGAGGTTCTTGCTAACAGATCTTGCATGGGATGCAGTTCATTTCCATCTCCCTCCTCTCCCATCCCAGCAAAAAAACGGAGATATTTACTATTCCCTTGGCTTTTGTGAGCACTGGGGGAAAGCCAAAACCCTTTCCTCTGGGGAAAGCAACTGGACACATCAAGCTGGTGGGACCACCCTCAAATAACAGCACCAGCAGGGCAACCGACCTCACTCATGGGGGGATGCCTCTGAATTAGCATGCAAGAAAGTCCTCCTGAGGCTGGCCCTGACTGAGGGGATGAATTCAGGGCTGTAAACGTGTCACCTGCACATCAGCCGGCTTGTCCACATGGAGATGCCAACGGCACATCATCCAGGGATGCGCGGGGGGAAGCGAGTGTCATTTCTCATCAGCCTTCGTCTGGACAAGTCACAGGAGAGCAGGGAAACGTGAGCTGGCAGGGATCTTCATCAAATGACCAGACGAGCCCAGTTTTGTTCCTTAGCAGCAATTAAGGGCAGAAAATTGAACTAGCATCTTCGCAGCAGGCAGTTGTCACCTCGGTGGGGGGCAGCAGGCTCCTCACTCAGCTGCATCACGGTGGTTAATGGCAAGAAGTCAGCCAGGTGATATTTGTCCCCTGCCAGCACCGCGGGGCTGGCAGTCACCTTGCTCTTGGGGAAACCTCCGAAGGGAGAGAGGTGGAGAAACGTCCACTAGCTCTGTCCGTATCTAGTGACGGCACTATTGATGGAGCAAAGGGAAATTGTCTACCTGGTGCGTGTCCATCACCTCCCTATAGCTCACAGAGGAGGAGAGAAACCACAGATGCCTCAAGGCAGTTTGCTCGCTGAAAATCAATAACTAGTATTAAAAAATGGATCCAGTTCCCATTGGAACAGACTGCTCAGGGCTCTGCCATAATTCTGCAGAACAGTCAATATTTACTGTAAGTGTCTCAAATAAAGACTGAGCTTCGATTTAGTAAGATCGTTATTGTGCGTTAATAATATGCCAATTGATTATTAAACATATTTACCGAGGGTATGAAAAATAGGCTGGGAGATGAAAGGGCATCTGATGCAGGAACATGATGTTAACTAGGGAACCTAATTGCGCAGAGCTGCATTAGCCAAATTATCTTTCTGTCATTAGGAAACATTTTATAAAGGCATTAAGATGCTACAGATAGAGGAACGATACATGAACATTCAAAGTAGCTGGGCAAGTGGACAAATTGCATCCCAACGATGCATCGCCTGTGTCTGCTTCTCTCTCTGCATCCCAGCAGCACTGGAGGACCCACCGCTTCATGCCACTGCTAAGGGCTCTCCTTGCCCAAAAAAAACGAGAGGTGAAGGGCTGGAAGCAGATCAAAACCTTTACAGACAAACCTCAATGCCACCTACTCCAGGCCCCCGGTTCCCACGGCGCGTTCGTGCCGTCAGAGCGCTCGTGGGGTTCAAAGCGACGTGCAGCTGGGTGCTGAACAAGGCTTTTCACTACCTGAGGATTTTCACAGCACGTCCACAAATGTCACCTGAAGTAACACTTGTGGCTCAGCAGTCAATTCTCACTTTGAAAATACAGGGGAAACGTCAATTTCTGCGTGTTTTTCCTCCTAGTCGAAATTGTACTCCTCTTGCTGAAAACCTAGCATAACAGACAGATATTTTTTTTTTCTTCTTGTCTTTTTTTTTTTTCTTCCACAAGTTCTTGATGAAATGTAAATTATTTTCAACTTTGATCTTTATGCTTCCTGGCTCTTTCTGACTATGATTCTTCCTTAACAATTTGACTCGAGCTTTCTCCCGAAATAGGCTCCATCCTCCCATCCGCACCACGCAAATTACTGAGCAGTCCGGTGCAATAGCTCAGAACAGACCACTCTCTTCCCTAGCAATAGAAATTATTTCCATCTCAAGTAATAGATCCTCCTGCTCGATGGATTGCTGCTCACCAGGCATTCAAATTTTGCTCATCTTATGCCGCAGGGCAATTTTGATGCACCAAAGCCCAGGCCACTCGGCCACGGGATGCTGATCAGATTTGTGTTATAAACAGGGGCCTCCCCAGCAAAAGAGGGACTGTGCTGTACGGTCCCTCATCCTGCCTGATGCCTGCGGAGGTTTAGGTGGCAGCACTTTGTTTGGAGCTACCCAACGAGCCTGGTGCAAACCGGCGGCACTGGGAACCTGCAGAGCTGGGCTTTGCACTCTCTGCACACACCCCGCTTTGGCTCCACACTGAGTAAACTCATTATGTTTGGGCTACTGGGCACATTTTGCATACAGCTGATTAAAAAAAAAAAAAAAAAAAAGTACAGAGATCTAAAGCATGACTACTTTACAAAAAAATAAAAGAAAAGGGAAGAATTATTAAATTCAGACCCAAAGCACACGAAGCTTTCCAGGATGGAGCACTGAGCTTCATGCCTGCATGCCCCATACCGTGCCCGCTCGTAGCGCATCCCCCACCTGCCCAGCCTCACCAGTGCTCTCCACGGCTGGGTTTGATCCTACTCTCTGGGCAGCAAAGGCTGGATAATTCATGCGTTCTCAGAGGCAGCGAGAGAAGAAAGGTATAACTTGCCTTCAGGCTTCCCACCCCTCCTCCTGAGATGCTCCTGCCTGGCGCCAGTGCAAGGCTTTCTACTTTCTGCTCTGAAAAAACAGGATTCTCTGTGTCCTTTGTATGGGGGATCCCGCTGCTGATCCCACCCTGGCACACGGAGCCCCACTGGAGCAGGATGCAGAGCGGTGGCACAGCTGATGAAACCACCTCCTCAGCCCCAGTGCTTTCCCACCAGTTGTCCACTTATCCATCTGTCTCAAATGGGCGATCCTGGGAATCCTTGGTGCTCTGTCAGCACCTTTCATCGGAGGATTTCAGAGCATTTTCGAGACATGAACAGAACAAGCCTCCCAACTCCCATAGGAGGAGGGTAAGATTAAGATTAATCCCAGTTCAGGAAACTAAGGCCTGAGAGGTGAGGAGAGGGGAAAAAAAAAAATAAAAGCAATGCCAGAAACCACACTGGGTCCCACAGTGCGTTTGATTTACTTTCCTCGGGTTCAACTGCCATGCTCAGACCTTGAAACACAGACACAAGTCCCAGCACTGCCCTGGGTTGAACAGAGACCTCAACCCTGACTCCTGCTCCCCCAAGACCATGGTTATCAGCTCCCCTCCAGCACCACCCCATCCCCCCTTCCCCTGCCCTCCAGAGAGGCTTGGGAGAGACGCAGCCATGACAAGCTCTCCAAAGATGCATGGAGCTGTTTGCAGAATATGACTTTTTTTTGCTGTGTTTGATGGAGAGGGAAAGTTCCCCTCCGAAGAGACAGCTCTGCGGCAGCCACCGCCACTGCCGGAGGGAAGGTGACGGATAGGGTGGCGGATAGTTCTCCGTTTACCTCTCCTGTCTGCCTGACTGCTGCTGGAATGAAGATAATCTATGAGCAGTAGCGTGCATCAGCACCGCTCTCTCCCCCATATAAATCAGGAGGGCGAAGCCATATTGAAGGCAGCGCTCCCTGAGCCTTCCTCCTGCCTGCCCACAGCACTATCCATCTGGTGCTGAAGGTCAAAGAAGCCTCCGAGGACAGGATAATCATTACAGAGAAGAGGGTTGCACTCCGTCACTTGCAGGGTGGAGACAACACGAGCCATGGAATGGTGCAGATACCCCACTTCGGTGCACTCCCTTCTTCCCACCCGTGGATGAAGCCATCCCTGCTTCCACCTGGGCTAAGCTTGGCTTCCAGCCATACTGGTGGGACTGGCCATCGAGAGGTTTTTGGCAGTGTTGTTTGCAAGGGTTGGGTGGGCTCATCAGCTCTCCTGCTCTCCACTGTGCCCCTATCTCGAGGTAAGACCTTGGAGGAGAAAGGACCCTCCAGGAGCAAGACTACTCAGTGAATACAACCAGCTGCCCCTCTGGGAAACAAAGCTACTACTGCCCTGGCAAGAGGAAAGGAGGAGTAAGGCATGAGAAGAAACACTTCTGAGACCCTACAGAAGAACTTTGGTAGCATGAAGCACCACTACTGATGCGTCTGTCTAGGACCACTGTCCCCACACCCATGGAGGGATGCTTGGAGTTGGGCAGAGAGGAGGAAACCCAACCCAAGCAGCCCGAGGGTATCCTGCATCAAGCCCTGACACTGAGCTCTGAGGTTGTGATTTCTCAGCCTGGTTGACATGGTCGATAACCTCATCCCTCTTTTTGACACGGCCATGATGGAAGGGGAGATCAGAGGCTGCTCAACATGCCCTGAGATGTGCCTCACAGCCGAGGTGATGGAGGAGAGCCCGCCAGCCCACTGGACAGCCTTCCCCCCACTCCCCACCCCAACGCGAGCCTGGCTCTCATCCACCGTAAAGCTCGTTCCCGCATTCCTCCTAGGAACTTGGCAACGGCCTTAATTTATCTGCTGCACAACTTAATTAAAGTCAGTGCCAGAAACAAGCTGATCAACTCATCGAATTTGCCCTGGATCCTTCTCTCTTCACTCCAGCACAGCCGCTGCCCAAAGCACCCCACTCCTTTGCTAGCCCTGCACTCAGAGTTTCCTTTGATTTGCGTTTTTGCTGGACAAGAGCAACTTATCCCTTACCTGTTGCCCTCCGTGCCCCTTTGCAAGGCGCAGTGCAGAGCTGCGTGCAATAAGCCACCCCATCCCCCTTGTCGGGACATCATTTCTTTTTTCCAGCCTGTATAAAAGGGTGCTCATTTTAGCACAGTGGGTTTGCAACCGAGGGATTGCTGTGGGATTGTTTGCGACTGTTGGGGAGAAGCAGGATGGCCGTAGGAAATCCAGGCTTGGTTCTTCTGGCATTTGTCTCTGCCAGTCAAAAGCCATAATTGGTCCCCGCTTTAGGGAGGAAAAAGAAATAACCTATCTCTAAAAACACCTCTCCAATCAATAAGCATTTGTCCTTTGCATCTGTGGCACGGTGGCTGTGGGCTCCCTGGGGCTGCTGCCAACCTATTTTTCTTCTCCTTTCTCTGGCCCGTCGTTTAAGTTAGGTGCTGAGCTTCACCTCTGGACCCTTCTCTCTCCCCCCAGCCGATCAATAACTAACCCTCTGCTAATGACCTTTCCATCCCTCTGGAGGAGCAGATCCGTCAGAGAGCAGGGATGAGCCAGGAGCTTGCTCATCCCTTCTTGGACAGTGACTAATTGCTGCCATTAGATGCAGAATTACAGACAAAGAATGAAGGCAGGAAAATGACTGACCCTATGTTTAATGCAACCGATGTCCGAGCGTCCATCGCTACTGCAACGCTGGGGGAATTACAATGCAGCAGAGAAGCAGAAGGTCTTGTGTGGCCGTTGCTGGACAAGCCAGGCTTCCCAACTGCACGCCCCAGCTGGGCGACTTACTCCTTACTGGAAGAGAAAGATGCTGCTGGTAGCGCCAACTCTTCCCCTCGCAAAACATGACCACGCTCACTGAGTATCTAAAACTACTTTAAAATCTCCTGCAGAGCAACGCTGCGCACTCCCCTCCTGCTCAGGCTCATTTTGAAGATTTCCAGCACAACTCAGAGCATGGCCAATATTTTCCTCCTGTAGCTGAACTGCTCATTTAATCACCCAGAGGCACATTGCCGGGAATGAGGAGAAATGCATGAAATCACCATTCTGCATCAAAAAGATAAATAAATAGCCACAACTGCTTCAGCCAGCTCCTTTCCACCACGCAGCTGCTCTCCGGCCATCCCTGAGCCCAAAGGCAGCCCCAGCCCAGCTCCTACACGCTGGACTCACAGCTTCACTGCAACCGGTGATGTTGGTGGCAGACACTCTCCCCGATGGGCTGCTACAGCTCGTGACACACCAAGGGCGATGGGCAGATGCTTTTTGACTTGTACATGGAGGAAGCTGGCTCAGAAAGTCGCTGGAAGAGAATAAACAAGCAATTCCCACCAGTGTGGAAAGCAGGGGGAGCTTTTTGTTGCTGCTATCGTCATCACTGTTGTTTTCCTCCCTGCAAACCCCAGGCCAGACCATCCCTTTTTGTAAAGCATCTCTCTGATATGGAAAATTTCAGCAGCTTTCTGTGCACAGCTGAAGCAACATATTCCCATCTCAGCTTTGCCTGCCTGTCTTCATGCATCTGATTGAGCCTGAAGATCTACACTTCTGCCAGTCGCAGCTTTGCTTTGGACTCCAAGTCAAGTTTCTATATGCAGGTCTCTTTTGTGGGGGATTTCTAAGCCCTGAACTGCCAGGCACAGAGTGAAACAGTCAACGCAATTATTCTGCGCTGGATCAAGCCCAGCCGAAAAGCAGCAGGCATCTCTTCACCCGCTCCTGTTGGTTTTAGACCACGAGTTTACTGAGGAATCAGTGCAAATTGTATAGCTGAGCACGGGGATCCTATTTAGCTCAAAGGGATTTGGTAACATACTGACAGCAGCAGCCCCGCTTTGCCTTTCTATACCTTGGGCATCACAGGCTGCAGGGCTGGCCGGAGCGATGCCTCCCGTGACCTCTCACTCCCACAAAATCCCTCCGGGCTTGTCAGGCTCAGCCCCCCACGTAGGATCGTGATCCCCAGACTGGCCACCACTATGTCCTGACACTGGTTACACCTTGGGGCTGGGAGGCACGAGGCAGTTCGGGGGGGGGGTGGGGGGGTGGGGGGGTGACGGAGCAAGAAGAGGAGCTCCCTTTGGGATTTGCTTTGCAATCAGGACCGGATGGCTATCGTGTCTTTGTTAGGATAAGAAATGACTGGTCACCGGAGTCAAAGCAATTAAGAAGAGCGATTACCATAACACGCCACATCCTTCTTCCCTGTCTGCTGTCTTACTTAATTTCCCGACTCTGCACCTTTCCGGGGAAAGCTTGCATCGAGCTTCTCCCACGGAGCTTTTAACCCCACTGAGGATTTTTGCCCCATCTCATCAGGAGGGGCTGGCTTTGCACCCGCCAGCCCACGCTCCCCTCCCTGCCCCCCGCACGCCTCCGTCTGCCGCACTTTAACCGCAGCACGAGACTATTTACCGAATTAAACAGAAAAAAAAGTCCCTAGCACCAAATCTTTTCTCCAGGTGCAGTAAATATTCAGCAGAGCATCCTCCACCGCCAGCCCCACCGCAGCGTGCGGCTCCATGGCATCGCTCCTGCCTAGGGCCCTGTTCTAATAAGGCAGAAGCAAGAGAGTGAAGGGCCATATTTTTGGGCGCTTTTTTTTTCTTTTTCTTTTTTTTTTTTTTTTTCCAAAGCCATTTAAAGTGTCCCTTGTGGGAGAGGAATGCAGGAGATATTTTCTAAATATACACACCCGTATCTTTCTCAGGAGCGGTATCATTGCCTGCAGACAGAGACAGGCGGTACAATTGCCAAGACAAAGAGATTAGACAGACAGACAGACCAAGAGCAGGAGAAAAATGTGGATTTAAAACGTAATTCATCTAGAAAGACTTCCGAGTGCCTTGCGAATACGGCAAAACTTTGCAGAATCATGCTCTGAAGTGCGCCCACTCCACACTCACGTTTATCAGTGCGCCCAGCAGAATACTAAACCCGACTAAAAAAACAGGCTAAAATTATCTCAGGTCGAGGGAAGCAAAGTGCCAGACCTCCTTGTAGTCACTTGCCTTGCACCAGCAGCTAACAGCCACAAAGAGCAGGACCCCTTCCCTGCACCCAACACAAACCTGCGTCCCATCTGCACTAGGAGCGGGGTGAGCATCACCGTCCTGCATCCTTCGTGATGCACCACCCGGCTCAGGAGCTGTTTTCCCAGAAACAGAGCAAATACGCCCAGCGAACCCAGCTCCCGGCGACCTCCTTCCCCTGGCCTGAGCTGTAGTCACAGATCCACGTGTATAAACCAGCAATTTCATCTCAAAGGCAGACAGAGCCTTGGTTGGGGGCTTTTTTGGCACAGATCACAAGACAGCGAGGCACGGGTGGATGGCAACGTGCCCATCGGTAGCGCTGGTCTCTGCCCTGGATCTCCTTCTACCGGGAGCTAATCCTGGTGATGACTGGTCTGAAGACACGTGAGCCAGTGAAGGATGCTGAAGCGAAACAGTTGTTATCTATCCCAGGAAGCCTGAGCTGCTTCTCTCCCACTCCCCTATTGCTAGTCACTGACGGATCGCAGAGAGTGAGGTTTATTCCCTGCTTGATTGGCATGCACTTAATTAATGTTAATGGAGCACTCGCATCACAATCAAGGAGAGACTCTGAACCCCGAAGTATACTAAATCTAAAGAATTACAGCAGAATTCATGGCCTAATTACAGTGTATTGTTGAAATACTACTTAAATATAGTGATTATTAAAAGCATATTATTGATTGGGGTTTAACTGCTATGTAAATAAATCTAGTCGAGGCAAACTGAGCTACAAATTCATTACCCAGCCGTAAATCCTCAATAAATATTTTTTCATGAATCAGTTGTTGTTTATTATACAATAAATGTCTTATTAAGTCAAAATTAATTGCATATTTGGGGAAACTTCATCGAAGGCTCCCTCCCTCCCCCGCCACACGGGCACTTTGCCAGATGTCCTTTTAATATCCCCCTTCCCAGCTACCTGTGCCCCCCCGGGACTGGTGGGGAGCAGGTGCCGCACCTGCCTCATGCCAAAGCAAATCCAAGCGGCACGGCATCGGAAAAGACACAGTCCTGCCACCACCGCCTGGGGCTCGGCTGCCTGCAAACCTTGGCAATTAACAAAGCTCATCAGCTGCCTCTTCCTCCCCCAACCCAAGCACCCTGGTTCCCACGGGGTCCCCCGCTTTTCCTGCCTTTCCTCCTGCACCGTGCCAAGAGCACGTACGAAGCGGCTGGCCCTGGCAAAGCAAAGCCCACCGGTTCTTTGGGGGCCAGAAGATGTCCCCCAGCAGAGCCGGTCAAATAAAGTAAACACTTTAAGCCAGAAACAATGAAATTTTAATGAATTTCCTGTTTCTTCCACAACTACAAGCATTCAGGTTCCATAGCTGGGTGATTTTCCTAGGTCCCAGCAGCTAAGAAAGAAAGAATACGAATTCCTCTTTGGGCATGAACTATCATGATGAATAATAAATAAAATAAAAAGCTGCAATATTTTGCATCTACCCAGAGCTTTTCATCTGTACAGCTCAAAATGATTTACAACAAAAAGTAAGTGTTAGAGGTGTTAGGAAAGCAGAATTTCCTTCCTCTGGGAAATCTCAGTAGTTCAACATTTGTTTTCATCTTGAGATAGGGTGAGAAGTTGAAAGGTTTTTCTGGAATCATCAGTTCCACAACGGTGAAATTCAGAAATGGGGGCTTTTTTTCTTTGTTTCATCAAACCGGTGCGTTGTACCAAACTGCATTTGCAATGTTTTGATGTGCCAATTTCAAACAAAATGTCTTAGTTTGGATTTTTCCCAGAAAAAGAAAAAAACAACAACAAGAAAAAAAAAAAAACCAAAACCACAAAACATGGCATAATAGATGCTCCTGTTTCCAGTCCCTTCCTACCATCACAAATGTAAATCTCAGCGAAACCCAGATTTTGCTTTCAGAAAATACTTTTTTTCCAACAAAATCTATGTACCAGGAGCAGGGGGTACATTAACTAGAATTGTTCCCATCCTCTTCTGGCCTGTCCATCACAGAAGGCAAGAGGAGGAATTGCTGCCCGCGCTGCCTTTTGTCCTGAGCAGATGGAAAATTGAGTGGAGTTTATACACAACAACGCCAGCGCAGGAAAGGCTGAATCCATCTACTGGAGAAAAACGAATGCTCTCATTAGAAAGCTTAATTATTAACATCAGCCTCCAGTTATTTTCCGTGACATTTGTTTCATTTCTGACTTCAGAGCAATCGCTTTTTGCAAACCTACGGCGTGCTCGGCGCACGCTCCCCATCTCTGCGGCCTCTCGGGTGACCAGCAGCCTTACCAGTGACTCTGTGGTATAAATTGCCTTTTCCACTGGTCCTCCTATCCCCAGGGAATCGATATCCTCTCATTCCTAACGCCTCGAACGAACGAGTCCCTGCTTCTGCCTCCCGGAGTTGTTGGCAAAAGGTGGGTGCGGCGCAGAAGGAAACGAGACGGGGATAGGACAGGATCATATAAATTTTCCTCGACATACTATTTATCGGAAACACATCAGTAGCCTTTCCAGAGCTCCTGATGGAGAATTGATCGCTAGGTCATAAAACTAAATCGTGGTGATCGTAAGGAGAGTAAACACGGGAGCTGGTGGAGGGAGAGCGCAGCAGGGGGCAGGCGCCGGGCTGCAGAACCAGCTGACTCGATATCTGCTTACGCTCTCCAGGGACCTGGGAGTCAACGGGATAAACTGGATCAATGCTGAGCTTCCCCGGAGATCCCATATATCCCTAAATAACCAGGCGCATAGGCCTTTTTTGACACCTTCAAAATGGAAACGACCATAACATCTACCAAAGGTGCCCACTGCATGAGGGCAGGAGGACCCTGTCTGGGTGCACCCATCACCCTCCCCAGCAGCAACAAGGTGTGTGGAGCCAAAACCATGAAAGCTGAGGAGAAAACTGCTTTTTGCCTCCACTTCCCTGGCTGCCCAAGGGGTTGTGCACATTTTGCCCTATCCTCTGCGAGACGCGCAGCCCAATTACACAGCAATCAATTTTGGGAGCACTGAGGAGATAATGGAGTGATAAGAAACAGCCACTGCGGATTTGTCAATAGCAAATCATGTCAAACCAACTTAATTTCCTTTTTTGACGGTGTAATTGGTCTCACGGATCGGAGGGGGGGAGGGAGCAGATGCGATATACCTTGACTTCATTAAAGTGCCTGACATTGTCCCGCATGACATCCCCTACAAGTGAAGTTGGGAAGAAAGCTCGGGTAGCACCAGGGTTGGACGTTTCATCGGCTGAACTGATGCAGGGAATAGCTGCCAAGCATTTCCCCATCACCGGGGAGGGCATTTCAGATGGTTTCCCTTTGTCTACCACGGGCCAGAGTCTATTTGCTTTATATTTCAGCAGTGATGGCGATAAAAAAGCAGAAAGCATCTGAGATCTTGCAGAGAGAAGCCTGGAACGCTCCAGAAGTGAGGATCAGCATTCAAAATACTTGTGATAAATTAGACAAACAGCCGGGGAAAAAAAAAAAAAAAAAAAGAAAAAGAAGAAAAAAAAAAAACCAGTGAGATGAAATTCAATAAAGAAAACTGCAAAGTAATACACTTAGGATGAATAAATCAAAGGCTGGATAGACAACGGTACTGCAGCGCGGGGCGTGCAAATAGACAGTCAATCACCCGGTAAATACAAACCGACTATCGCATGGCTGCAAGGGAGCCGGGGGGGGTGCAGGAGCAGTAGGGAGGGTCCAGTTTGGGAAGCCAGTTCCCATGGAAGACCATATCACTAGCAGGGAAGAACACGGATTATTCTCCTCTTGGAAATTTTGAGACTAAATTAAAGATCTGCCTGAGATATTCTTGACCCGAGGTGAGCGAGATGATGGCCGATCTCTTGATCATCAGAAAAAAACAAGAGGCGTTCTCTCTGCCGCCTTACAGCAGCTCTGAAAACACGGAAAAGCTGTGCTCTCCCTTTAACAAGTTCACTCTAAATCCATTCACGGCAGCTGGTTAGGAAGCACCCGCATGTTTAAAAGCTACTTTTATTGCTAAATGCCATCAAAGCATTGTTACAAGCTAGCAACAGGTGGAGAACGAACTAAGGGTTAGACAAAGTTTGGGCTGGTATTTTCAAAGTCAGCTATGAGACAGATGTCCTGTTCTTATTAAAATTAATGGGAACTGAGCATCCCAGTCTCCCCGGTGACTTTGAAAAGCTCGTCCTCGCTCCCCGTTTGCTGCCCAGCGCCTACACCACCACCTCCCTCTTTCCCCCCCAGGGCCCTCGAGAGAAACAGGGTTATAAAACCCAACCTTTGCACCAGAATAAATCTTTTTTTTTTTTTTTTTTTTTTAAATCTCTCACTCCTCTCTCCTGCTCACTCTGTAATTTACATATGTATAACTAATTTTACATTAGGAAACGACGAAGAGGAGGAGAGAGGGGAGCTCAGATCTCGTGTAGTCGGAGCACACCCAGGTAGGACGAGGCACCTGTCGCAGGGGCAGCCCCCCCTGCC
>JAVJGJ010000036.1:3086289-3103182 GCA_035590215.1 Microhierax caerulescens | reverse complement strand
GCCCCCCCCCCCCCCAGCACAGCAGCCATCCGCAGAACTAATAACTCTGCTAAGGGCATTCATCCTCTGCCTGCAAAGCAAATCACACTTGCCAGCCCTGACAGCCCCAGCCCTAGGGAATCGCATCAACTGAAAGCCCAGAAAATGTGCACAGCTTACAGCTAACATTATTCAAGAGCAAGTTAGATCCCCACCATCCAGACCGGCTAATATACTGGTAAGAAATGCACTAGGCAAGAGGGATTTCTGACACAGCTCTTCATAACCAAGAGGAAAGCGCATTGAGAAAAAGAAGAGTAAACAAAATGATACACTTCTGCTGTGCCGTGTGCCCTGAAGGCACTAAAATATTCTCTGCCTTGACTAAGCTGGACACTAAGAGATTCCCAGCCTAGCTGTGCTGCTGTGGCTGCTCCAGGTTTCACATAGGGCTGGGGAGCGAGGCCAGCATCCCCCACAACCCAGCTGCCCCATATCACCTGCATAGTCTGGAGGAAATATTCAGGCGAGCCCTCTAGGATCCTCTGCCCAAAGATACCTGCCGCCTGGTACTGTGCAATTAGCCCTTCCAAGTCACATTGTGCATCCACTGGAAATAAAAGGGTATTAAATGCACTTGGCAGGACGGCAGACCCTCACATCTGCTGCATCTGGAGCAGAAAGAGGGAGGTCTCTTTGGGTCACCTATCTGGAAACGTTGCCCTCCCCATCCCTATCGCATCAGGGGATGCTGAGTCCTGCACACCTTTCTTCTCCCCAGCCATTCCCTTCACACGGTGCGATGCTGAGCTCCCTGGAGACTGGCAAACATAGCCCGGTGGTGATCTGCTCAAGTTCCGGCTCAGCAAAGAGGTGTGAAACTTCCAGCAGGGCTGAGAGCAGGAGTAAACCTCTCCCATCCGTTAATCGTAGCCGTACTGGGTGCCCGCTTGGTTTTGAAAGCGGCAGGACAGCAAGGAGGGACCGATGGCCTGAAAACCGGCTCCCTGCTGCCCCACAGGTTCCTCCTCCCTGCATCTCCTGCTCTCCTAACACGTCTCTCCCAACCTGGGGTCAAGACATCCCTTGCCGACGCCAGCCCTGGGTCTCTACCAAACAGGCAATCCGCCAAAAGCCGAAGATTTCCTCCCCTTCCCGACCACCCCAAGATTGCAGCGGGAGGGAGGGAATGAATCACCCAGCGGGGATGGCAGTACCCAGGTACGGCGAGGGGAGGGGGAGGGGAGGTAGGGAGCCTGCGTGTCACCCGCGGAAGAAACATCCTTGTGGGACTAAATTGCATTCAGTATAATAAACTATCATCTTGAAACGAGTGCTCCAATTGAGTTTTGATGTAAACACTAATATTTTCTCCACTCCGCTATTCTCTTCCAGGGAGATCTCATGTATATTTCACTATGTGTCCTACCTACTATTGCTCTCATACATCAAAGGGTTCGAGGACATGGAGCCTGATTTTGAAAACATTATTCTTTTAAAGATTTATTCGCTCGTCTTGACCACCTCCTCTGCTGAAAGGGAGAAGCTCTCCATAAATTATTCCAGCACCCTACGTAAAACACACACATGCACGCTGCCCTTGGCTTAGTAAACTTTGCAAGACGAGAGACCCTCTGGCCCTCTTGGTTCATGCTCTCCCGAGACCCTTCCCTGCCCTCGCTGTGCCCAATTACTCCAATTACCATCCAAACACCACCCCACCATGATCCCAAGCAGTGGGAAGCTGAGGGACGGGTATCCTAAGTGTAGCCCAAGACCACGTGTGGCAGAGGGAAGGCTCTCCAGACACCTTGCTGCCTCTCCCACCTTGCACGTCTGCCCAGATAAAACCAGTCCTGGGGCTCAGCTTAACCCAGGCAGGGTTCAAACACCCCTAGACCCCGCTCAGAGCTCCCCACACGACAGCCCAGATGTCCACCCTGGAAAGCGTGGGCTCGAACCATTCCAGACGTATGTCAAGAGAGACATGAAGTATTCATCGGCTCGTTTTGTAGCCGCAGAGCCTGACTTGCACAGGGTCACAAAGGACAGCTGCAAGAAACATTAAAAACTTGCAAAAGGCCAAATAATACATGATTCTTTAAGAAACGGCGCATGCAAAATTAACTGCACATTCCCGCTGCCCCCTTCCGCGGCAGATGCTGGGAAGCACTCAAAGGAAGCAACGTTTATTTAAAATTAAATAAAGGAAGCTAATTTTGGCATGCAAGATCTAATGCACCTGGGGGACTCTTCGCTTCAGGGCACTGCCAACAGAAGAGGAGTAACAAAGTTAAGAAAGCAATTAAGAAACCACTGCAGACACTCGGTGGGAGTCTGGCTTTTGAGCGAAGCCCCGGTGCACAGTGTTACAAGAGGTTTCACCCCTGCTTCTGCCACCCCACGAACTCGGGAATTGACCATCTCCCAGGCCCTACAAAGTTTGCAGCACCTAAGCTGAGCATGTTCCTCGGAACATGGACATGCCCTTCCAGCCTCAGCTTCTGACCTGCAAATGGGAGAAAACACCTTTTGCCTTGTCCACCCTGACTCCAGGGCTTGGAGAGCAGCTGGTGCAACAGGAGCAGGGCATCACCTGGGTTCTCCAGAGCCTGCAGCAATCGGGAAGCTGACTGCTACAGCCTAAACATCAAACAGAGCAGCTCTTTCTTTTTACTGCATCCCTGGGGTCATGTTTAATATTTCCCCGGGGGGGCAGAGCCACAGGGTAGGCACTGCCAGCTTTTCACCACATATGGGATGGGGGAAACAGAGCAGCACTAGGGAGGGTGGTGGGGACAAGGTGGACCAGTGGAACGGAGCGATGATGTAGAGGATTCTCTGTGTGCCGTGGAGTTTTGTCAGCACCGTGTGGAAGAGCTGCAGCATTGCACACTGCTCCCGGCTCCTTGCCATGCAGCCCACCCGTACACCCCCCCAGGCTCCCCAGGCCTGGCTGTGACGCACCCTTTGGCCTCTGCTTAGTGCAAAGCAACACTTGGCATCCTCACCACAAGCACTCCAGCGTGCGGGGAGCCAGGGTGCACCAGGTGCGCCAGCATGACCGCATCGAGCATCCGTGAGGAGGCACGTGATGCTCGAGGATGCACGCGATACGCGAGGATGCACGCGATGCTCGAGGATGCACGCGATACACGAGGATGCACACGATGCTTGAGGATGCACATGATGCTCGAGGATGCACACGATGCTCGAGGATGCACACGATACACGAGGATGCACGCGATACACGAGGATGCAAGCGATACACGAGGATGCACATGATGCTCAAGGATGCACGCAATACATGAGGATGCACGAGATACACGAGGATGCACACAATGCTCGAGGATGCACGCGATACATGACGATGCACGCAATGCTCGAGGATGCACGCAATGCTTGAGGATGCATGCGATACACGAGGATGCACGAGATACATGAGGACACACATGATGCCCAGCTCATGGGCACGAAGCCGGAGCACATCAGAGGGGCGGTGCAGGGGCCATGCAAGCAAATGAGGGGCTGAGAACAATGCACAGCCCTCAAGGCTACTCTCTATCTAAAATTGCCCACTGCAGGCTGCACGTAGTGTTCTGGCTCTGCACCCCTTTGCTCCTCAGTGACTCATCGATATTTTGAGGCTGGAAGGGATGGTTCTGACAATTTTAGTACAGCCCTGGGAAAAACTGCAAACACTGACTCAGAGCAAACAGCAGGTATCTAGTGACCTTCCTTCTGTGTACCTGGTCTGTGCAGGGAGGCTGTGGAGAGAGGGGGAGGAACAGGGCTGCGGAGCATTTCCCAGTCCCTTACAAAAGTCTCCCCCTCTCGCCTCAGCCTGCCTGGTGTCTCGCACTGCGGAAGCCAGAATGCAAATGAAAGCCAAGTAAAAATGTTCAAAGGCTTCAAAAACCTCTGTGTTTGATTTGGGCAGGCCTGGAGGCACTCCTGCTGCTGCCTCCACTCACACGCTCGCTCAAGGTCTCACCCCAGAGCAGTCTCCCCAGTCCCTCGTGCTGTTTTAAACTGGGTGCGTGCTCTGACCCCAGCCTGCAGCAAACCCAGGGAAGGGAAAGCATCACCCACGAGGGATGCACCAGCTACACACAGCGCGTGTGCAACGGCTCAGAGAAGTGGAGATGGGTTTGAGCCATCCCCAAATAATCACTCGAAGAGCCAGAAGCAGAAAATACTCCCTCCCACCCCAAACCAATTTTCAAGGCATTGCCAACTTGTCTGTACCAATGCGAAGGATTTGGAGAGTCAGGAATACTCCCAAGTTTTGGAGTTGTCTCTTCTGCAGCAAAGTAAAAGAAAATGAAAATACACCTCAGAGGAAGTGGAAAGCCAGAACCAGCAAGGTCAGAGCCCACACCAGGCTTAAAACCACTGGGATGTAGCTCTGTCCTTCACCATTCCCTCTGCTCAGCGAGAGGAAAGCAATACCCTGAAACAGTCAATGCTCCTCTGGCAGGGTGTTCCTAGGGAAAACTATGAAAGCTATAAAGCCTAAAAACCCACAAAAATCTGAAGTAAAACACATTGATGGTTTGGTTTTTCTTTTCAGCTCCTCTGTTGCTCCAAATGACACCAGCAAGGAGCAGGACCTTCTCCTTTCACCCCAAACAGAGCCAGGGTAGCAGTTGTTTACCAGTGGTTACCTACAGCGCCATGTGGGGACGGGTTTTTGCTTTTCATTCCCTGTCAGATGGCCTCAAATCAGGATTTTCCAAACACAGGTTCATGGCTGCAGAAAGAAACCTGAGCTTACATTTTCTGATACACGGGACACTGAGTAACAGAAGGGTGTTTCTGGCACAGAAGCAGCCCAACAGTAGCTGAGATGTCAAGCACAGCTGACTTGCATGATTTTCTGTTGATTAAGATGACAAAGTTGGGCCAAAATCTTACAGAGACAGCTTACAGGGGGCTGATGCCATCTAATCTAAGCCTCAGTTCGCTAGCTTTAGGCCTAAATCCTAGCTTAGTCTGGAAATGATCCGTGCTTCCTTGGTTATCTCTACCAACTCAGGGAATAAGCAGTCATGTAAAACCACACACCGCAAGATGCTAAGGAATTAATGAATAAAAATAATAAAAAAATACCATATGCTTTTCCCACTTCGGAGCTGTTCCTAGGGAAGAAAAAAACCCCAAAACCCAGCCACAACACCATGGAGGGGAGATGTCTGACTGAGAGGAGGATGCTGCACGACCACCTCCCTGCCCACCCCTTGCAGCTGGCAGAGCCCCCCATGCCAAACACTACCCGGGCTTTGCCTCCAGCAAGGCACTGCTGCAAAAATCAGCAGCAAGCAGCGCGTGCCCGTCCCCGGCTCGACCAGCACTGAGGAGACTGAAGCCAAAAACTCTTTGAAACAAGTGTCACAAAACTCCCCTTTCCAAAACGGGTGTGAGAGCTGGAGCAGGGGAAGGCTGGAGGGATGCAAAGCATCCCAACACCCTCCAAGCACCACGGGCACATGTGGTGGCCAACGCTGGCCAGGTAAAACCACCCGGCAAGTAGTCGGCACCACGGCAGTGTCGGGGGGGTGGGGTGGGTGTTTGGCTAGGGGTCTCACCCCTGTATCAACAATAAATACATCTGCAATAAATATGCAAAGTTGTAACTGATTTGCATTGACATTTGGACTGGGGGGGAGCTGAGGGGAGAAAGAAATAAAGTCCATTATAGCACAGAGTAATTTAGGATATTACCACCGGCATCTGAATTACAAATCTACCTCTCATTACTGGTATGTTAACCGGGGAAGGCAGCTTCTCAACAACATGCAAGGCAGAGTTTATTAGCATGAATTTGCATAATAATTAGCTCTGCAGCAAGCAAAGGCTGTTGTGCCTTTCAAAAAGCCAACTTTCAATGTCAATATCCAGCCCCAATTTGGCTCCCACCCTAGGGCCCTCCGGCACCCCAACGCTGCCACCGGCATTCGGCGGGCGACTGGCACCTCCCCAACGCCGCTGCCTGTGCTGGGGACCCTCGGAGGTCCTGCCTCAGCCCTCCGGCAGTGCTGGGAGGCAGAGGAGAGCTCCTGGGGAGGGTCTTTGGCAAGGAAATTTCATTGCACGGAGAGTTTCTGCATCGCACGGAGAGTTTTGCATCTCGGAGAGTTTCTTTCCCTGGTGCATTAGCAGAGTTGGCTGCTGGATGGCTACAAGGAGCTCCCCAAGTCCCCGTTCGAAGCAGCCCCGTGCCATTCAGAGCTGCTCTCCATTCCTGCCCCGTAATGCCAAATTACCGCCAGCTACAAGCTCCTCATCACTGCCCCCTGCCCCCCTCCCCACCAAAAAAAGCCTTTAGACCACATAATTCATGTAATTTAGAGAAGACGAAGGAGAAAGGGATTTGCTATCTAATAATGCCACGATGAAGAAAAGAGGGTGGTAATAGAGGGAATAATATTTATTTTCCATCTACCCAAGCTGGCCCCCACAGATACGATGCCGGATTGTGCTGGCTGATGTTCTCCAGCCTGGCATTTTGCAGGTAACTTTGCGCCAATACCAGACTCTTTACTAGCCAGAATGGAAAAATAAAGGCAAAAACATGAGGCTATTTTAGTCTTTTTGCTGAAACTACGAGTTTTGTCTTCTAGGGCTCCACCTGTAAATATATATATAGATTTGCAGGTGCATTTCAAATGTAAATATGTCAATTTGAACAAGACAAACAAAAACCACTTGCTAGTGGGAAGGAGGCTGTAGCATCTTGTTTCTCCAAATGTTTTCTTTCTTTTTTTCTTCACAGCTTTTCAGCTAAAAGCCTTGCCCGGAAAACCCCACTGTCTCCAACCCCCCCCCCCCCTGCGCTGCAGGCAGCTTTCCTTACCTTGCATGCTTCAACCTTTCTACTTCCAGAACTTTCGGGGGCACCCCAAACAACCGCCTGGGTTAGAGGTGATGCTTGAGAGGGATTCTGCCCCGGGAGGGAGCAGGGACTCACACATCTGCTTTGCAAGGCAGCAAAGCTGTCTGTGCCCGGGCAGCAAGTGACAACCGGCGTGTTCCTCGTGTCACAGCAAGAGCTGCTCAAAAGGGACCAGAGCTCCTTAATGTGAACTGGTAATTGCTACACGTGGAGCTACCCCAGCCCCCCGCTTCCTTGCACCTGTGCACAGGAGGCTCCTGCTGAACACCTCGGCAGGACCCTCAGGGCTCCCAGAAATGGAGCACAAGGTTCCCTAACAGAAACCCACCTTGAGCTCGCACTCACGGTGCCCAGAGCTGCTTTACAAAGGGTATAGCTGCTCTTACTGCTGTTGTGAAGACAACCTGCCTCGGTTTCCCCTAAAGGGATATTCTTCCTAATCAGGGACCAAGCTGATCGTTTCCAGACAGCAGCATCTCAGCATCGGCTTGAAGTCAGCTCTTTCCAATGCAGGAAAAAACTTAGCATCCCCAAAAAGAAATGCATCACCCAGTTCAGTCTCAGACCTGCCATCTCCAGGCCTTTGGCTGCAAAATCCTGCGCTTGGCAGCCTCTCCCCACCACAACCATGCAGCTCCCGGCCAGCAAGAGCCACCGCAGCCCTAGAAATACTCCTCTCAAAAAAAAAGCTGATCAAAACGAGCTTCTCTGGACGTTGCACTGTCCCCAGTCCTGGTTTCATCAGAAACCCTTTTAACCCACCAGCTCTGGATGCTGTGGTCTCCAGGGGCAGCAGCCTTATAGCAGGTAAGACTCTCTAAGACAATATTAAGAATGCTGTAAGAGGCAAAATATACTCTATAAGAGAGTATATACAACTCTATAAGAGCATATACATAAAAAGGGGATGTGGGAACTCCTCGTTATTTAGTCCTGTGAAGTCTGGGTCCTACAAACCCTTGAAAGCCGTACCTCGAGAGGAGCAGCCTCCTAAGTGTGCTATATGCAGTTATTTCGGACAGGTATAAATAGGCTGGTGTCAAAGGAGTCTGAGCACCAACAAATAAACCTCTGCACGTCCTGAACCACTGGCACCCCTACCTCCCTGCGAAATAAGATGCACTTTTGAACCATTCCACATCATCTCGGTTAGCAGGCGGCTTCAGAGTTCCCCGTCCTTTAAAAACACGGAGGGGGGGAAAGGAGGAAAGCCTGGACCAGGTGCTGAGCGGGCAGAATAAGGCAGCTGGGAACGGGCTGGTGCTGGGGGCTGTACCCGGGGGGGCTCCCCGGGAGGGGAGAGGAGCGCAGGTACCGGCTGTGCCAGCTCCAGATAGACGCGAGATGGTGCTGCTTCCCCAGGCACGGGCAGGGATGCTCCAGCCCATCCCTCCTGGATGTCCCTCCCGCCCATCCCTCCTGGATGCGGGGGTGCGGAGGGCTGGGGAGGGGTGCCAAGTGCAAGTGCAGCTCCTGGTTTTCAGCTCATTTAAAGTCTGTGCATAATAACAGAGAAAGATTGGTAAATAACTCTGTTCCGAAGCACTCGCCACCTCACGAGATTTGTCATGGAAGAAGGAAATGCTTAGGGTCAGAAGAAAAAGAAAAAGTTTGCTTAAAAGTTGAGCAATGAAAAAATATCATAAACCAGCTAAACACTATTCTTTGTGCAAGTCAGACATTTGTTCCCAATTTGGGCTTTTGAAGAAAAGTTGGGGAAGCTTTTCCAAATTCTTTGATGAGATTCTATCTAAAAAGACATTTCCGTGCACTTCCCATGCAATTTTTTTTTTTCCTCTTGGAAAAAGATGGAGCTGAGGATCCTGCAGAGCTCATCAGCAATCTGGCACCCGTGTGTGCCACCCCACGATAACAAGCCCAGGCAGGGACACGGGGGAGAAAGGAGGAATAAGCATTTGGAAGAAGAGAATTCTGCAGTGAATTTAAAAGGAGATATCAGCTGCTGCTGGGTAAATCAGTTTGGCTAAGATAAGAACCAGAACAAATATTTATTCCAAATTTACACTGACCTAAACCTGAGCGCTTGAGGGTTGAATAATTTCAGTGAACTATATATTTTTGTCAAATCATTTCCTGGGCTTCTTGGATGGCTTGAAAGAGATTTAGCTGCACAGGATAAATCCTGGCTGCTCATATACTATTGTCAAAAGAATGCGATTGAAACACAGATAGAAACACTGATAGATGGCAATAAGAATGATATTTATAGTGTTTCAGTCTGCACTGTTTCACGATGGTAAAACTAGACCAAGATCCCTCCAAGTGACTTGGAATGCCGCCTTGTTCAAAGGGCTCACCCAACAAAAAAAAGGTCCCAAATTTTCAGAAAGGTCTTCATGACTGCTCATATGCATGTCCCTGCTCAGACAAGCACCCCAAATCGCAACCCCTTATCAGCAGTCTCAGCTCGACTCCTCTGTATCAGGTCACCCAGGAAATCTGGCTGAGTTTTGTATCACACGGGCTAATTTGGAGACACTTAAAGACATTCCTCAGATCTTTCCTGACTTGCCTGCCTGAAGAGAGAATCAAACTTGATGCCTGCACATCTGGCTAAGTGGGGTCCACATCTGTACCTGCAGCTGCAGGTGATGGTATCCAGCCCCAGGAGCTGGCCTGCAGCAGGTGTCGAGCCAAGGCTGAAGGCTGCATCTGAAGGAGAAAACCTTCCCCCATCACCACGCCAGCCATTGCTTCCCGGGACAGGCACGCCGGTGCAGGCAGGGCCCTCTTCTGCCTGCAGGGACCCAGCTGCTGATGCAGCCCTTGGCATCACAGACACCGATCGATCTGCAAGCTGCACCCGACACATGGCGCAGAAACATCCAGCTCTCAGCTCCTGTCTTACTAGCGTTGCTGTTCTCCCTTTGCAGTCCATGTGGGAGACCCTTTTACACCGGGAAATTTTACCTGCTCGATCTATGGCTCCATCCTCGCAGGGATAAGAGCACAGGCACAGCACGACAGGAACAAGCAGAAGCCAGGTTTACATAAACAGTGGAGAGCACCACGTAAAGGTTATTTGTGCCTGCAGGCTGCTCTGGGAACCTGTGAAATACAGAGGTCTCGAGTTGACTCGCACTAGACAAAAAGTTCCTGTAACACTAAAGACGGCGGCTTTTCAAGTCCCTGAGCAGCATTCAAGGTGTTACTGAGTGTTATTCAGCATCTCCCATCCCTTCCTGGTGCTGGACAACAGCCCCATCGCGACCTCAGGTCAAGCAAGCATCCACTCACCCTGCTGAGATTTCTTGTCTGAGTGAACACCGGGCAAGAGCGGGTAAAGACGTGAAAAATTAGCATTGAGACGGTCTTTCACACTTAAAGCTTTTTATAACGACTAGTTCGAACAACACTGTGAGTTAGCCACGCTTTACGGCCAGGGAAAACGAAGCCGTGGCAGTTAGGTGAGTTAAAGCCACAGATCACATAAAAGAGCCAGGATCAGAGCTAGTGAAGAGGCAGAGAACTTCTTCCCCCACCCCCATGGGCAACAGTGGGAAAGCTGCTGGTCCTAAGACCACAAAGCAAAAATAACCCAGAAAGAGGGGAACCTCACAGGGAAGAAGTAAAGTTGTGCTGGGTCCGGCTTGTGGGACAGGAGAGCAAGTGGACAACAGGGGATCGAGACCGAAGGGGAGCTGGTTCCAGTACCAGATCCAACACAATCCCCTTTGGGTGACCTTGGGCAAGTCACCTTCATCCCTTTGCAACTAGGGATGGGACAGATGGGGAGAAACATCTCCCCTTGGCTAATTTTCCTTGTTCTTCACTCTCTTAGAGGCAGAAACTGCCTCTTATCACTTGCTCATGGTCAACCCGGATTAGTTAGGCGATTCTGGAAGCTACCAGAATACAACAAAGAGCAAAAAAGCACTGCAATTTTTTTACATTTTCAATCCACCTTTAGATTTTGAGGAGGAACTAACAATGTTCCTTTAATACCAGAAGGTCTTGCTAAAAGGAAGGCAATTGAGAGAGGCCATGAGTTACAAATGGACTCACAGAGCTGGCACAAAGCAGCAGCCCGAGCGTGCGTAGGCATGTGTATAAATACATCTTCCCGCGTGTGTACACACGCATATGGACTTCGGATGAGCGGGGCGGGGATGGAGCACACAAATTTGGGGAGAGATAAAAATCAAATAAAACCCCACAAAAATTAACAAGAGGAGAAAGCATTTTACTCAAACAAAGAAAGTCATTTTGCAGCCACCGATTTTTACCACCCCCCCTTTCCCCTCTCTTTTATTTTTTTAATTTTTTACCTTCTTTTTTTTTAAAAAAGTCGGCATTGTGCGGAGCCGTGTTCCTTTTCAAGATTTCAGATGTTGCTGTGTTCAAATGAATCCCATTTTGTCACAATCAATGACTTTCCCCGCTCGTTATTACCTCCAGCCTTTCGGAGCAGGCAGCGCCACTGGCAGCCCTCCAAGCCCCAGGCAGGCAAGGCAGCAGAGCCCACACCTCTCCAAAATTTGCAGCGGGGGTAAGCTGGAGAATGTCACCTACACCTGGGTAATTTTTAATTTTCTTTCTTTTCCCTATACTGTTAAATTACCTCCAGCTTATTTGTCTGGCTAGAGGTTAATGAAACATTAATGATGTTAATGAGCCTTTCATGCTGCAAGTTTTTTTCAAGAAAGAGATAGAATAGCTGTTTTCCTTCCCTTTTAATCTTTTTCATCATTTGGGAGTTGCAGGGCCAAAGCAATTAGCGACTCACGCGGCTCTGTCTCCCCTCCCGGTCACAGCCCAGTGGGGCAAAGAGAAGAAACCCATTAAACCCCCTTCACGTGTCCACAGGTGAGGAGCTGGCGGGTTGCTGCAACCACGCTGCTCTAGCCAGAAGGCAAAACGCTATTTGGGGGAAAAACAGGGGGAATTAACAATCTGGAGCTGTCGGGAATGGTGAAGTGTCACCATTAGCTGTGTGTGGTTTGTTAGAGAAGGCAGGTGATTTACAAAAGGTTAGAGGTTTGCGTAGGGCTGCAGCAGCCGAGGGGCTGCTGGGCACCTTCCCCAAGAAACCACTCTGGAGAACCCCCCCCACCCCGCTTCAGTTCTCATCCTGCTGAGCTCCGATTTCAGGTGCATGACATCCCTCCGGACCACGGCCAGCCAAACCCCAGCCCTTCCTACCCAGCTCGTTTTGTTTAAACACAGAAAGTGAGGTGTGGGGGGGGAAAGACACAGCAAGAGGAAAAAGTACAAGGTTCCAAGAAACAGCTGCTTGGGAAACCGCTGCGCACCCTGCTCACCTCCGCCCTGCTGCCTCAGACACCAGAAAGCATTTCTTTATCTTTTCGTTCCCTAATTCCCTCAGCACGGCCACGTGGCAAAAAAACCTACCGGTCTCAGCCCATTTTACAGATGGCTCGTCCTGCACCCAGCAAGGTGGCCAGGTGCTGGAGGTCCCCCTCGCCACAGCCGAGCCCCCCGCTGCCACCACGCTCCGGGAGGTGACGCTGCCTCTGCTTTTCTTGATGGATGCATCGGTGCCAAAGGGCACACAACTAAATTATGAGCTGGCACTTACAAGGAGTGAGGGCTCTGGCTTGTGCTTCCATTAGAGAGTATCTATCTGCATTTAAAGCTGTGGCGCTCTGATAAGGAGAAGGGAGGAAGCTAGAGAGACCTCAAAAAATTGCCTGGACGAACTCCGAGATAAGACTTTTCAGACAGACAAAAAAGCCTGTCCTGATTTATAGAGCTTCGTCCGTCCTTGACAGTACCTCTGGAGCTCCTGATCTCAGCTGTGAAAAAGAAAGTTCCATCAGAAATGTATGTTCTGCCCCCAAACTATTTATCCAGACAACCTGTCAACCTACCACAGCCAGATCCTCTTGACACGGACAAGGCAGCAACACAATCAGCCACCTTTTATTTTTACCCTCTCCTCTCCCCTGTTCTCACTAATCACAGGTGCTTTGTCCGCTCAATAGTAAAGACCCTGGGTGCCTCAGTTTCCATTTTTTTGTTATCGTGCCTTTCAGCTGGCATGTTTATTTATGACTGCTACAAAGCACTTTCACGGAAAAATGCCATTAGGTTGGAATGATGCTCCCTTGACATTGAGATCAGAATCTGCACAGACGCCACGCAACAACTCATCTTTATGTTTGACTACTTGTCTTAATTCCTTTTCTTTCTTTTTTTTTTATTATTATTATTATTATCAGTAGTATTATTATTATTTCTGTTGCAAGGGCTGCCAGGGAGGGAAAGGCACTCACAGCACAAAGACGTGAAGCAGCTCCGACTGAGGCCACAGATGGTAGGGGCTGGCTTGGCTAATTCTGCCCTCTTTCAGGGCAGCTGTTGGCACGCACGCTCTTAACAAGCCCATTAAGAGAATAGGACCCCAGACTGACAAGGGCACAGTAATGGATTTATTCTTGCTCGTGACGTGGAGATGGCTCTCCCGCATGCCATGGCAGCAGCATCTGCGGCGGAGACAGAAACCTGGGGAAAGACTCATTTCTGTGAGCCAAGGTGCACGGTGGTACCCGCTTGCTCCCTGTCGATGGGGAGCAGCGCACGACAGCCTGGGGTTAAGATCTTAAATCCAGCAAAACCCACACGGACGCTGTGCTCAGCCAGTGCCGATGGGTTCACCGGGGCTCTCGGCTTACAAAGCCTGACTTGCCACCAAAAAAGAGGAGCAGCCACTCATTGTGATATTGTTACGGTGACAGCCACGTGACAATGACTTTAACATGCTCTCCAGAGCCCCTACGACCCCAGCAAGCTCTGCTCCTTCTCCCTTCCCCTGGAAACTCTTTGCAGACCTCATGCACGAGCACAGGACGTGGCACAGTTCTCCAAAGGCATGTAAACACCAGTGAGGTCTCCTCAATCTGCTTAGCAGATGAGAAGGGGGGAAAAATCCCAACCCTGCTGCAGAGGAACCAGCTAGCCCCTCCGCTTCCCAGCCCTCATCCATGCTGGAAGGTGGGTCCTGGGACAGGGGACACACTCCCTTTCCAGTGCCATCCCCCATATGATAGTGTGCCTTGCCTGCCACGCTCACGCGAGATGCTGGGGCAGACAAAGGGAGGTTTTTGTATGATCTGGCATCTCTTTCAGCTGTTAGCCAAGGCGCGTCCTTCCCCAGCATCGGCTCTCTAATTAGTTCTATTGGTTTCAACAGTTCGGCGGGCTCGGTGAATGTAATATTTAACACCCTAGAGGGAAGCCTTTCACGCCGATGCCTCTTTCATCATCTCTGCCCATCTGGTGCTCACTTTAAACTCGCAAAGCACCACCTGCTTGGAAAACAATGAAGTCGTGTGGTTCCCTGGCTTCTCCGGACTAGCTGGACCCTTTGGGAAAGGCACGTGGGAACAAAGTCTCTCCGTGGCAGCAAGCCTTGACACCCATCACGTGTCAGGTGTTCATTCAAAAAGCAATTATTATTGCGTGTTTATACCGCTCCCCATCAAGGATGCCAATTCGAAGGGAGGAAAGCAATTTTTCCCTCTATGGCTTGCTCCAGAAGAGCTCATGAAATGCACACCATGTCCGCAGGGACGGGGAGGAGGGGTGCTCTCCCCTTTATCAACAGCTACAGCCTCACTGTCACCACCTTTCTCAGATTAATCAAGGATGAAGGATGGATAACTGGGTAAGGGTGGTTAGCAGAGCAAGGCATGAAAGGATCAGTGGTGCAACCCCGCCACAGCAACAGGTAGCGGGTGTTGCACGCGTGCAATGGTGACTCCCAGGAGCAGGGTGTCAGGACCCCCGCTGCAGTGGGCAACATGATGTGGCCACACAGCCATCTGCACCGTTACAGCCTCTCTAACAGATCTGGGCAGAAATGGGAATTGAGCCCATAAAAACCATTTGCTTTCTGCAGCCACAGCACCAGGGCTGATGTTCGGAGACATCACCGCGTCTGGAAATGATTAGATTCCTTCCAGTGACTGACACCTGCTAATAACCTGGAAGATGGGTAGAGGATACTCACATTGTCATCTCCAGCTATCTACAACTTCATTTTCCATCATCTTTGTCACTCAAGGACAGCAGCAAAGGATATTATTGCTACTGGTATTGTTATTGTTATTATTTAAGCCACGCAGCCACAAATCTGCAGGTATCTGGGCTAGGTTGGGCGGACGCATTACACCGGTAGATTCTCCTTCAGATCGGAGGGAAATTTATTGCGAGGATTATGTATAATGTATTTTTCTATTAAATTAAAATAAGCTTCCCTTTACAAAGTTCGGCGTGTTAACCGACAGCTGGAAGGACGGTGGGTTTAACCTCACGTTTAGCCGCAGAGCCAGCCGCACAGGGAAGACGGATGGATGGATGGATGCTCGCTCTCAGGGAAACACAATAACATTTACTTTCTCTTTCCAATGCTGAACCGTATTTCTGGACCTCCTGCCTCTCTGCCTAAAGCCCGTTAGCCACTCGTAAGTGCTAAAGAAATAAATAAAGAAATAAACATGCCAGTGCACAACAGTGCCAAGGGCAGGGAAGTTAAAGGATGTTATAACTCTTTAATTACATCAGTCTTGGAAAGAAAAGAGCTGTCATTCCCTCCTTCTTCCCTCCAGGGAACACTTGGTATCTACCTTGGCCAGAACCCCCTTAAGGAAAGTTGTTGCAACATATGTCTTGCCTGTGATTCATGCCAGGGTTGGGTTTAGTCCTCTATTAATATTCCCCGCCCGCTATTTACTGTGCTTGCATACGCAGGGATCCAGGCAAGCACGCCTTTCATCTCCTGCCTTGAGAGAAGGGAGTGGGGGGAAACCTCAGGTAAGCTTTCCAGATAGCAGTCATGGGCTTAGCCTGCAGGGAGGATTTTTTTTTTTTTTTTTTTGAGCACGCCTTAAGGAGGGGTTGCAAGGTGTGATTGCAAAGGAACAACCCCTCGAGGGGCTGAGGACCCTGCCTTGGGGACAGCCACCCAGCCTGAGACCACCTAAACACAAGCAGGCATCACCCCCCACCTTCCCACCCCACGCAGCCCGTCCCGTGCCGCCCTGCAATGCCAGGGATGCAGAGAGCCATCAAAGAGCATCCCCAGCGCTCAGTGTTCTTCCAAATAAGCATGTTTTTAAATAAACCTCTCTCTGACAAAAATGTTCTTTGTAGAAATGAAAACGGTTGTCAAAAACCTATCACCCACCTCCTAAAAGATCCCATTACATTTCTCTATTGAACTTCTTTTTCATCAGGAAAGTTATTGAAATAGTGATGGAAACAGCCAATAGCGCTTTCGATTAAAAATGTATCACAGCGTTTTGTGATTTAAAAGCAAACAAACAAGAAAGGCAACATGAAATGTTAATGCACACGTGAGTGGGTTTGATTTCTGTCTGCTGTTTGTTTGTCAAACATTTTCAACCATCAATTAATTATCAAAACTGGACCAGAAAGCTGGAGCCTGATCCGCACACGCTGTGACACCATTCAGGGGAGGCTCAAGTGAGCATCGCCGTTCCCATGGGAAGGATGCACAGTTCAGGTTGCAGAGCGTGGCCATCGCTGGCAATCGCGATTTCCCCACTGAGCACCAGGTTATGGGATGGTTTCTGTGAGGTCTAATTTGGCTGCACGGAAAAGCAGCGAGCGTTCGTCCTTCCAACCCTTTGAACCAACACCAGAGAATGACAGGGCTGCCACCCATCAACAGCTCCCTGATCACCTTGGAGGCAAGGCCATCGCTCTGTGTTGTCAGAGCCACAATCACGAAGCCCGAGACATCTTTTGCGGCGGGCTCTGATGCTGAAGGACACGCCACTAGAGATGGGGCAGCTCCTGTAAGGGCTCTGCAAAGGGAAAGGGCTGGGAGGGACCTGGATCAGCCCCACATCCCTCCCTTCTGCTGCATTTTCAAAAGCCCTTGCAACACCAACATTTACTCCGAAAGAGAGCAGAAAAAAAGAAACCGTACGAGGTGAGGCAGGTGAATAAGGAGATATGGAAGAGTCAGGTGGCAATGGCCCAAGGGACCTATTAACAAGATTCCTCCCACC
>JAVJGJ010000036.1:3057517-3077037 GCA_035590215.1 Microhierax caerulescens | reverse complement strand
CCCAAACTTCCTCAACGTTTTGTGAAATCCCTCCCTCCCGCCCTCTCCCTGCAGCGCACAATCGGCCTCCCCTCAGTCCCAGACACCCCCCCCCCCCCAAGACTTCTCTGACCTTCCCCTTCTGCAGCTGTTGCCTCCACGGCACAAAACCACCCCAAGGGTGCAAAATCAAGCGGGATTGGATTGAACGGTCCTCGGCAGGGCACCGGCTGCGCCTCGCCTCACCCCGTGGCCTCTGCCCGTGCTCCAACCTTTTATTACAGCAGCAAATTGCTAATGGCCCGGCGGTTAGGCGCGGGGATGATATTGGCTTTCCCGTCAAAAAGCTGCTTTGCAGCCATTTCCCCAGGTCTCTGCTGAGCGGCGGCGGGTCCCGTGGAGCATCCACAGGAGCAGCCGTCGGGGGGAACCATGGCCCGGGAGCTCCTTCCAGCACTTATTTCAGCACATTAAATATTCAATAACGCCCTGAATAAACACACAGAAGAGCTCACGGCCCCTCTGGGACTCCCTGGCAATGGGTTCAAGCAGGGATCTCATCAGTCCAGGGATGCAGAGCCAGGATGGGGTGAGAGGTGCCAACAAGGACAGGGAGAACCAGCTTTTCCCAGCCCCAGCACTGGCAATGCCCCAGCCCCAAGCCACGGGCTCTGGCAAGGTCTAATGGACAATTTCTGGAGCGTCCAATGCCCTCCATGCCCAAAAGAGCTCTTCTGAAGGCAACCCCAACCCCAAGTGGCTGCTCTCGAGGTGGGACTCACCCGCAGAACCATCCCCCAAACCTCCCTCCCTCTTTTTTTAACTTTTTCCAGAGCACACAGCGATCTGCTCTCTAATCGAGGGAGCTCTAATGTGATAATGCCAGTAAATTGTAATTAATTTTCCCCCTAATTGATGCGTGGGAATATCCAGGACCCTCATTCTCCTGCCTTCAATTCCTTTATAAATATATGATTTGACAGGTTAATTTGAAAGTAAAAGTTTGGTTCTTTACAGCAATCCAAGCAGAAGCCCCAGAACACAGCCTGCTGTCTCGCTACGTGAGGCGTAATGAAAAGGGTTGAAGTTAGGTTACAGTCGTCATCATCATCATCTTTTTAATTTCACTAATTTAATTTCTTCCCCCCTCCCCCTTCTCAGAAGATAATAAAAGCTTCATTTCACAGTCCAGGAAATTTGGCAGCAAAAGGTTACAGACAGCTAAGGAAAGATGGGAAAGATGCTTAAGAAGGGTGTGCTTCCTTCAAAGTTAAAACACGGTGCTCAGCAGCCCAGAGAAGGGCAGAGGGAGGGCATGCAGGACACAGAGGCATTAAGAAACATCTTTCCCAAGGTGGCAAAGTGAAATCAGGCAACACTAATGATGGTGCTCAATGCCAGAGGGTGCAAAAGCACCCTGCACCAGCAGGTAAACACACCGACAGCTCACTTTATTGCTATCTGCTGCAGAAGGGCCAGGTCACCTTGCAGGAGCTTTAATGAGTTTGTGGGCCCTGTCTTGCTGATATTTAGATTTTTTGGGTTGAAACTCATCAAGTCCAAGGCTATTTTTATTACAGGCCACAGCACCAAGCAAGCGTACAGTGCTGCTCCCACCCAGTGCTGCCCCTCGCCAAGCCCCAGGGTCCTTGCACACAAATACAAACTGCTCCTGAGGTCAGTGGAGGAAACATCTCAAACTGGAGCAGAATCTTTCTCAACCTGTTCCTAAACAGAGAGGAAGCATCAACCCCCACCCTTTTAATAAGAAGAAACAACGTGTTTTGATATATTTAACCTTTCTAATGAGAGGTTGCATTGAAGCATCCCCTTTCCCACTTCTTGCATGAGCTTCAGCTCTATTTCCCCGTAATCTCCACAGGGCTCCAACCCACAGCTTCAAGTCTGGCACTGAGTCAGTCTGGAAACACCATCCCCATCCCCTCCATCCCTCAGCACCAGAGGACAGGGTGCTCCTCGCCTGGCCAGTCCCAGGAGGGTTATGACAAAAGCTCAAGGAGCTGCGGAAAGAAAGGACTCGAGTCAGCCCCAGACATTCACCAGGGGAATGGCAAAGGATAAATAAATGCGAGTCTTACACGAGGATGACTGGCAGAGTCAAACTTCAATACTGGCTGCCGAGGATATTTACTGGATGCAGATCTGGACTAAGCAAAACATATGGGAATACTGTTCCTCCAGAATCAACACCAGTGCTGTCTCTCGCCAAGCTGCGTTTTGGGGCTTAGGGGGACTTTTTTTGGTGGAAATCTGCAAGAAAATGTGATGAGGAATGTGAAAAACATGCCTGGATTTACGTCCTTACCCTGCCAAAGTGATGTTCAAGCCATGAATTTTGCAAAATCCCTGCTCCTGTTTGCTGTTTTCTAACCACGTCTCTCCCTCCTGATCATAAACTGGCCTTTTCATCCACGTAGCCAACTGCAGCGGCGAAACACCAACAAAAGCAAGCAGAGAGAAAGAGATGCCCTCCATGTCCTTTCTGGAATAATCCAGAGATCTGGTGGACTTCCAGAAAACAAGACAAAACCTATTGATTTTCAGTGCCAAGAGCAGCTGATCTGATCCCTGTCCGTGCCTACCCCCAAAACTTACTTGCACCAATGGGTGCCGATTGCCTAATTGAGGAACTTTGCCAGATTTGCCAGAGCTGCCAAATTGAGGAACTGCTCAGCCCCGTTGCACCAGCAAGGAGCTGGGACGTTTTCTGAGCCCTGGCAAGATGCAGCAGGGACTTGGCTTTCCTATCGCACGCCTCTCGTCTCCCTCCTGCCATCTCTCATAAAGGGGAGAGATGTCAACTGACAATTTCTAGGTGAGGGAAAAAAAAAAAAAAGAAAAAAAAAAGAAAAAGAAAAGAAAAAGAGGGTTTATATCTACTTCAGGTTATATTTTTATTGCCAGCCATTACTGTAACATTTGCTCTGATTACCAGATTAATCACCAGATTGCAAAGCCCATTAAATAAAATCAAGTCAGACAGTTGAGGTGTTCCAAGAGCGATGCCTCTCGGTGCGTGTCCCAGCCTGTTCTCCCCCATCCTTTCTTTCCATCACTATGCTCAAGAGAAAGAACTTTCCCCTGCCAGGATGGAAAGGGAAACACAATATTCCCTCTGTCCCGGGGATGTGAACCATTGGGAAATACCAGGGCAGCTGCATCCCAGCCTTCCCAGCATCACCTCACCCCTTCTCCAAGCTCTATTTCCCAACCCTGCACATCATCAATTAGGGTGATGGACAGTATAAACAGGTGAAGACATGTTTCACAACCCTTGGCTCAGGTCTCTGCAAATGAGCGCTGTAGATCTCCCCTTCTCCTAATATCACCTGTCAAAGCTTCCACTCTTCCCCGGAACAGGATCCCGCATCAAAGCACAGTTAAATGGGGTGTAAATGCCTCTTTCATGCACAGAAAATGGGCTGGTTGGCAGTAATAGGGGGAACTGTAAATGCTGTCAGTGGCTACATTTTGTTTATTGATTTACACCGTGTAATGGGATGACTCGATTTGAATCATATACGCAGGTGTCATGTCCCATTCATCGCCATCGGATTTAATAAGAAGAACATTGCACCGCTGAGCTCGACTGTGCAGTGGGGCACAGGAACTCCTGAAGGCTCACGTGGATCCAAAACTCCTCAGGTCTGCGAGCCTGCCAGGAAAGCCAGAGTTAGGAGGTTGGTAGCCTGGGGCTGGAGCCAGCCATCCCATAGGTACGGTCCTAGTGATGCTCGCTGTGGCATGGGGGCAGGTTTCTTGCTTGCTCAAGGTTTTGGTAATTCCTTGCTAGGCACACACAGATTAACCCATCCACCACCCTGAAAAACTTTCCAAAACTACCCATCTCTGCTGGTACAACCCGAGTGTGCAAATTGCATGGCTCCTCTAGCCCCTCACCTCTGCACAGCCTTCCCAAAGCCCAGGAGCCCACAGCACCGACGGGGGGTGGGAAAGGATGAAGCTCCCGCTGCCTAAGCTCTACCTGCACCATCCAAATCCCAGGCTGAGTTTGCCCTAACATGCAAAACACAAGGGATCTCTCGTTTCTGCATCGCCTGTCTCTCAAACGACACGGAGGAATTAAATCCCGTTGCTTAATTTCTGCGGCATCTGCCAGGCTTCCCCCCCTACCCCCCAAAATAAGGAATCCAATCAAGAACCTCTGAGCGTATCACCCCAGCGGTTACGATGCCAATTAGGAGAGAGTCAACCACTCAAATGGACAAGCAAAACAAGGCAAATGACAAGTAATTTAAACCCTGCTGGGCACTCTCTGACCGAAGGCAGGCTGCCGCGTTGCAGCGAGCTGCGGCAGTCGCTAATTAGTAACCACTCAGAAGGCTGCAAATAGCCTTAAAATCATGTTCCAGGTACGGCGGTGCAAGATGTACAGCAACAGGGCCTTAGGTTTATCCCTGGGGTCCCACCAGCTAAGGGTCCCAGATCTACCTTGGTTTCTCAGATGGGGATACAGGGGCAAGGCAAGCTGATGTGTGCCATGCAGAGGTGCGGCAGGGACAAGAATAGCACATCCCATATGTCCTGGAACTGCAGATATCCCTTCCCATTCCCAAACCTCCAAAACAACCCAGAGCTGCCTCTGTAGAAGAAGCAGGGTTGCTCCCAAGCACGTCAGCGACACAACTCCACACCCCAGCCCCAAGCCCCCTTCCTTTCACTGCTTTCTTCTTCGGCAAGTAAGCAGAGGCAGGCCAGGATGGCATCATCTCCATTTTTTCAGGTCACGCTTCCCCTTGAAATACCATCACTCGGAGCAATGAAGCTGTCACTTTTTGTATTTTTAGTTTTTCAAACCTTATATTTCATTCCACCGCCAGCTGCTGAAAAGGACGAGCAAAAGGCCGAAGCAGGGAGCAAAAAATCAATACGCTGCAGGAAGACAGAAGATCTGTTTCTATTCTTCATCTCTGATGCTGGCTACCCAGGGAACGTTGCTGCAAACAAGGCTGGGGGCTACCGCCTTCCTGCTGAAGCCAAGTCCCCCACCCCAGCCACCGCAGAGAGGGACACTCACTGCCAGGGAAGGTGCCGGCTCTTGGGAAGGTGCCAGCTCTTGGGAAGGTGCTGGCTCTTGGGAAGGTGCCCTTCCAACATGAGATTCAAGCAGCTGAACAAATCCTACACGGGCAGCAGGCAAACAAGACAGCCCTCAGGTAGGCAGCACCTTACTCATCTCCAAACCTCTGTCCTCACTTGCTCCATGGACCATCTACATTTCTTCTCAGGTTCCTCCTCCTCCTCTAACTCATCCCACACACACACCACATTTCTATTTTCCATGCCGTCTGCAGCCCATCCCTTCCCTGCTCATCAGCAATCACACCGCAACTTTCTGCCCTGAGCTAGTTCCGTTGCCAACGCACTCAATTTTCACCTAATTCCTTTATCTTCTCTTGCTCCCTCCAACATGGGGAGTGAGGCCCCCAGAAATATCTCCAAAGCCGCCTTGGCATCGCTCTCCTTCAAGCTACCCTGGCTCTTCTGTGAGTGCAAAGGATGAGAAGTTGCTCATGCTCAGCCCACTTCATGCTCCGACAACCTGCTGCCTTGTACAGTGTGCGGCCGTATTGGGCACGTCCAGACAAATCATGCTCTCCTTTACAGGCACGATAAGGAAGCCAGAAGCTACAGGAGCTCTCAGAGTGAAATAGAAACGAAGGGATTTGGATCCCGGGCAGCAGAAACATCTCTTGGAAGAGAAACCAGAAGAGAAAACTCTCACAAACCAACCCAACCTAAAGGGGTTGGAAAGACCTTTCTGCAGCAGCCTGGGGGAAGCTGGTCAGAGGAAGGTGCTAGTAGGGCTTTCTTGGTGGTGCTGAGGAGGCAGAGGAGGAACAAGATGCAGGACTAAAGGCTCTCTCCTGTTCTAGACATCACTCTTTCGAGAGCTATGCAATTCATCCACAAGACTGAGAAACCGAGCTTATACTGCAGTTGAACGGGTGAAGTCCCGAGGAACAACTTGACATGATGGCTGGTATTAGCCCAGCTGGTAACACCATCCATCCATCCATCCATCCATCCATCCATCCATCCATCCATCCATCCACTCTTTCCGTAGGGGCCCCTTCTCATCAGTAGCCTCCCCATAAATCAGGGGGTGAGGAATAAGCATGGAACACAGGAACTGCAGAAGCAGCAGCACTGCAGTCATAAATCAGGATCTAATTCAATCTTGCGAGATGCCTCGTTTGATTAATTTATGTCAGCATTTTCTGTTCCACCAGCGGCTGCTGCTGTCCCTCCCTGCAGCGCCTCTGCCTCCCACTCTCCTCCGCAGCCCCACGCCGGACACGCCGGCAGGCTCCGCATGGAAGGATGGCCACGAAGGGACGCGGCCAGGCTCTGCTGGCTGCTCTGCCCGGCTGGAGCAGGTCTCCGTGGGACTTGATCGCTCCTGACCTCACATCCCTGGCTGAAGCCCACAGACCATGGAAACACCAGCTGCATCCATCTGCCACCCCCAGACCAGCGGATGGCCACCAACGTCTTCAGGAGATGGATCTGTTTGATATAAGAAACTTTTTCTAATATCAACACGGTAGAGACTGCCTCTCTGATCCTGGCCTTTTCCCATGTATCCCTCTCACCCAGCACCACTATAATGAAGAAAACCTGTCCTTTAAAATGCGGTGGGGTGGGGTGGTGGGGTTCACAGCTGGAAAACCAAATGCCTGTTGCAACCGTAAAATAACGATGGACTTCATTGAAAACCCAGATGCTGCATCTGAGTTGGAGTTTCTTGAGGGAAAGAAATTACCAAACTAAATGAACATGGAACAAAAAAAAAAAAAGCAAAAAAAAAAAAAGCCACACAAAAAAAAAAACCAGCCCATGCTAACTGTGTCCCTGCTGAATCTCCCAATAATGAGAGTCTGATCAAGAGCTGCATATGTTAACTGATATCTCAAGACAAGAGAATATAAGGGGAACATCCACAGTGACCCCAGCAGCCTCGGACAGCCCAACCTTGCCTGGAAAGCGTACATCCTGACAGCGTATCACCCCACCCCCCCAAATATCTCTCTGCACCGCTCATTTATTTAGTAAGGAGGTAAGAGACAGTGAGATTGGTACTTAGGCCATCTGTTTGAGCTCTCCCTCCTCCCTCCTTGCACAAAAATTAGCAAGAGCCGGCAAGAAGCAACAGCACATGTTTAATTCAGCCCTGCAGATTGCTGGAGCCATCTTTTGGGCTTGGCTTATGGAGGGGCAAACTCCTTAATGAGGGTTTAAATAAATCACGGGGTCAGAGGTGTAAGCTGCCCAGGCACCGATGCTCAGGCACTGCATCCTTTTTGGGCAAGTGATGGACACCGCTCTTGCCCTCCGTGAGCATTTCCCTCTGCCAAAGCCCAGGGCCGAGAGTGAAGACAGGCATGCAGATAGCTTAACCCAGTGAGCATCAAAGGGAACTTGGAGAAAGCTGCCCGTGAGATGCAATGCCTTGCTTCAGAGCAGCCAAAACCTGGCAAAGATGCAAAGATCAGTGCCAGGTCCCGGGCTGGAGGACTCGGGCTTACTGCTCCCCCGGGGGCTGGCAGGACTTTGCTGGGGCACTGAAAGATCAAGCTGCTCTGACACCGCAGCAGCAGCAAGAAAGCTCTTCAAACCGTGCCTGCTGAACCTGGGGAGCTCTGGCATCTCCATCCAAGCGCCAGAAGGCTGCAAACCGCAGGGGCTGCAGGTTGACACGCTGCCCATGCAGCTCCTTGCTGGCACCTCGCAGCTTGTGTGGCAGAGAAGGTGGCAAGATGGCTTGGTGGCCCAGGGACAGCTGTGCCTGCTGGGTCTTTGTGTTTAGGAAAAAGCCCACCCACATGCTCCATCCCTCCACACAGTGATAGAGAGGCCAAAGTAGGGACACTGTCAGGCTGCTACGCTCTGCTGTCAGCCTGAAGGCCAAAACAGATCTTCACCACAGAGGCGCCGACGTGATGGAGATGTTCCTACATCTGTCGTCCTTCCCTCCCAGAGAGCCTTTGCCACGCAATGCCTGGCTAAATGTTGGTTCTATATTAGACGACCAGCGTGGGGACAACGCTGTCTGAGCATGTAGCTAACGCAGACACAGCTGTACCATCCCATCTGCCACCCTCACCCCACTCCAGAAGATGAGGGTTAGGAGGAGGGAGGCAATCCTCGGGGGTGAACACTGCCCTTCTCTTTTCACCCCCAGCTCAAGGCACAGAACACCCTCACTTCTGCTGCTCTGGTCCCATGCCCTCCTGCTTCAGCCTCTTCCTCCTTCTCCTCTGCTCCCAGAAGCTTTAGCCCCCTCCTCTCAGCACATCACCCTGGGACTCTGCTCCCAGCGGCACCCCGGGGTGAGCCGGCTCCATCGCCCTCCGCCGAGCAGCAGGGAAGGCTC
Organism: Microhierax caerulescens; assembly: GCA_035590215.1. Classification (NCBI taxonomy): domain Eukaryota; kingdom Metazoa; phylum Chordata; class Aves; order Falconiformes; family Falconidae; genus Microhierax; species Microhierax caerulescens. The sequence continues at coordinate 3,068,639 of JAVJGJ010000036.1, read as the reverse complement.
CCCGCCGGCTCCTCTTCACAGGAAACTCCACTCAACTGATACGTATTCGTAGCAGCAGCAACTTACAAGGTTCGGAGCAATTTCAGAACATCTTCACTGGCAATTTTCTCAAAGGCCAGTCTTCAAACGGCGACAAACCTGCCTTGATCTTCTTCGCTGAGCAGCAGGAGATGGGCTGAGCCTGTCCTCTTAATTGGTGTTACTCTCCCATTATTTCCAGGCTGGTAGAAATCCTGCAGACTTCTTTTCTGGCTGGTGGGCAGAATGGGATTTCCTTGAGACTTAGCAGAGAGTGGTACTCCGAGTCAGTGATACCTCAGTACACACCTCCCCAGGGAAGGACCCTGTAAGCTTCAGGTTACAAAGGCTTACAGGCACTGTCATTTCACGCCTGCCTTCAAGTGCAGCAGAGATGCCCTCTGCCACTCCGCAGCCAGCCAAAGGATGCAGCTGTCTTCACCAGCCCCCACTGTACAGATCAGGGATGCCACCCAATATTCAGGACAGAGACAGGTCTATTGCACCCATACAGGGTCAGGGCATACTCTCAGACTAAGGTAATTTCTCAGAAACTCAACTGGCTTTCATATATATTATTCAAATGTCAGTCTCGGCAAAAAGCCATTTGAGTTACCAAGGCGGATAACTCCGTGCACGCTGCAGAGCACGGCTGTAATGTCCACATCACTCCCCAGGCTTGCATGCAACAATATCGGCCCCTAACAGCTACCGTCAATAGCTGTGAACATGCCTCGGCACAACAGGTCACCAAATGCCGGCACTGCTTTTTCCAGAGGTGCGGGAAACCGCTGTAAGAGAGCATCAGTAAGCTGGCTGTAGTAGGCAGGAGCCCAAGGCGTGGGGTCTGCTTGCCTCCTAGCCCAGCCCACTGGAAAAGAAAACCCTCCAAGTCTGAGCAAAATTGTGGACAAGGAAAATCCCTTCTGCTACCAAACCACTAGCATTAAGCTAGAGTTACATCTTCACAGGCAGCAAGGACAAAATGGAAGCAGGTTCCCAAAGGTCGCAATATTTATACTGAAAGCTCAGCCAAGTTTGAGACAGACCGCTTCATTTTAAATCAACGTAATATTTATGATACATCACACACAAAAAATGGGCCAGAACCTCAGCCAGCGTAGAGCACCCATCTGTGCACTTGCACTTGACCCAGCTGAAGACCCAGTTCTGGCTGTTGGCTTTTAAAACTCTATTTTTCTTCAGCTGTGTAGCTTTTGCCAGGCAAATCTGGGCAAGCAAACCCATGATACAGGGAAAGACAGAGATCTGTTCACATGGTCAAGGCTGTAGGACAGTCTGCATAACTGAGGAGAAGTATTTGAAAGATCCTGGCCTGGAAGGGTCTGGAAGCACATGAACCAGCAAAAAAGAAAGTAAATTTAAAGGGTAGTTGATGCAACAGGCCACAAAATCTTCCCCTCATGACCTTGGCCGTCCCCACAGAGCTCAACGATGGGGGAGCAGGAGTGCAGCTCCACTTGAGTCTCCATTTCTGGTGGAGCCCAAGCACAAAAGCACTCTGTATAAAGCAGCCTTGATCTCATAACTGCATGTCACACACGCACAGATACTGCCTACAGGCAACGTGAGAACATGGTATCTCTAAAAAAAAAAATATAAAAAATTACTAGGTGCTAAGTTCGGCAGGATTTGACAGCCCTCTGCCCATTGCCCCATCACTGCATCTCCCCTAGGCTGCCTCCCTCCAGACTGACGAGGCTAACTGCAAGGCAGAGCTGAGTTTATGTGTCTTAGCCTCAATCAACTCCGGAGCTGTTTGTGTTGTTCCTGTGTCTCCTGTTGTCTCTGTACCCTTGAGACAAAGAGTTTTGATGAGGTCCACCCAACCACCCTCAAGTAACCCTAAGTACATAATCAAATATGTAGTGAAGAGCAATTAGATCAAGATGCTTCACTTCAACAGGCTTGTTACTGTGCGCACCCAGCAGCTCACTACAAAAAACCAACACGATGGATATCAACTACATATTACTTATTAAACAACTAATACGGCTTTAACGATTCTGTTTACTGAAGAGTGTTAATCTTAATGAAAACAATACTTGAGGCAGACTGGCAGGATAATTCTCTCCCCTTTTATCCAGGGATCTCAGAATACAGAAACTGTAATTGATCCTCACAGCATCTCTGCAGGTATTACACTTCTTTAAAAGGGTAAACAGAGGCACAGAGAGGTTAAACAGTTTGTACAAAGTGCATCGGCTTCTCTGAGAGCGTTGGTAGTGCAGTCCCCAAGCCCTCAGGAAACCCTCAGAAGCATGTCTCTAACAAGAAAGGTCTGTGGCTTTTTATCCCACTTGCCTCTGACAAGCCTGGTTTGAGCCCTGCGACAACAGAGGAGCAGAAATAGTGCTTCACAGAAATTAGAGATGGAGGAGACCCATAAGGAAGCTCATTGTTATATTAGAAGAGATAAAAACACATCAGGCATCTAAACCCTTATGCTTTGGCACAGAAGTCAATCACTTACTGAGATGTGCAGAGAAAAACCTTCTCAAGGAAATGATCATAGTAGGCTCTACACATCTTTCTCTGAAGTATCTGGTACTGGGAGCCATTGGCTACACCCAACTGGACCGGTGTCCTTGATGCTGGGGGCTGCCAGACCACCTAAGGCACTCGGGTACCCCAGAGCATCAGCAGTGCTCCTGCTGCCCAGACCAAGGACCACTGACATAGGCAGTGCTGGTGGGGAAGGGAGGAAGGAGGGCAGGAGCTCCCTTAGCCCAGAAAAATCAATTTGCTCTCCTTCACAGCCTTTTCTGCCCAACCAAGCCAGGAGAGGGTGTAAAAGAGGAGGCACAACAGAGCATAGGTAACACTGCTCTGTGGCATATTCTCCAAGTAATTTTCCAGCACTAAGAGTTCACAGGCTGCCTCTGCAATGGGAGAGATGTCAAGGTTCATAATATTTTCCTATTCTTCAAAAGAAATATTTTTTACCATCCCAGAGCCTTCATTATCACTCTTGGGTCCATCTCATAAAATTCATAGATCTTTCCCAAAATACTCCCAGCCAGAAAAGCACAGGTTACTCTAAATTCTAAGCGATGCACAGACCCTTAATGACAAGCTCCGGATAACAAAGGCACTCAGGTGTCAATCTATCAACCCACGGACTGGCAAAAAAACACCTTAAGAAAAGGAGAGGAGACAGAGTCAGAGCTGAATCACCAATTTCATTAGGACAATCACGGTCCAGACGCATTCGCATTAAGATTATTTGATTTCCCTCAGCGCTAAAAGGTCTTTTATTACACACCAACAGTACCGTAACAACAGCCCTGGAATGGGAAGGAAAGGCATCTAAATTAATACTGCTCTTGACTTCATCTCACCATGTCAGCAGGGACCCTCACATCCAACGGGCAGGTCTGACGTGCCTGCACCATGTCACCAAAATAACACCTAAATATATATTTATGCCTGTATTTCTATACACCAGCATGTATGCATACATACGTACACGTATGCATGTACATCTATATGCCCCGTTCTTCAGCAGGGGTTCAGTTTCACCCAGGTATTCTGGCCTAGGAAGGATTTGTTCTTTTTAATCACACCATAATGCCTTAGCAGGTGCTTCTGCACCTGCAGAGCAAGCCTGCATATTTAAAAGCCTTTTATCTGCTTTAGTAGAACTCTTGTCCCCAAAGCCACAAGCACTCCCGTGTAAAACAACAAAAAAACACCCAAACCCAGCATTTACAATGGCGCACAGAGAGCAGGTCCGGCAAACTGGACATTTCCAACATCAGTATCTCAGGAGATGGAGACTGAAACAAATTGTTCTTACCCCAGAGTAATTTCACAAGATTTTATCCATACAGCAAAGTCACTTTCCACCACCGAAAATGATTTTCTGCCATGCCTGCAGATATCACCAGAGCACTCACTCAGCTACTGCAAGTCTTGCAACTTAAGAGGGGAATTGTGGCCATGCAAGTCACGTCCATCTGGATTTAGCTACCGCAGCCTGGGAAATGCATCCTCTTCCAGCCACAGAGCTGACAACCTGTTAGCATCACCTATTAGCCCGATCCCGAGCGGGCTGCAATCTGACCTGCTGCAGCACAAGGGTCTATCAGCTAGGAGAGACGAGGGGAAAGTAGAGAGAGCAGCTCGGGGATTGATACACAGCAGGTACAAATGAAAGCAAGCAGCAGAGTATTTACATGTGCACAGCTTTGTTAATAGCCTTGCAGCTTGCACTCGTCTGCCCGGGTCCTGAGCATACACATCTACCACCACCACCACCGGCTCAGCTAGCTTCATTGGGAAATTAATTCCCATCGCTTCATTAATGCCGTAGGAAGTCTCAGGAAGTGCTTTCCACGCACTCCGGACTTCTTTACACACAGTTCCTGTACTAGCTGTCCTGGCTCAGCAAGGAACAGTACAGCCCAATCCAACAGACATTATTCTGCCATAAAGGCGCTGCGTCAGGGATAGCTTGTTTGCACATGCATAGGGAAACAGGCCAGGCAGCAGCGAGCATTATCCATCATTAGGAATTCCAGGAATAAGCCCGGACAGGCTCCGGCAGGAAAAGAGCGGGTACCCATCACCAGGGTTTGCAGCCCCAGGGGATGCCCTGGTGCGGTCCAGGGGAGGAACGCCACTTTTTCTCACCCCTCACTGCACTGCAAAGCTCCCAGCACCTTCCCAGCACCACGCAGGCACCCACAGCCCTCCCACTGCTCCCAGCACCCAGGCTGCATCCCCCCACCTCGCTCTCCACGCGCCCCCCCCCACCACTCAGCCTGCTGCAGAGAGGCAGCCGGCAGCTTCCCTCCCGCTGGATGTATTTTGCTGGGGAACTTGTAGGTCTTGTCTGGCTAATGAAAAGCTGCTTTGGATCCCCCTTTGGGCTTTTCAGGAAGGATTAGCAAGGTTTCTCCAAAGCAGACACGGCAAGACAGTGTGTTTCTCTAAATACATCAGGGACTTCCCCAGCGCTTGGCTTTGGCAGGGGCTAAGTGCGGTTGTCTCGCAAGTTGTCTCCTTGCTTGGGTTTACAAATAGGAAGGTGCTGTCAGGCATCGATACGGGGCTGCTGGGGCTTTACCTCTCCAGGGTGCCTGCACATATCCAGCCCAGGCTAATAGCAAGTGAAAGCTGTTACCTGCTGACAGCTCCGCCAAGGTGTAGCCACGCGCGCTCAAAACAACGTGGCTGGCGCAGAAGCTTCCCTGCAGAGGATGCTGGCACTTGCACAGCTGACAGCCAGGTTGGCAGCCCCCACAGGGAGGTCAGCAGAACCCAAATAATCCATTGCAGCCCACAGAGCCGCCACCTCATCCGCCCTACGTGTCCCCGTGTTGCGAGACTTGGGAAGGGCCACCCGAGCTAATGGTTAGGGAGCAGAAAGTCCGGCTTAAAGCTGCCATCTTCTTGAGCCCCAAACCAGCATCCACAGCCTTTCACTCAAACCCTGCCACAAAACGAAGAACTGCCTGTGGTCAAGCAGCAAAGCCGTGGCAGACCTCCAGCTCCATTACCTCCTTGAGACACCAGGTCTTTAGGAGACCACTGCAGAGTCCTGAAACCAGTGTTGGCCTCACCGATCCTGTCAGCCCCAGACTGGCTTGCAGCTGACTCGTATTTCTCATTTAGAGTAACAGGGGCAAGTGATTAGCTCTCTCAATAACCCTTATGGGAAGCTGCTGTTGGCAGGGGTAATTGAATGTTATCCCAGTAAAACAAGGGGAACAAGATGTGATAACCATATCATCTCAAAATAGGCTATACACAGGCCATTCATCCTTCCCTCTGGGGTCCTGGCTTTGTTTGAGCAAGATTATGAACTCCGTTTCAGAAGAGCTTCATCATTTCCACATATTTCCCATTGGCCATGGGCAGGCAGGATCAATAAAGATATAATCCGAGAGACAGCTGCAAACACAAAAGTTCCTAATGAATTCCCGACCAGCCAGCCAGCCGAAACACACGTCCCATCAGCTGGGAATTTGTGCAAAGCCATCACTCCGACATGTTTAAAATTTCCCTGTGGAGGGCAGGACCAGAGGCAGGATAGTGTCAGATGGCACTTAGTCCATCTCGGAGTCCGGTGTTATCCCCGGAGCAATTACTCCACCAGACACCACCACCTCCAACTGAGGAAGAAGAAAGTAAGTCTATTTGAAGAAAGGACTATGGAAACTACCTGGAATCGTGGCCCTGGGGACCCGGCAGGGAAGGAAAGTTAACATGTGTATAAGGAGAATGAGTCAGTAGCCCAGATCGTTTCCTCCAGCAAATTCACTGGTACCACCGTGGCTTTCCCTCTCTTCCTAACTCTTCCTTCTAAATGCAATTTAGTGTCTCTAAAAGTACATATTGTCTCACCATCTAAACAGTTTTACTACAGATACAGCAAGAAAAAAAATACACATGGATTTATGTGTTCTTCAATTGTACTAGACAAACTGACATCTCTACTGCAAGTAAAAGTTGCACTGAAGGGGATAGCTAGAGTTTTATTTCACGATCGCATCCTCTGTTAAGCCACAGCCTCCCATAGCTGCTAATAAGTTAAAAGCCAGTCAGCCCAAATTCACTGTTATTCTGGCAAAACACATTTACTGTTGGTTTTCCAGGTTTCTGTAAAACCTTCTTTTGGAAAACACATAACAAAACTTTCAACGCCACCTGGGGAAACTGGGGTATTAAATTCCCATTCAAACGAAGCGCGCACCCACAACTCCTGGCTGGGTTTGTAAATCCCAGTTAAACTATCCTGACTTTGTATTAAGCCCGTTGCTCCCCCAGAGTACCCAGTGGATCTACTGCCACTATTTAGCCGAAAAACTCTTCCAAGCAATAGAGATCCGTCGTTTGCAAAAGCTAAAGGAACAAGATGCTTATCCCAGCTTCCCAGAAGTCGTTTTGGCGTGCAGGCAGAACTGCAGACATTTTCATCTATGAAGAGCCCCAAACACTCACATCCCTCCACAACGGCCAAAGAGTGGAAATTCTTCCCTGACAGGGCAGTGGTGCCAGATCTGGCCAACAAGATGTGCTTAATGGACTACCAAATAGCAGCTTTATTCAATAAAGCGGTCCCCTCAGCAGCAGATTGATATACAATATATATGCATAAATATAGACAGAGACACAGTACAATTACAGTGCTCTGCCAGGAGCAAGAGTAAGTACAGGGGAATGTGGGCAAAGCCCTGCAGCTAAAGTTCAGAGTTCTTTAATTTTACTTATCAGGAACACAAGACAGCATCTCCAGACAGCTTTAGTTGAAGGCAGGGCACATAGAGGCATATGAGGTTTCGCATTCGCCCACATAATGCAGCGGTTAAGCGGTATGTGCATGGCCTCCAGCCTGACAGCAAGCCCCCGGGGCTGGGGATGTGGGCAATGACAGGTTTTGCAGCTCTTTGTACCCACTTGCTGCTTGCCAGGTCCTTCCTAATCCCCCAGCGAAGCCTGGGCTCAAGTCTCAGAGAGTAAATACTCCACTCGGTGAAGGTAATTTGAATGCCCAAGCGACTCGGATCATACAGCAGGCTTTGCTACCACTCCTGCTTCCCCAAAAGTTTACAAATGATGTTCCTGATGGCAATGGATCACTGGAATCAATAAGCACTCTGCTGCAGTTTGTATTGAGCTAATAAAAACACTCGGCACAAGGCACCAGCCCTGCTTGCAAACACTTTGCTCTGATTGACTTCGGCGGCTCCTTGGTTAAACGGTGGAAGGATTAGGAGAGAGGGAGGTGACATTAGCACAGGCGCTGAGGTCCCGAGGCTGGTGTGCCAGCTTCAAACCAAAGAGCCAAGGAGAAGATCAGTTCTAAAATGGCACAAATTATCTGCCCTTTCCTAGTGCCGTACATGCCTCCCGGGCTCCCTGAAAAACTTCATTAACACTTACACACTGAGGTAGGTGACGAGTTTCCCAGCTCTGGCCAGTGGGCATCACTCCTCCCCGCAGTAAGGAAGCAGAGCTGTTCAGAGACCTGCCACTCGACAGGTCCGTGATGGGAAGGATTCAAGTGGCAGGATAGGATGCTTTGAAATCAAACACCTTCTCTTCTATTATAGGTGTTGCTGTGATTTTTTTGAATGGCCACAGTGTGCCTGCAGCGAGAGCTCGTGTACCTAGCAGTACTCAATTTAGCTGTATGAATAGGATTAATTACTGAGCGATTAAGTGACTTGCTCAAAGTCAAAACGAATCAGTAGTAGCACCAGAAAAATAGCCCAGCAGTCCTGGCTCCCGGTCCTTCACACCTGACATCAGATCACACCGCTCCAGTCACCTGCTTGGTTGATATTTTTTGACTTAATTGCATATGACCATCCGTTTCCCTGCCCGGGGGCGCAAAACTCAAGCGAAGCAGATCGCCGAGTACCCAAAACACAAGGAGGCTCACCCAGTTGAGAGGGCTGCTTTGTCATTTTCTTCTCTCCAAAGTTAGCTGTCAAGAGCATCTGGGCATTTGGCTGGATCGCTCCCTGATATATGAGGAGCATGTTGAACATGTGCTGCCTGCAGTTGGTACAAGGTTCTTTGTCAACCCAAGCATTGCTTAAGTGCCCATAATAGGGAACAGGTTGCCCAACAGTTCCTCCTCCCTGATATTGATTATGGGGATATAATACTCCACAGAGCAGCAGCAGCTGTCTTTCACCGGCTGGATATTACGCATAATAAAGCACTGCGAGTTCCTTCTCCCGTGCAGTTATTTCTCGATGCACCACAACGACTCCTGCAAACAAGCTGTGCTGGCTCAGGCTTGCCGCAGGCATCTCGAACTTAAAGCAAGCACCCAGCAGGGGCCAGGTATGTGCTGCAGGGACTCGTAGGGCAATAGCCCATCAAGCCCAGTACCCTGCGTAAGCCCTGTGGAGTTGGAGGAACGTTCAGGAAGCTGTATAAGAGTCTATACATCCAAAAAGGCAAAGGGAACGGGCAAAATCCTTCGCTCATCCTCATTTATAGTAACAACATACACTATTAGCTCTGCAGTCATCATGTCAGAGCCACTGAATCAACTCCCATTTTACACGAGACTGCCACCCCATCCACTCCCCCCTGGTTTTGATAATGCCCGTGTACACCCCCCCACCCCCCACCCCCATTTGACTTAATCAAGCTCTTGGGTTTAGTCTTACAGAGATTACTGCATGTGCACACGCAGAATGAAAAACAAGCAGAGGGTTTCAGTGTGGGTTCCCTCCTGCCTTATTCCAGTCCGCTCCTCTTCCTTACAAAGCACGCTACACACATTACAGCAACAGCTGGAATGAGAGGCTTTTGTGTAAAGTTCAATACACACACAGAGGAACAAAATCTTTTACCAAACCTGCCTGCAATCAGAGAAGAAGAGTGAGCAAAATGACGCACTGCTGGGGAAGAGAGAAGCAGACTGTAAAACCATTTGCTGAAGGTCACGCAGTCAGGGCTGCGACAGAGCAGGGATGAGTCCCGAGTCCCAGGTCAATTCCTGAGCTACACCACTTTCTAGCTCCCACGTACGCTTGTTTTTACACCTTTTTGTATTCCTGCCCATCGGCTGCGAGGCAGCGCTGCTCCCAAACCCTCCTCCTCGCAGGGGATGGCTCTGCCCGCACAGCGCGAGCCTGGAAGCCGAGACCTTCAAACGAATGAAACCGAGAGAGGCTGAAATGAAACGCTTGGTCACCTTTAACCATCTCTGCCGCTCTGATTTTTATTAAACAAACAGTTTCCATAATAAAGACGATCTCTCTCGGGAAGCCAGCCAGGGCTGGCCAAGGAGGCAGCACGTGCTGCCATGAGCTGGCATCTCCCAGGGGAAGGGTCCTGCATCCCCGCATCTCCATCTACACGGCCATAACCCTTCCTAACTGCTCCATATGCCCACGTTTGCCCCTGGATGAAACCTGCCCTGAGCCACAGCTCATTTTGCCGGGCTGTCACTCATCGTGTTGTTCATTACAGGGAAACGAACTCCGTTCCCAAGCGTCTGGGGGACAGAGAGTAATTGGGTTCAGCACAGTCTTTTCACTTAATTTACTCAAGTTGTATTTATTTCTTACAGAATTAGGTTTTAGCGGCTGATGGACAAGACATCAGAAAAAGACAGAGGCAAATGGATGGGATAATAAACTCATATAGAGAAAAATGATGTCTCTCCATCCATCCTTTTTTCTTTCCCTCACTGCCTCAGTCATCTCTGCCACTCTTTCATCCTTTTACTAAGGAACATGGAGGGCTGTTGCTAAAAACTTCTGCTTCATCATCACGTGGCTTTGTACAAGGTAACCTTATTATCAAAGTTCATCCTAATATTGAAAAAAGGATATTCAGTGTGGATTAAAACATGCCAGCAGAACAATCTGCTGAATTTAATGAAATCAAAACATTTGCAAGAACCTATTGATTGTGTTGACATTTTCAGCAAAAAATTATCAAAATGTTATTTTTGATAAGGTTGAAGTACTTCATTTCAACATATTATAATTATATCTGATATCCTTATGGAGAGAATCTCCGAAAATAATATAAAAGAAGAAATTCCCTCAACTTGTCAAAATGAACCACGCTAACTAACTTCAGGGCTCCAGAAGACTTTCTCATGCTGACCCTCAGGGCAAAGCAAGACCCCAGACCCGAGACACCCACTGGATTTTAAAAACTCTTCCAGCACACAGTCCTGCTCCAGAGGGAGCAGAACTTCATGGTCTGACTAATTAAACCCCGTTACCTTGGCACGGAGCAGCTTTGATGGGCTGAACATCAGCATCTCGCATCTCCGATGGTCACAACACCCCGTATGCCTGATTCTGCAATGTTAAATCCCTTCCCTGAGTTAATATGGGATGGAAAGAGCAGTCACTGGCCAACCTGGTGCCACCAGCTCCTTGGTTTGCCTGGGGAAAGCGCGTGGGGTGGCACAGGGGGCAAAGAAGCAGAGGAAGAACACAGACGGCTTCGCCTCACCCTGTGGCACCATAAATTATGCAGCTGTCTTCATCCATTATTCAGCATAATTTATTTTGAACATTTAGATCAGCAGTTTGTGTGAGGGGGGAAGGAAAAAAAAAAAAGCAGTAGAGGGGAAAGGCGGGGGGGGGGGAAG
>JAVJGJ010000036.1:3027295-3051643 GCA_035590215.1 Microhierax caerulescens | reverse complement strand
AGATTTACAGTACTAACAGTAGATGCTGACTGATATTAAAAGCCTTTTTTTTTGCCTTTTTCTTTTTCTTTTTTTTTTTTTTATCCTGAACCATTGATCTAAACGAGGGGTCTGATCCCACGTTCATTCAACAGGGCTTTTTCAGCTGAGTGAAACCTTCACAAATGAAATCTTCAATTTTATCATCTCCACAAAGCCAAACGCCACAAGTTTGCAGCCAAAAACATGCAAGGTGAAATTAAGGTAACTAGGGACTCCCGCAGCTTTCACCCTCGGGAAGAAGCAGAAACAAACCTGAGAAGGGGACCTTTAATGACAACTCCAAAAAGTTATTTAACTCAGAGCTATTTAGGAGTTACATTGGGATCACTGCAACGCAGGCAAGTAAAAACCTCGCATGTGGGGAACGTTTCAGAACACAATGTCCTGCTTTTTTCCTTTCGCACCGAGTGGATTCCCAAGCTGTCCCTTCCCTGCAAAGCACATCGCCTGTCTCCACCCCAGCCCTGCGCATCCTGCTCGGTGCTGTCACTCCAGTCGCACATCCTTGCGGAGCTCAGCTCAGTGGGAAAGCCACCAGAGGGGCTGGGAGCCCCATAACATGCCTCCCTCGGGCATCCTCTGGTCCTAAATCACCACTCAGATGCCCAAAACAGAGTCACTGAGCATGGCTGGATGCTCCTAGCGCATCCCGGTGCTCCACCGCGGGAAGCGGCTGCTGGAATACACGAGTACATGCCACAGTGAGGCCCCGGGGAAGAGCTGAATTTAGGAAGTGAAGTTAACTTTGAAAAATACCAATGCTCCTTATGAAATGAGGCATGAGAAATGGAGCCCTGGCGACGACACCTCAAGACGTGTAAACATCTGCTAACGATTATCGCTAGGGACACCCAGTAACTCACCCAGCTTCGACAGCAGCAGAGATGCTCGGGGAAGTGTCGAGGACGGGGTAATGCATAGCTAAGAGGCAAGGCTGTCTACCAGTTGCAGAAGCGGGCACGGGAAGTCACGACACATACACCCAAGCTTTCTCACCACCACGGCGCAGCTGCGGGGGAGTCCAGCTGGGAAGATGCTGGGGTCCGTTGCAGCCTCGGCCGCACGCGAGGCGCGGTGCAGAAGCACAGCCATGCACCCCTGCGCTGCAGCAGCGGAACCATACGAAGGGAAAGGGCAGGCAGGTCCCAGGTGAAGGCTCACCAAGTTTCTCTTTGCTATCTAACCCTTGGCTAGCTCCTAACGTTATCGATAACTGCTGTGCTAAACTGAACTAAAAAGAAAGAAAAAAAAAACCAAAAAACAAACCCCCAAAAAACCCCAAACCCAAGCAAGCTGATATTCCAGGAAAAATCCCAGTCCCTTCCTCCTCCCAAGACATCGGCCATGGTGCTGAGCTTTCGGCTGAAATCTGCCTGTGGTGACTGACTTTCAAAGCTTCCAGCTTAAAGAAAGGCCCCAAGCCACCAGCACAATGCTTGGCCCAGGAGCATGCAGCAGCATCCTCGCACCACCCTGACCAGGCTGCTGAGTAACACCACGGCTCTTGAGAGCCAGTAAACTCACAACAAGCACCTGGATGGGCCGTATCCTGACCCAAACCCAGCAAAACTCTCAGGAGGCTTTGGGAAGCAAATGCTATCAGCGTGACTCCTGCCCTCTGCTCAGTGCAGCCCAAGGGTTCGTAGCAGCTGGCACTACTACGGCCACGGGACTGACCAGCTAAACTCGCTCAGCTAGAGGAGCACAGACCCGTGCCCCGGCTGAAGGAGGATTTAAATCCTTTAATGCCATGGGAAGGTTTGGCATGCACGTGGCCCGATGGCTCAGGATAACCAGAAACGGAGAGCCAGGACATTCAGCATCCACCAGCTGTCCCCAAATTCAGTGCCAGTTCAACGCCAGCTGTGAAGGTGAGTCACTCTGCAAGATGACGTGGGGGCAAGGCATACCCCCACGCGGTCTGTAGCCACCCGAGCTCACTGTTCATACCCAAAGCAAAGGACCTTGACCTCCCCCCCCCCTTTCTCTGCTTGCACAGCACTGGCAAATGCCTGCAGTCCCTCCTGCACGCCCCCATCCATGCCACGCTTGCCCTTCCCAAAGGTCCTCCAACATTACAGCTGCCCCAGCTGGTGTCTGGGCGCTGCTTAGCTCTGCCGAGGAGACACCCATCCTTTTTAACAAGCGTGTTAACACAACATACAAAACCCTCCAGCTCTCAAATTTCTCAGGAGCCCCAGAGGAGTACAGGAGATTCTTCTTAATTACAATGTGCGTGTTAAATAAGGACACCAGAAAGCAGCAGTTTAAAATACCTGGGAAAAGTTGTGAACCACCGTTGCTCCTGTTTGGCTTTCCAGGATGGTCACCACAGCCAAGCACGGCGTCACCCCCAGGATTTCAAAGGGGTTGACGTTAGGGCAAAGCCACCAAGGTCCCCGTCTGTGGGGGCTTCACACACAGTGGGCAATCTGGAGCTGTGGCTGGAGAGAGTTGTGATGCTGCAAGAGAAAGCAGCTCCCGACACAAAGTTTTAACTCAGTAATTACAAGCAAGGCATTATTTCTTTAACAACAGCCCAAGCCCTTGAAAAACTAGTTGCAATGCCACCACAGCCCTCAGCTCATTTGTCATCTAGCGAGTAATCACTCACTGTCACAGGAGTTTAACCCTGTCACAGGAGACAGCGGCTCTGTCACTCCCGGCAGTGACACGGCACCAAGCGGGACGGCGGCATGGGGATGTGTCTGCGCAGATCCACACCTCATTCCTGAAAAAGTGGCTTTTTCCAGAAGGCACGGGCACGTGCACATCCCTGCGTCTGCATCCCGACCTTACAGCCACCCGTTAGGCTGGTGAGATGCTCACCGTTACCTGGATCGATCCAGCCCTGCTCCTCCTCAGGGCGCTGCCACTTAGAATTTGCTAATTAAGTCCTGTTAATGAATTCCCTCCGATGCCTATTCACAGCACATTTGTGCTCCCCCTCTGCCAGCACTTTTGCCAATCAGTTGGCTGTTGGAACTTGTCTGCGATCTGGGAGATCGTGCCAAGAAAGCCCATGAAAGGCTTCACGGTCACGAACACTCACGCCAGGAGCACAGCTTAACGTTGCATTCATCCAAGGAGGGAGCAATCACAGCCTGCCTGGGACTCTCTCTCCCTGGCAGGCAAACAAGAATATGACACATCATCCATTTTTTATCGGGTCATTTTATGGCTACGAGAAATCTCTACTCACAAGCAACTACCTACAAACAAGCTACAGATCAAGTCCCGCTACTGAAAATTACCCAGCTATGGCAACCGGCTCCCAAGAAATCACGATCCATCCACCAGTGGAATTAAAACAAGCAGGGAAAGTGAACTATTTGTACGGACGACCCCCCAGCCCTTCTCATCGTCAACACCACCGATACCCACATAGAGCTAACACGCCCGCAAACAAAAGTAATTCAGATATACGCTCAGTCGACACTAAATATGCTTGTTCTCAGACATTTCTTTTCATCCCCAGGATGTCTCAACGTCTGAGCACAGTAATTCCCAAGTGATTAACTTCTTTATTTATTTAAAAGAAGTAGAGAGGTTTTTACAAGCACGACTGTCACTCGGCACGTCTTGCCGACAGCAAGACGGGGATGATGTGTGACAAACACTCCGTGCCAACAGCAGGTTGTTGGTATCAGGGAGGTATCCCCTGACCAGGGCACTGTCTGGGGGGGTGGGGGGGGGTTGTCTTGCAACTGGACTGCAGAAACAGCTCCCAGTTAAACGATACTCTGCGCCTAGGCTCTTCTCCTCCTTTCAAATACACAGAAAATAAAATAATAATAATAAAAATTCATAAAAAAGCATTAAGAAAGTGTATTAGACACAGCCCACATGCTTGCAGGAAGGATGGGACACAAGCCCGTGGGGGGACACGCAGCGAACCCACAGAGCATCCCTCCAAGCCAGCCCTCACCAGCTCCCCAGGAAAGCACCCGCTGGCAGCCAGCATGAGCGGCAGCTCAGCACAGAAGAGAAAAATCTTTTAGCGCTGATAGAAATGCCACAGAGGCAACAGTAAAGCTTTGCAGCTGGTTTCCTTGCCTTCCCAGAGGGTGGCCAAGGCTTCTCCTAAAGAGAAAGAGGAGAAATGAGAAATGCTCCTGCTTAAAATGAATAAAATATGTCACTCCTGATCTTGTAGCTATTAAATCACTGGCTATACAATTACTTAATTATGTAGCAGCAAAAGGCGAGGGGGGGGGGGGGGCAAGACGGTATTTTTCCTCCTGAAAACTTCAATTTGCTACCTCAAGAAAATAATTACTCGATTCAAACATTAAATAATTGAGACATTCATTAGTAGCCCTATTGTATGATTAGCACAAGGAAGGTACCATTTAAAGGCCGAGAAATTGATTCACCAGCGAAAACGAAAGCCAGCCTTAATGGGCTAAACGAGAGCCTGGCTCGGAGGGCTGGCGGAGGACAGAAGCAGGTCGCCACCGTGCCCGGCTAGCTGCACCCAGCAGGACAGTGGCCCAGGGAGCATGGCTGGGGCTGGCAGTGCCTCCAACCCAAAGCAACCCCAAAACTCCCAGCGCTGGATTCAGACAGCGTGCTGCACCCCGGGGGTGGGGTGGGTGTTTGTAGCCCAGCGCAAAGCCCAGCAAGCGTCCCACTCCGCGTAGGTACAAGTAGTCTCCTTGTCTGCACATAAATACTCCCTGTGGCATGACCAGGGTCAAAATTGGTGTGCTCACTCGCAATGCATGAACGTAGGGGTCCCTTCCCTACGCGTGCTACCTCTGCACAGCACTGCCCAGCTTGCACAAGTCTCTCCAGAAAGCCCTGACCTCCAGCCACATCACTTAGCACCTTCACTCCACTGCCTGGATGAAAAAATAATAACAAAAAAAAAATTAAAAAAATGCTGCTGGTCCCAGCAACTAAGACCTGAGCTACTACTCAACACAAAGCTTGTGTAAACTCACTGGAGCCAAATAATTTGATGCAGGAGCTGGGAAGCAGGAACCCTCTTTCCATCTAGATGCAATCAAGCTGTTTACAGTGGCACCAAAAAAAAAAAGACCAAACCCTGTTGCAAATGTGTTTGTGCTCAGCACGAGGTAGGGAGAAAGCCAAGCCGGGTGGACAGGGGACAGCAGCTCCCAGAAAAGAGAAAGGGCAGAGGCAGCACTGAAGGGAAAGTAATTACAAGCAATTATTGGCAGAAGCTGCCATGTGGAAACATTCTCATTGTTTAAAATTTGACCCACTGTGAATATCTTTCTTAAAATGGTTATTGCCTTATCCTCTCGGATCTAAATAGCGCTCTCCACACTTGGCTGCTCTAAGGAAGACAGAGCAGCTTTGAGCAGCAGCTGGTGAACGTGGAGGATTTTTGGTCGGTCGCTGTTTCCCTCCCGACCCCCCTCCCGGGGTCCCCAAGGCTAATTGGAGGCACATCACTACCTGAAACCCAGGCAAAACATTCCTGCCCCATCCCACCCACTCCCTCAGCAGGTTCACGTTCACACTCACAGCACAGCTTCCCTCCAGGCAGCACTGCCAGGGAAGGGACCACAGGATGAGCATCCCTCCACTCTTCCTACGGAGGGGACGAGCACGGAGTAAGCCGAGCTACTGCAGAAGCCCCTGACCCTACGACAGTCAGCTGTGACCCTTCAGCCCTGTTTACTGCCCTTTCGTAAGCAGAGAAACCAGGGAGTTTGAGCTCCAAAGCAAATTATTTAGCCCCAACTGAAGTGTGGAGCTGGAAACTGCAGAGAGACAGCTTAGAACTGAGCGGGTTTATAGCTTCGATCACGAGATTGCTTCTTTCATGAGCTGACACCTTGCAAATATATTTTTTTTCCCCTTGGGAAATACCATTAAATATACAAAGATGGGCTTTCCCAGTGAGGGAAAGGAGAGACTTGCCTTCATCTTTCATGACCTGACACCTTGCAAATATTTTATTTTTCTTGGAAAATGCCATTAAATATACAAAGATGGGCTTTCCTAGCGAAGAAAGGAGAGACTTGACTTCATCTCACATTGAGGAATTCAAGCCCCCACCTTTCACCAAAGATCTGCGTTCTTCCCAGCAGCGAATAAAGCAGCTCAGAGACGCTTTTGGTGGAGCACAAGCTCCTCTGGCTGCCCTTGCAACCCACCCCAAAGCTGCACCCATGGCATCTCCAAGCGATGCCACCGGCGCGAGAGCAGCAAGGTCCCAGCGCAATAAGGGGCCGTATTGAACCAAAACGGTCGTGGAACAAAAGTGGCCGCGTTAATCTTGCCTCCATTAAAAAAATAATAATGGATCAAAGTTTGCCAAATAGAAAAGGACCAAGTCAGAAGAGAATTACTTTAATTATTACCGTCAAGCTTGTAAAAAAAAAAGGAAGAAATAAAAAGGCATATTACAACCAAAAGCACACACGAAAGAAAAACTATAAAGGAAGTACTTGACAGTGCCCCTTTAATTAAACTGCTCTGAATATCATTAGCAATGGACCTTTGGAATTTAAAGCCAATTACAGCCTAAATAGAAAAGTTACTTGCTCGCCAAGAAGCTTAAGCAACATCTTTCAGAAGTGGGCTCCGTACACAGGGAAGAAGAGCTTTTCCTCTGCAAAGCACTTTTATGCAAACCAGGCAACTCAGCCCAGGGAAATTACAATAATAAATAAATAAAAAAAAATATATGGAGGGAGAGGATCCTCTGTAAGGCTGCAATGATGGGTCCAAATATGTCCACCATGCCCTCCAATTCACATAGGGGTCATTCAACCAACAGATGACAGACCTTTAACCCAAGCTGGTGCAGCTCTTGACTTACAAAGAGGTAAATATTTGGATTATAGAGGCCAGCATCTTGGTTAGTGTCTCGCACAGACTCATGCTGCATCACTTGGTGCTCCTGGGGCCCGAGCATTCAACACCAGCTCGGGAGGAACTCAAGCCGCTGGAACAAGCTTCCCATCACAGCATTTCCAAAGGAGACCTTCCCCCACTGCTCACCAGCCCCAAAAAGTGCAGGAAATCCTTTCCTTTGCAATCGCAACACAAGCTGCTGGGCTTTGGCATCAACAGGAGTGCAGCCCTACCCAAAGCAAGATCGGGGATGGTGGGGCACGGATGGTGGGGCACGGATGGTGGGGCACGGATGGTGGGGCACGGATGGTGGGGCACAGTGGGACATGCCCTGGCTCCTGTGCATCCCTCCCACTCTCAGCAGGCAGAAGTACATAGTTACTAACAGGGCAACAGAGAAAAAGGAGGAGTCCTACACCCTGGGGTCCAAGGCAGGCAGCCTGCCTGCTGTCACTGCTTCTTGCCTTTGAAGGATCCCTTCGGTTTCCCTAAGGTTTAGATCAGACCCTGATTACAGTGCAGCAAAACTCAGCAGTTTATCTTCTGGACAAAAGAATACGACTGCAGTGACAGGAGATGGCGGCTGTTCGCATGGAAACAGCTCTCCCCACGCCGGGTGGGCACCACAGGGCAGACCCTGCCACGCTGGTGTTTCTGCTCGGCTTGGGGTTGGGAGGGGGAGAGTGAAGTAGATGGCACGTGGAACTCTTTGCTCTCAAACTCAGCCTGCAACAGGGCCAAAACCACACCTTGGATAACCCGTGACGCGCGTGGGGCTCACGACAGCTCTGAAAATGAGAGGGGGGACCCCAACGCCATGCATTAGGGAGAGGACCAGGAGGCAAAGACTTTGTTCTTTGGTGCCCAAGGCTTCTGGTCATTACAGCAAAACAATAATTAAGGATCAACAATCATTCTTCTTCTCTCTCGCACCTTTCATCTTTGTGGAAAAATCCTACAGACGTATTACAGACCACGTGAGCGTTTGACTTGCAAAGCAAAATGGGGAAACATTTCCCCGGCACAGCATTCGGTGGGACAGCAACGATGTACCCAACAGAAATATTCATTGCCATATGTTCCACGAACGATTGCCACAGACGTTCATTAGTTTCATCGCCATGAAACTACAGGACTTTTCCTGCAAGGGAAGTGGCAGTTGCTAATTAAACTCCAGACATTGCCCTGAGTGAGGAAGGTGAGACTAAATCCCTCCAGTTGAAAGACCAAGAAGTGGGAGAGAGATGGAGCGCGCTGCTAATACCCAGCTCCGTCTGTAGCTGTAACCCCAGCTCTTCCCATCCATTTAAAAAACAGGTTAAGGGAAAACAAGGATTTCTACACATTTATGATTTTTGGTAAACAAACCAGAGCACAGAGACACTCTCTTGAGCAGCTTTTCTCATGCAAAGTCACTCAAAACCCAAACAGGAGGTAAAAAAAACCAAACCCAAAGCAAAGCACCAACCCTGTAATTAAAATAAAAGCACCCAGCCATTTGGGAAGCCAAGGCTGGTACATTCTTCATAATATTTCTCAGTAACATTTGCAGCTGATTTATTACCTAATTGCAGGGCAGCTGAACATCTTGAGGGGCTTATGTGTAGCCGAGCTGAGGAGCATCGCTCCTCTCCATCACCTGGTTGTTGCTTCACCTCAGCTCCAGTCTCCAGCAGACAAAGCTGCTGCCAGCCAGGAGCTGCTCCGGGGAAGCAACAGAAAAGCAGAGGCAGCCACCAGCAGACAACCCTGTGTCTCAAGGCTTGAAAAGGCTTCTCCAGTCAACCTGAGCAGGAAACCAAGTGCCAAAAACCTGGGAGATATGCCTAGGTGCGCCACATGAGCCTTTTGAGCTGGAAGAACCAACTCATCACGGAAAACAGAATTGTTATTCCAAAGTTGAAGGCTTAATACAAACTCTCAGAGCCTGAAACAGCAATTCAGAAGGGAATCAGAAGTGGGCTCATTTTGTTTTTCCAGGCAATTCCTTCCATCCTTAGCCAAAGCCCCAAAGGGGCAGCACAAACAAGAGAAATGCGGCGCGAGGAGGAGGATGGAGTCGGTATCACTGCTTAGACACCATGACTGACTTTGTCATCTTGCAGCTCCCAGCCTCCCTCCAGGGCCCACCGCACGTCTCTTCTGCCTACTCTGAAGCACGTTCTGCTCTGCTCGGTCCCAGAAAGGAGCACAACCCATGGATCAGAAATCCTTTGGGCTCCATTTCCAAATTGCTCCTGACTTGCTGCATAATTTAGGGCTCTGCCTTGGTTTCCCCATGTGTAAAGGAGACCTTAGCAAATTGCTCTGAGACCCTCCGGAGGAAAAAGCATCACAAATGCCGCTTCTAATAATCTAATCCTTGCAGTCCTGCAGCTATCCCACTCAAGGATCTCCCCATGGAGCCTGTTGAACACGTGTGCAAGAGGACGGCAGAACAGAGTTATTTTGAGAAGATGGATAGACAGGCAAAAAGACAGGGCTTGACAGCAAGCAGAACATTTCAAAGAATCTCAGCTGTTCAGTAGTCATCCATCATCCACTGAAAACACCAGCAAGCCAGGGCTGTATAATCACAAGAAAGTATTTAACATCTGTGTTCACCTATACAGAGTCCTAAATCCCATCTCTCGAGTTGAGGCCCCGAATCTGGCTCATTGTCACAGTTAATGTCACCGGGGACATCACTTTGAGTTTAATATGCAGGGAGCAAAATGATGTTATTCCCCAATACGTGTGTATATATACACCTATTAGGCATTTCAGGTGCATTTCTATATACACATTGATCCCCAGGTACAAAACATTGCATGCGACCCAAGTGCTGGAATGAACACGTCAAGCTTTGCTGATGGGGAAACTGAGGCAGGCTAAGAGCAAAGTGATCTGCCCAGTGTCTTGAGACTGAAAGCCACGTCTTGTATTCAGTTTGGCCACCTAGTTAGTAGATTGCACTGCTTTTTTTTTCCCCTCTGACCCCAGCCAATAAATTATTTTATTTTTTTTTTAACACAGGCTGAGCAGACGCTCTTTGGTGGATCCCCGTGGCAGCAGTGATTAAGTGCTCTTCCCTCCCGGCACTGCAGGCAGCACAGAGCAAAGCCTCACGATGCTGATGAGCAAACGAAGGCCCGGGGTTTGTTCTCTCCCTCCACCTAAAAAAGCACAGGATCACTCAAGGATGTTGGTTGGTTTTAATTAATACCAAAACAAAATGGTCATGTCTGTTCCCTTCCAAGAGAGGAAAACATCCCTTCTGCTAAGTCAAAGCAGTGAGCTGGAGAGTGAACTCCTCGAGGGAAGAAGCATTTCCAAATTCCTGAGTCTACCGCCAAAATAAAGGGGAAAATAATGAAAAATACTTTTTCTTGGTTTGTTTTTTGCAGGTTTTTTTCCCTTTTTTTCCTTTCACTGCAGCAGGACTTACAGTCTCCCAACCTGAAACTTCCCAAGTAACATCCAGGAGAAAACACCAGTGGGGTCATCCTCACCCCAGCCCTGATGGAACCCCTGAACACCAGGGGCGTCCGGACAGTCTCCAGTGGGGGCATCTTGTCATCCATATGAACAAGGGGACATAAAGGGACTTTGGGATCCCTTTGCTCCTTTGTTCCCTTCACTTTCTACCTTTACACACACTGTCCAAAGCTAGCCTGTTTCCTCAAGATCTCCAAAAAAAGATTGCGGGCATGGGGAAAGCAAGCAGCCAGAAACCCTGCTGGGGTCACCCCCACCAAGGGCACGCCAGCAGGGTGAGCATGCCTGGGGGAGAAGCTCTGGCATCCCACCAGAAGCACAAGGCATCCCACCTGGGGAGGCAGCAAGGCAAGAAACCACCTGCAACCCCAGCCCAGTTACTCCTGCAAAGCCCTGGCCTCTTTCTGCAGCCAAACAAGCTGTCAGCTATGGGTAGAGACCTCGGTGGGACAAACGGGTGACCCGCAGCCCTGATCCCCACGCTACCTGGATGCAGAGAGCTGTTTCTGCAGCACCCATGCAAACCCTTCGGCCCCGCTTCATGAAGAGAGGGGGCTGCAACATTTGTTTTAAGGGATGAACTGGAAGGGAACAGAAGGCCCTGGCAAGCAGGAGAAGGTTTGGGTTTTGCAATCTGGATAATCCGTCTGAAACTCAGAAAGCAGCTAGGAGAAGGGAGGGAGGGAGGGAGGACAAAGTAGTGACTAAAATGAAAAGGAGCACATATCTGTCTGCAGCCATTCCAAGCACCAGTTTTACCTCCAGAGCTCCGACAGATCTGGGAGCTTCCCTAGTAACTGGTAATACGTTACTGGGAGCCTGGAGACGTGTTAGGCTATTTGGGTAATCGCATCCAAACACACAACCTGCCCCTGGGCACAACAGGAGGGGCTCAGGCCAAGGGAAACCTGCCCAGGATTTTAATCCTGCTTTGGCACTCCCTTTCAGGGCAGGAGTCTGCAGAGCCATGGTTCCAGCAGGCTGACCAAGCCCACTAGCCTGCGATCCCCCCAACTCCTGCACCCCCCCAAACCCTCCTGCTTTCAGTATCCACCCTCCCTTGCGGGTCCAGGAGGGAAGGGAACAGACATGTCTGGGAGGAGACACGGACAGTAAGGAGATGCAGCAGGAGACCTGCGAACAGATCCCTGCATCTCATTCAAAAAGGATGAATCTGCAGCACAGGCATGGCATGAAAATAGAGAAAAAGCACATCAGTGCAAGAAATCTCTGCCAGATGGGTCTGTGAGCCTACATGAGAAGACAGGGATGGAAGCTGGTAAATGCACGTGCAGGAAAACCTTGGCTTTTGCTGCTTTTCCCAGTACAAGAAACTTAGAACAAATATTAAATGCATTGCTTTACCTAAACACCTTTCCCACGACTTAAACACAGTGGAGGCTGAAGGAATTCAGAGCAATTGCCCACACGCACGCCACTGTCAAGGTTCCAAACGGCACGCTTAAAATGGACACCTTGGCTGGAATTTACTGTCTGCGGAGACAGCACAATTACCTGTCTTTGTCTCCCTCCTCTGCTGCAGAGAGGAGAAGGCAAAGCAGCCAGCTCCTTGGGATGCCCGAGTGCCTCCAGGTGGGATCTCCGTGCGATGCCGAGGGCAAAGCCAGGGCAAAGGCTGGTTTTTAGCCGACGCCATTCGGCTTGAAAACAGGGGCCACCTGAGTCATCGGGCTACATGAGACTGACGGCGCTGGAAGCTTTCCATCAATCCAAACCAAGCTATTTTTTAGCAGCATCATTAGATTAGCAAAATTTAAGAATGTCTTATACACATGGATGCTCCGGCCCCACCCCAACTTCAGAATAAAAAACCCAGCGCTCAAGAGGAGGTTGGCAGAGGGTTCCAAGACTTAAGATATAGTCGAGTGCAAGTTAGTTGGTTGCTCTCTCCCTTTCCCACCAGCGCAGCCACAGGGCAAATACCTCTGGCTGCACTAAAACCACATGGAAAGCTGTTAAACTGCATTCATCCAAAATTAGGACTCGGAGCAGCACTTGGTATCCGCCCCAGCAGGTACAACCCATCCAACACAAGCCAAAGGATGGGCTCTGCGCTCCACGGGGGGCTACTGCTATTAAAAAGAGAAGATGCCTTGAACCAGGCAATAGCAGTAACTCAGATGAGGCTTAAAAGCAAGGCTGGTGACAGAGCCGGGGCTGGAAAGGCAGAATTTCTCCTCCCAGCCCACCAAGCTAGCAAGGCACGACGCGCTCCCTTTGTACTTTTAAAGGAGGAGGTGATAGCAGAGCTGAGACTTAAGAGGGGAAAGCCCTGCAGTGCAATATGGCGCTTAAAATGCGATAATTAAGTGAGCATCTTTTGAAGATGCCTGCGAGGGTGCTTCCCAACACACCAAGGTTAGGTAGCTATTAGAAGTGGTTTTGTTTTCCCTGCGAGATGGGCCTGTTAAGCTGTTGGCATCTCCTCTATGGAAAAGATAACTGATCTCCTCAGATCACGGTATATTCAAGTTCACAATTAATTTAGATAACTCCAGGCAAGCTGGGTTATTAGGAAAAAAAAAAAAATAAATTAAGAGAAATCTGGAGATTAAGACTTATAAATCTGCAGGCATTAGGGAGAATTGAATTCTCTCTTATACGGATGTAAAATCAAGTCTTTTTTATATGATTCAATTATAGATTGATGGGAAGGCTCAGAAACATGGATTAATGATCTTTTCATAAAGGAAAAATTATATAAGAAAAAATAAAAAGAGAGTCATATAACAGAAAGAATTACTACTCCCTAAACCATGATTAAGGTTTAGTAGGTTACGTTCCGAACAGCGTAAAAGGGAATTTGTGGATTCCCAACCACATTAAGCGAGTACAAACGGAGATAAAGGAAGCAGCATGGCACAGTAAATTATCGTCCCTGCAACACGGCAAAGGTGGGGGAAGCGTGTCTCCAGGGGCAGGGGACTGACAGCAAGAGGGGTCAAACGAGCCGGTGATTTCCCATCAGGAAGGAGAACGTGGTTTAGGGGATGCTGGAGCCTCCCGAAACACCTAAGAGATTTTGAAGGACTTGGGGCAATTGTGTCGATGGCAACGGAGCTGAGCTCCATCGAATTGCACCAGCCAGGGAGGGGGACATCAGCTTTTCCTAGCAAAGGGAAAATTGTTCGGACAGGGCTTGAATGGCAGAGGCACAGCACAAAATAGTTGTGACATTAAAACCCCGTGGCACTCGCTCAGCCCAGCCACCTTCCTACTTCATCCCAGCACAACTATTTGGAAAGAAACGTAAAGAAACGTAATGCTCTGGCTACCAAAAAAAGCCACTCCAGCCGCTGTGCCCAGAGCTTTCCTTGCACTCCTGATACTTCAGTCCCCAGCCTTTAAAAAAAATAATAAAAAAAAAGAGGATAACAGCACAGGGTTAACATGAAAATAAGCATCTTCAAAAGCCGCAAGTCGCTCAGATACTATGGTAATAGGGGGCATCCGAGTACCTTAGATAATCTGGTTCCAAGTGAATATTCCTCTAATGCTAAGTCCAAGCCCTACTCAGCGTGAAGTAGCAGCCGAGCACATTGTTAGCAAAGCTATTGTTTATCGCTTTGTCCGAAAAGAAAGCGCTATCTAGGTCACTCATTACAGGGGAGAGCTGTGTATGAGAATGCAGCCCGGCTGCCATAGGTGCCACGGAAATGAAGGCAATAAATGCGAGAAGAATAGCGGGAAGGAGGTGAGATGCGCTAGCGAGCGGCTCTGGCAGGATGGCGGTGTAGCCGGAGCTCCCGCGCTGCGCCACCGAAATTTAATTCACACCTCTCCGCTGACTGCCCTTTCGGTTCACAAGCGTGGGGAGAAAAAAAAAAAAAATAGTGGAAAGGACACCAGGGCTTATTTTTAAAGCCAGCCTCCGAGGATGGGGGAAAAAAAAATAAATCATCCCTCGCCAGAAAATGGGAATTTGCAATAAAATAAATACACGTATAGTTAAATAAACAAAAGGCCTGTGGCCAATTCGCACGTATGGCACAGGGCCAGGGCTCCGCGCAAAGCAATTAAAGGGAAAATGGATTCCAGTGGGAAAAAGAACAACTTCCCCCTCTTCAGAAAGATGTCTTTCTGATGAGACAAACCTTTA
Source organism: Microhierax caerulescens (assembly GCA_035590215.1). Taxonomy (NCBI): domain Eukaryota; kingdom Metazoa; phylum Chordata; class Aves; order Falconiformes; family Falconidae; genus Microhierax; species Microhierax caerulescens. Next base: position 3,037,170 of record JAVJGJ010000036.1, on the reverse strand, counting down.
CTTCACTCACTACGAGCAGAGCTAAAGGCCAAGGCAGTATTTAAGCCTGCAATTAATTTCCAGCCATCTCGGAAGGCTGCAATCAGTTAACGTTTGGGTGGCAGAGCTTTAACACAACATGTGCCTCGAGGACCAGGCGGGGACAGAGGTGCCACCAGGGCACCCAGGAACACGGGGTTAAACCCAGACCTCTGCAAAGGTGGAGGGGCAGAGCTAGGAAACCCAAGTCACCAGGGCTGGGAGGAACTGAACAAGGGCTTTTTATCAAGTTTTGGCATTTTGCGGTGGTTTTTTTCCCCCTCCTACCTGTTATCCACAGACATTGTTAATGGCAACTCCTTTGCCTTTCATCACAGGGAGTCTGCTCTAGCACTTTCTCCCCACCCCCCAGACACCCCTACTTTCATTAATTGATTTGTACAGATCCTCCTGTCAAATAAAATTGCCCGAGAAGTCCAAACTCCGGAGACAATCACAAATTTCAGAAGCCAAAGGTTTCGTGAAATGGTAACAGCCAGTGGGAGTTGGGAAACGTTATTGCTTTGCCTCCTTGTTTGAAAATTAAGGGTCTTGGGTTAAATCAAAGTTACTTTGTCCCTCTAATAAGATGACAGCCCAGACCATTCGACTGACTGCTGAGACACCGACTCCTTGCTGGCTTTAGATTACTCAAGTGCTCAGAATTTAATCTCAAATGGCTGTTATTGGATTTTCGCTCAGACTAGCTGGCTGACGGGTGCAGCACGAGAAGCCAGCCCCAACGCGCCTGTGCAGCCGCCCGGTTTCTGGAGTTCGAAATCCTGCTGTTCCATGATGGTTTTGCAGGAGCTTTTGCTGTGGGACCTTCAAGAGGGAACAAGCGTGGCTCAACAGGAAAGAAAACACCGGTTACGGTTTGTTCAAGGTGGGGCTGCTTCTCCGTGCACCGCTCCTCACACACAAAGGTATTAATTGTAGGCAACAGCAAGGAACTGTGCAAGAAGTGATCCCTCCAGATGTGTTTAAGCTTACGGTGAGGCGAGGCAATTCTCCAATGTACACACGTATCTCAGAAGGGTAAATGTTTCCCAGCTTATAGCGGCGTCTTCATGTCATTTACACAGCGTTGTCAATCACCGCTCTCCCAGGAAGGGGGGCAGTGTAAACTCATGTTTAATGCCAGATTTACACACATTTCTATTCACCAGTAAATGAGACCATTACCTATGTTGTGTCAATTGATTTTTATAGTCTTCGCTGTGTGCGCGTTTGCCCTTCCCCCATACAAGGGAACACAGGCACTTAAAATCGGACCTGGCTCCTGATCTCCATGCATCACCCCATCAAGAGGCACATCCTGACCTTTACCTGGTGGCATTAGATTTCTCCTGGCTGTGGACCTTCTCAACTTTATCAGCTGATCCCATCTCTGCTCTGAAAACCTGTTCCCTGCCGCAGAGAAGGATATAATCTATATTTCATGCGCAGACCAGAATCTTCCCCAAATTTTTCTTATGTGCCGACTGCCAGCCCTCACTCAGGCTCAGACATGCTTTAGGCCACGTCAGAATAAAACTCAGCCTTAGCACAGGGCTAGCTGCACTTTACTGAGGGCAGATGCCCACTGGCCAGCACAGCCGTGGTGCAGGATGCCGTCTTCCCCTGCGACAGCACCAGCGTAGCCGGCATTCAGCTGACAACTTGAATCGCCATCCTTTTAAGAAAGTCCGTCTCATTGCGTCTCGCCAAAGTAAAGCAACCTTCCTCGCTGAAATTATCCTTTGTAAATACCCCCCAAGGAGTTAGCAATTCCTTTCTCCAAGATGACTCATCCTCCTACACAACGGACCATGAAAAGAGCAATCACGCTGCCATGTCAGTCTGCTGCAGAGACGGCACTCCCCTCACTGAATCAGCCCTCGAGAGCAGTTATGGGCATAGCTCTACCTGCTCCCCATAGCATCATCCACCCACCCTGCCCATGCCCACACTGCTTCTGTCCCCACCTTCGAGCAAGCTCCCTCGTGACGTTGCCTCTTTGCACGGCACGGGGCTCAGGCGGTGCCCCAAGATGCCACCCGGATGCAGCAGATGATCTGCAGGGAGCATTTTGCTAACGCTCCTGTGACTTGGGTGCTTTGCCTTCATTAAAATGCACAGCAGCACCTTCCAAGGCTGGAGAAAAGGAAGAAGATCCTTTCAGGGGTGGCTTTTCACTCCCCCCCTCCCCAAGCGTAGCCTTCTCTCCGTAATTAACTGCTCCAGCCCATGTGTTGGCTGAGCTCCACCAGCACCGTGGCAGAGGCAATGACCTCCAAGAGCAAAGCCCTGGATTTCGGCAGAGCCAATGCTCCATACCACTCAGGTCACACCATAAAAAAAAAAAAACCCAAAAAAAAAACCCACACCAACCCAGACTGCGGATGCAAAAGGCAGCAGAGCCATTCAAACCAGCCACGGGCAGTTTAACAGAAACAGAGCTTCAATCCAACGTTAATTTGCAGCATCCTGGGCTGAACACTTCAGATAAGCAGCGCTGGAGCCAGAGAGATGACAGAGGAAAGCTCACGTCTGTGGCACATCCGTGCGTGCACACAACACCCTGCCTGTGGTCTGCTGTTCTGCTGCTGACAACCTGTATAACATAATAGCAGCATGCCGAGGGGTCTTTGCAGGCAGACCCCTTCTCCAAATCCCCAGGAAATTTTTTTATTTTTTTTTTTTTCCTCCCTGCAGGGCTTAAAGCCTCATCCTGCTCCAGTTATTCTGAAAGGGAATTTAGTGCCTTACTATAAATTATATGAGCATCGGACATAAGCATCATTTATGCACAAATCACTGTTCCCTAGAACAAAGCAAGTATCAGCCTCCTGACAAAACACTTTTTAGTAGGATTGGCAAATGAATAAAACCTCCCAATGAATACCGACACGCTGATGAAAAAGTCCTACTGATTTTAATAGAAAATGATCATTTTCCTATAGGATTTTTTTTTGAACCATCTTGTTGAATTTAATGGAGATTTTCTATTCCGGTCCAAAATTATGCAAGAGTTAAAATACCTCCAGAGACGAGGAGATTATCTATTACATTCTATAGGATTGCAGAGTAATTTCCATAGAATCCTGTTATGTTTCTATAGAGCCTGACAAATTTAATCCCTATTGAACTTTACAGGGACTTTTCCATAAGGGACAAATAGACACTGACATCTGTTAGCTGCAAAATGAGTAATACTCAGAAAATAGAGGCCTTAAACACCACTGCTGCACTCAAAATGGTCGAAAGATGTCTTGAACAAGCAGCTTAATGGGGAAAATGCATTAAATTGGTGTCACATGGCTGCATTAGTACGGTTGTGTTGCAACATTTCTTTTATACACAATGTCATTTATACAACCGACGCTTTACAAATTGCATTTGCTACCAATGTGCACTTGATCTCATCATCCCATGCTGGGACTTTCCTGTATCAGCACAGAAAGAGTGAGAGCAATCTAAATCGAGGGGAAAAATACCAGTGTAAAGCATGGAGCTGACGATGTTTCTGTGCACATTCCTCTGCCCTAATGTTACTAACAAATGCATCTACTCCAAATCTCTCTCTCGCTGAACTCTATCGTGGAGCTGGAAGAAGGGCTGCACTTCTCTTTCATGCACAGTACTAAAGAAAAAAAAAAAAATCAGCTGAACTATCTGGAGACTGAAGGCTTTTACATTTAACCATAAGGTAGTTATAACATGGAACAACACAAGCAGGGACAACCTAAGGTTTCCTATGCCAGCACGCCAATTTGTCCTAGACTGTTTCAGGGAACAAAATTAAAAGACGTGACAGCCCCCATGGGTCTTTTCCCACCTTTCCTTGACGCAAGCTGGCGTCAAACACGATGTATGCTTGCAATATGGCTCTATCAGCGTCACCCACTCATCCTTTATATTCAGTTATTCCTCAAGAGCCAACGACTCGCTTCAAGAAGTCCTTCAGGAGGTCCCAACTTGGGATGCTCTGTGGAGTTGCTCTGGTTCCTGCCTTGCCATTCCCACACCCCCCAAACACAGTTTTGGAGGCTGTGGGTGCTTTGAAGCTCACTCTGGATAAAACAGAGCTTGAGGGTCCCTAAGCCAGGCTGACCCCCCACTTAGCGACAAAGACGTACCAACAGAAATCTCAATGGTAGGAAGCCCTCATAATGATATCAGAGCAATAGCGACAGCGTAGTAACAGCCCGATTAACCTTCAAATTACACAGCTGCCAGGGAAAAATATCCTAAAACAGTATAAAAGGCCTCTTAGAGAGGGATGGCACCAGCAACACCGACCTAACACCCCCCCCAAGTGTGCAGCAGAGCTGAGGGGACCAAGCCAAAACCAGGCACCCAGAGCCGCGTGTCTGAGGACACCGCAGACATACCCATGGCAACAAGAAGAACAAGCACCTCCATATGTCTCCCCAACTGCATTTCCTTTCCAAAGAAAAGGACAACGTGGTAACCGAGTACAGCAGTAAAAAAATATGGCTTTAATATTTTATCATTTGCCAAATACTAGCAGGCTGTGGACAGTGGGTGCAGGGAAGGCTGTGGGCTGGGTTTCCTTTTTTGCCTTCTTCTGAGCTTTCTGCAAAGGAATAAAGTCCTCAGTGATGACAGGACAACTCTTTTTGCTAGTGAATGCCCAGAACCCCCTCCGAAGCCAGCACAGACCACGAAGGTGACGCAGAGCATTGCTGGCACGGCAAAAATCAATATAAACGCGTGTGCCTGCATGCGTCTCACACCCACACCGCTGCCCTTGCCTCCTCGCACATGCACTTTAACCAGCCTCTGTGCTTCCAGACACCGAACCCAGCCTCGATACACACAGACTAATGAAGATGCCCCGTGTCCCTTTTAGGATCGCTTTACCGAGTACGCCACCATGCACGAAGAGAAACCCTCATCAACTCTTCAATCCTGAGCGTTGTAAGATCGAAGTGGGGGAGAAGTGAGGGAGGCTCGTGTTTCTAAAACCCAAAAGGAAGCAACACGATGAAGCCTTTGATCCGAGCAGACAGCTGTGGGTTTTCGTGCACGCACACACAGCTCACGGGGACAAGTGGAAAGACAGTTATGGAGAACCCAGGCAAGCAGATACCAGACTTCAGCACTGAAAATCGAGACTGAAAGCCGAAAGGCAACTCTCTAAATAATCATTTAGGAGTAAAAAAACAGGGTAGGATGTTCAAAAGGGCTTCGCTTGGGTCTGAGCCAGCTCCTATCAACCCCACTGGTACAACCCCCACTGACACCGTGGTCAGATGGGTCATCCAGAAGCTCTTCTGCAGATCCCATCAGGTCAAACAGCCCATAAACCCGAACCTGCACACAAACACTACCTGCATCAAACACAGCCAGCTAAGAAGCTTTCAAGACTGGATGGTTGGTGTTGTCACGGGCCAGAGAGAGAACTTATCCAGAGATGGACTCTAGAAAAGGCTGGCAACCACATCCGCCTGGTCAGGCTGGACCAAGCCTTCTCAGACACCGTGTCGTCATCAAGTGCTCCCATCTCTCCTAAAGAAGAGGGTAGAGATAATCTACCTCGTAACAGCGTCCTGTGCAAAGCATGGAAGAAATGCTCATGTCTCTGAAAGGTGGGGGATACCTCCTGGGGCGCGAGCCATCCGAGATGAGTAGAAATGAATGGTTACACAAAAGGACATGCTTATTCCCTATTAACCTGCCAGAAAGCCAGGCTTAGCCTCCTGACCCCCTTCCAAGCCTCCTGACCCCTTTCCAAGCCTCCTGACCCCCTTTCCAAGCCATGCATAATTTTAGGCAGCCATGCGTAAAATTTCATGGCATAAAATAAAGACAATAAAAAGAATCACTACTATTATAACTGCACACGCCACGTGCTAGGCCCAGTAGCCAGTGCAGCTCGGGAAAGGCAGAAGCAATGGTAAGAAGGATGTGTGCCCATTAACTCCTGCACCAGAGTTCATGACAGCCAAGCTGTCATCCATCCTTCACTTCTCATGTCCTTACACAACAAAATCTGGTCATTGCAGCTGGCATGTCACAGGGGAGGGGACTCCTCGCATCCTTGAATAGCAAGCTCATTACAACCCCATCCTGACAGCTGTTGCATCAGTGTCAAGGCAGTTGCTGGTAGGAGTGTTTCAGTGTCCCCCCTTGTGAGCTGACGTGCCACCAGCAATGGTGTGGGATGGCAGAATGACACAGAGAGATGCAGCTCATCAGGGCTGGCAGTGTTTAAACGAGGGTCCCACGCTGGGCAAGATCCTGACCCCCCCATGAAACACTCCCAGCAACACCATATCCTATCTATAAGAAACTCCTTGAAATACTCCATCCAACACAATACCAAGTACGAAGACTTCACAGCACAGGGCAAGGGACATCTTGCCTCTAGCACTGCACTCCAAATACCCATCACTCAGTGCAATTTCATCCCAAGGATCACAAAGGTCCGTAACAAAATGCTGTCAGCAAAATTTGGCTTTTAATAATGTCACACCGATGTGATAGGCAATAAGCAGCCTAAGAAAAAGCTTTCCAAAGTGACGGCATCCCCACGGAGCCCCTGGACAGGGCTGAGAGCAGGCGTGCTCCTCCGGTGACCAGGGCAGCCTGCTCCAACCTAACTCCGAGTTGGCAGCTCCGCAATCCGCTGCTGCAGCAAAAGGTCACCGCAAGGGAAAGGTCAGCACAGGCTTCAGCAAGAGAAAGCTTTGCTTTGCTTTAATTCCTCCCTTCCCCACCACGTGCCAAGGGTCTGGCCAAGGCGGTGGCGGTACGGAGGCTCGGCAGCACCGGGACGGTGATTTGCAGTCTGCTCAGACACAGCTGTAGATCACTTGGGAGAATGGACCTACAGTTTTATAAACTATTTATTAGCCCTGTCCTGTAGCGCTACATCAATATGGCCATCGGTGAAGCAAGGCAGGAGCTATAAAAATACCATCTATCCAAAATAAGCTTCATAAAATCAAGTAGAGGCCAGTACAGCCTAGGATGGGATTGTGGCTTGACACATAAAGGGCCTCTCAATCTTTGAGATAGACCATTAAAATCCGCAAGCCCTTTTGGTTCACAGAAGTCTAAAACAAAAGGGGAAAAATAATGACACCTTTTCTGGCAGAGCAGGAAAAGGCAGCATGGTAGTCGTGCAGTATCATTTGTTTCCACGGGAGCCAGATTACTCCCTTCTCCCAGCAAGACAACTACCAGGTCCAAAAAAAAAAAAAACCCCAACCCAACCCAAAAACAGTAGAATGAAAAATAAATAAAATAAAAGCTTCTTTTCCTTTGCCCTCTCCACCCACAAGCTGCTTTTCCGTAGGCAAAAAGTTTCCCCTCCCTCTGCCAGCAGCCAGGCGTTGTGCTGCGTGCAGGAGAGGCAGTGCAGCGGTGGCAGCGGGGGGAAGACGGCTGAAGGATGCCGATATCCCGGCCGGCACACCCCTCCGGCTCCCCGAGGCAGTGGGGTAAGGCAGAAGGCAGGTCAATACATTGTCAGAAATGCTGATTAACATTTCCAGCCAGTGCTCCCTCAAACCACCTTCTAAAACGCGTCTTAATAAACTGCATTGCAAATAGCCTTGTATTTCTACCTCGCTGCATCTGCCGGGGCGAGATAATACGGCAACCTGAGAAACAGTGACATGCTGGGAATGAGCCGCCGAGAGTTATACAACATGGCAACATCTCGCTCAGCGCATCGCTCCCAGCCCCAGGCAGCTCGCAGCGCCGGGATGCAGGTGTCTCACCCAGGCTTTTCAGGGCTCTGCACGAAACAGGGGGTGTGCTTTGAGCACAGAGCACACCAGCTGGCATAGGGTTTGGGGCTAACGGGGCTTGAGGGAGAAAACCGCTCTGAACCGCTATTGACTGTGAAAATCACGGTACAATGGAAATACTTGAAGGCTACGCACGTGATAGTTGTTTTTGCGGAGACGGGCAGCATGCTTTAAAAGGTCAGAAGGAGGTGAGAGCGAGTTTAAGCATCATTTTCCTGGAAACGCAGCTTTAAAGCAAAACTTCACTCAGTGCCTCCCGTGGGGAATCCACCCAGCCCTGCGCAACCGCGTCCACGCCGGCCCTGGCATGGATAAACCCCCTGCGCTCATAGAACGGCAACAGGCTCCACGGCAGTTCACAGTGTTGCTGAAAACTTGGCTGGATCAAGCACAGCGCATCTCAGCATCACCCTTCCAGGGGATTTCGAACCTCCACTCTCCCACGTGGCGATGCTCAACCCCGCACAGAAGGCAGGCAGCGCTGCCAATCCAAATTGCCAACCCAACTCCTCACAGCCCTGCACACCCTGCCCATGCAGCATCACCCGCCACAGCCACACCAGAAGAGAGAGAAAAACATCTGGGGTTGGACACCAGGGGGGTGGGGGGTGTATAAATAACAAGATTTGGGTTTACCTGCCAAGGAACCTCCAACCAGGCAAGGACGTTTTACATCCCCGCTCTGGACCTTCAGGTACTTCAACATTAAGCAAATGCCACTTACCTATGAGGAAAAAGAAGAAATAAAAATGAAAGTTAAAGTTCACCAAGTATTACAACACGATGCATTTCAAAAGCAATGGAATTTGTAATTCACTTGTAGACCGGAGGAAACACAAAGGGGAAAACTCGAGTTTTACATACATTTTGGTAAAGGTCAGCTTGAATGGCACACGGTTACAGAGGCCATCCTGCAGGCTGTTTGTTTGCTTATTTTTTTCTCACAGATGCATTTTAGCTGTTTTTCCCACCCCCCCTATCCAGGAGGATGCAGCATCAGAGGCAAGAGCTGCCTCTTCACATCTCAAAACTTAAATCAACGCAGAGAGTTGCTTCCTGCTTTTTCTTACATAGTTTTGTGGGTTTTTTTTTTTCTCCGAACAGCAATATCGCACATCCTAGACCAAAGTCTCCATCTCCACAGCCCCAGACAGGCAGCACCACCATTCCCAACACCAGCTCCTTGGGAAGCAACTGCTTGACCCACCGCCTGCGGAGAAGCACCTACACCCACAACCACGAGTGGGATCCATCCTTCCCGAGCTCTAGCTGCAGCGATTCATCTTTCCAGATGGGGATGTCCTACCCAAGCTCCAGCCCACCGGCCAAGACCAAGCCAGGGCACCAACACAGCCAGCCATTTCTCCTTTGCTTTCAGAAAGACCAACTTGACCTTCTCTAGGACAAGGAGAAATTCCACCTTTACCAACCCCCATCAAAAAATCTGCCTCGTAGATACGATCAATATTAAGATATCCCTTCCATTTTTACCGCAGGCATCTGGGAACATGGAAAACTGAGGGAGCCAGCGGTCGTGCCCATCCGGGCTGTTGCAGCAATTGAGGATGACGTGTTGAGGCACGCCACTGCGTGTACTCTAAATTACTTAAAGGGTGCCTGGGGCTACGGACAGATGCTGCTAAAACATACAATTGAATAAATAAATGGAAGGTAACGGAGAGGGGAGGGCTGCAACGGGAGAGCGAGTGGCAGTTGTGTGCCAAGGTGTTAAAAAAAAAACTCCCACCGAGCTGCCTAAACCTCTTCTGAGGCTCCACTGCTACGTGTTTCAGATGCTGAGAAGATTGAACTAATAAAAAAGAAATGAGAGAACTGTCACTGCAGATTACATGGTATTTATTCCAAAATCTGCTCATTATAGAAATTTGCAAGACAAATGGGTTTTTAGCAGGAAATGGCAGCTTTTCCTTAAGTGTATAACGAGCAGCAGAATTGGTTGGGAGCTGAATCTTTCTCTCTTTTTTGAGCTACTCCGGCTCCAAGTCTTACCAACTACCCGAGAAATACTCATGAGGCTGAAAAAACCCTTTTTTTTTTTTTTTTTTTTTTTAAAATTATCCACCAGCCTCT
>JAVJGJ010000036.1:2990868-3005669 GCA_035590215.1 Microhierax caerulescens | reverse complement strand
CGGCCCCCCAGGCGCCCCCCCCCCCCAGCGTGCAGGGCAGCCCATCTGCTGCCCCTGCCAAGCCAGCTGCTTGCTTCCACCTGTGAAGAGCTCCAGAGACCTGCAGGTGACTGTCCCTTTGCTTTGATCCACCAGAAGTGCCCATAGGTACCTATAAGGGGAGTAGGGTACCTCCGGGGAGCGATGCCCCTCACCCATGCGTACGCCCTTCCCAAAACCCAGCACTCCCCAGCCTCCCCTAAGCCAGAACGCAGCAGGCAGTGGCACCGCACGCTGCGAACAGCCTCGCCGTTCGAGACCGAGGAAAGGTGCCATGTAGGTTGACTGAATTTCTGAATCATCAGCCATCAAGAGGCGTTTTCGCTCCTCCATCAGTTTAACTGCTACCTACCAGCAGCAGAAGGTGACTGCTGACGACCTGGGAGCCCTCATTTTCCCCCACTGAACACAATTGTTTAGATGACAAGGCTATGAATGCTGCAATTTCTCAGGTCTTCAAACACTTAATTCATCTCAAAGGTGATACTGATGCGGCAGCAAGCTGGCATTTACCTTGGTACTGCCAGCTCTTCCTGAAGGAGCCTTCGCTCCAACCAAGCCCAGAACAAACTGGTGCCTGGCTGGAAGGTGCCCTGCCTCAGGGCAATGCCCTCCTCTTGCTGGAGCATCTACTGGGGACGTTTGCACCCTCAGGGGATGGGCTACCAGCAAACCTGGAAGAAAACACTGCTCAGACAAGGACACGCACCCATCCTTCCCCAAGCCAGCAAAGCCCCCAGGACCACCCCACCTTTGCAGAAGAAACCTTGGATGCCCCCCAACACACTCGCTGCTGGTTTGAGGATTTGCCCAGACAATGGCAGGGCAGCAGCTCCTACCCAGGGGCAGGCAGATGAATAGGCACAAGGCTCGCTATTTAACACACACAATAAAGCATCCTGGCTGCCGGCATGTAGGTTCACTCGGCATTTGTTCACGTTTCCCACTTCTTGGACTCTCTCCTGGTCCCTCTCACAGCTTGGAGGCAATAACTTGCCTTCTTATCTGACCCAGAAGGACAGCCAGCTGTAAGCACACAAACATGGCCTTTGTTTATCCTTAAACGAAAGCTCAGTTAATTAAAACCAGAAATCACTTTCTCTTATCTACAGCCTCTGGCCTATGTGCAGCAGGCAGGAGGCTCCCCCGACCACACTCACACACACACACACCCCCCCAGGCTGCAGACAACAGCCCCAACACATGCTGTCCTGATAACCCTGCCAGCACCTGTTGCATCCTCCTCTGGGATGCCTTCCTGGGAGATGGGAATTTGCAGGGCAGCCGAAAGCATCTCTGCACTCCCGGGCAGGTTAACAGCACTCGGTGCTTTCCCATTCCCTGGCCGCAGAGCGGCAGAGCCCTTGGCTTACGTGCCGTGAGCTTAATGGTCTCAGGGCTCTGCATTTGCAATCCTGGGGTGATAAATCTGATGCCACAAATGCCCCCTCGCAGCCTGCCACAGCATTTTGCTCTGTCCCATACAAAGATCTCGCCCTCTTCTTCCCAGCAGCCTGCCCCTCACAGCCACCAGAGCCGGCTGTCACCCTGGCAGGCAGCGAACAGGCAAGAGCCCCCGTGGCAGAGGCAGGGGGGGTGCTGCTCGCATCCAGCCCCCCTCACCGCCATGGCGCCGGGTGTGCTGGAAGCCCTCGCCAGCTGCAATCATGGTTATGCAAGGCAACAGCTTGATAGAGTGCTGGTTCTGCATGCTGAAAATTGAAAGTGATCGACTTCCACCTTGCGCGTAAGGCAGAGAAAATCACATTCAACTCATTGAGAGGCTTCAACAGCAGAAAGATTGATCAACTTGATGAGAAGTGACTCTCTCTCTCTCTCTCTCTCTCTGCCACCCTCCTTCCCCTCCACCCTCCTCTCCCTGTTCATACCAGTTTCGGTGCAAACAAGGCAGCAGAGGGCCAGGAAAGCTAGCTGGGGAGCACTGGAGATACAGGGCTGAGATGCTGCTGGTACCCAGTCCCCTGCCTGGAGACAGCACTTCTCCTAGGTCCACCGGGACCATCTTCCAGAGCCCACCCCCGAGCCTTGGCAAAGCCCCTCTAATGGGTGGGACACTGGTTTGCGTAGCGCACAGCTCTCACCTTAGTGGCACAAATAATGCTGCAATGCAGTGGTCCAAACGGGTCACCACGGGATACTGGTGCATCCCACCACATACACAAACGGTACCAAACCAACCATGCCTTAAACCAGTAGGGTTATTCCCTTCCTAATACATAGCCACCGTCACACCATCACACTTCGGCCCTGCCAAATCTCACCACACGGATTCACTAAGAGCAGCAGAAAAGCACAACATCCACCCCGAGGTCAATTCTCTGCCAGACGTGGTGGGTGCGATGGTTCAAGCATGTCAACGAACCACAGAGCACGTCTGGTGACCGACACTAGTGTACCTGGGTATCACAGAAGATGGAACAGTGGGCTGCATCTCACCCTGGAGAGATAAGGAGGATGCTCAGGGTGGGGGACCCACATCACCTGCCTGCACCCCCCTTTGGCTGGCTGCCCACATGCAAGCTGCTCCCCCCCTTCCCTCTCGCCTCTCCTGGCACTCGTCACTTTGCCATTTACACGTGTCACACCAAAAATCTTTCTCATTAAGTGGAAATTGAATTTCGTTAATTAAAGCAAAAGAAATCAATTAACCTTATCAGCAAACAGGAGCCATTTGAAATGGAATAAGGGAAAGGCTCCTCTCCCTCTCACCCCAAGCCTTTCCTCGATGCTCTGAGCCATGCACCGGCAGCACACAAGCGGGATGGGGACTACGTGGAAGGTGGGGAACCGCTGACGAGATGAACCAGAGAGGAAAGGGATTTCAAAGCAATTAACACCCCCAAGATTTCCCATCAGGTTGACAAGCTCTCAGAGTAGCCATCACTCAAACGTAAGGATTCAATTAATTTTTTTTCCCTCTTCCCCCAGCTCCCCCGGTAGCTTTGCACTGAATAGCAGAAGGACTCCAGTGAGGATGGAAGATTTAAAATCAAACAGAGCAGGGTTATTTTAAAGCAGATAAAAGCATAGTTTCTGTGTGTCCCCCAACTGTCAACGTTTGGGTTTTTTTTTTTTCTTCCTTTGCTGTATGCCTCGTTGGCACAGCTCAGAAACGCAGCCATTTTGTAACTACCCCTGAATATTTGTATGTGCTCATTTTCTTTTACATCTTGCCGAACCTTAATCCCAGGCTCGAGTCTCGCAGGGAAAGGCCTGCCGGTCTGTGATGCTTAGTCCATGCTAATCAACAGAGTGGCCCCAGCAGAGGAACCGGCACTGACTCTGCCAGAAGACCTGTCCCTAGTAGATGTGGTGGTGGCGTGAGACAGGAGAACCTGGGGCACCCTGGCTTGAGCACTTTTAACCAGCTTAAAAAAAAAAATAATCAAAACCAACATATTGCACGGGTTTTTTCCAGCCACATGGGACAGGATTTATTTACAGCTCCCCCACGGCGAGCTGAGCCTGTGGAACCTTGTGCTTTACAAGACAGCCCTCTACGAAGGGCTAGGTGGGCATGAGGGAAGCTTATCACTGCTCCCCGTGGGCAAGGATGCTCCAGAGAAGAGCTGACACTCAGACTGCTGGTGGAAATCTGTAGTCTGAGCAGGAATCTCTCTTCCAACCCAGGCAGATGATCCCAGCTCTTCCCTGCATCACGTTTTCTCTTGGGGTGGGGATGTTCCACCCAAATCTGTTCTGGCCAATCTTCTCTACCTCTAAAAGCTTAGGCTGAAGGAGTCCTTTAATATCTTAGTCTCTCTATGCAATAAAAAAAAAATCACAATAATAATAGCTCCTGGTGAGCACCCTTAATCTGTAGGGATCCAGGTACTTTAGAAAGGAGCAAAGCTATTATATTGAGGGGAGAGAGGAGAGAAGAACAGGGACACAGGAAAATACAGGGATTTGCACAAGGAAATCAGCAACCCAGGCAGAACACATCCCCAGTCTCTCTAACCTCCCTCTGAAGGCTGAGCTTACAGCCTGCAAAACAAAGGTACAGCACCCAAAAATCAGCCAGGCTGCCGAGATGGGTGAGTCAGAGCAGTGGCCACAGAGGGCAGATGCTGAGGAGCAGGGAAAGGGAAGGGGGTTCAGTAAGCAGGGAAAATGCCCCCCACTTTTCTCTCTGACCCTGTTAGCGCTGCTTTCAAGGTCACACACACTCTCCCCTTCCAAGGAGGAAAAGGAGGTAGGAGTCCCCCCAGTTTCACAGCCCTCAGGAGAGCATGGGGTCATCCTGGTCCACCACCTGCCTCTGATCTTCCCCAAGCCCTACCTCCTCCTAGCACCAACCCTCACACCCCCCCAAACCACTGCCATCCAGGGAATGATCTCCTGAAAACACTCACCTTGGAGAAACATTTCAATTATTCTTCATGCACACACACCCCCACCACCCCCAAAAAAAAAAAAAAAAAATACCAGGTAGCTACAGAGACCATCAGATACCAGAGGAGAGGGTTAGAAAGACCTACCATTGCAGCAAGGAGCTAGAAAACCCCCACGCTATCCCAAAATTGCCTTACAGCAGGCTCTCCACACCAGTAATCACCCTGCTCTGGCCTGCACCCATTAAATACCCAGCAGCCATCTCTCAACCCACTCCCTCCTGGATGCAAATAATTAGCTAATTACATTGTCATGGCAAAACGAGGACATAGATGCAGCTGGGTGAATTGGCACTGCCCCAGGAAACCCACACTTGAGAAGGTCCACCGTTTAAGAGCGAGCACCTACTTTCTCCCAGGTGGTGGACAAATACCCCTTTTTGTTCCAGGTTACTCAAAAGCCATCTTCATTCCCTACAACCAGCAATTTTGACAGCAAACTCTAGAAAACCTCCCCCATGCCAACCTAATGACTCAGGTGAGCTCATGCAAACCCTGAGCCCGAGGATGAAAGGAGGAGATGGAGATCTCCCCGGGGTAATTTGCTTTTTTCCACCGACCAGGATGCTCAGGTCTAGCAGGTGAGATGCTCCTCCTGGGACCAGGAGGACCAGCAGACTGAGAAAACTCAAGAGTTAGCAGAGAGGCTTTCCTGCAGGCATCTCATCAGTATGAGGAACGCTACTTTGGGTGCAGGGCCAAAACAGCGTGTGTTTTCAGCAGCGCAGACAAAAGTAGGGAAGAAAAAGATGCAAATATCTCAGGAATGTGCCCGGCAGCCTTTTGTGCAAGCACATTAGAATACAATACAAATGTGACTAAAAAAGACTCAACAGAATAAATACTGCACTTATAATAGGCCTCAGAGAGAAAAAGAGATTTAATGGCAACATATTAAATGTAAATCAACACAAAAGGTAACTGGGAAGGGAAGAGATATACCAGCTTAGGGATTATAGCACAAAGCTGTAATATTTACTCACGAGATTAAGGCACTTATAGGAAATGAAATATTGTCCTTTTGTAATAATTCAATCCTTCGCCTTTATCCAGGAGGATTGGACTATCAAGCTATTTTAGAGATGCAGACATAAATTCACACCTATTACTAGCAGAGGGATGTGGACCTGGCACCTGCATCTGTCATGGCTTCTCTGCAAGAACCCAACGTTTTCCAGGAGAAACTGATCTTAGAGCAACCAAAGACTTTGGAGCTGCAAGCAGTCACTGCCTACACATCCCAGCAGCACCAGAGCTTCAGTGACCAGAGATTTTTGGGGTGCTTGGACCAACCAGAAGACTGCTGACCATTTTGGGAGGACCGGTCCTCCCCCCAGCTCTCATCCATCCAACACATCCTGGGGTCTATCGACCAGCTGCTCCACCAGCTGCTCTCCTGCACAGTTGGGTCTGGAGGATGCTGAGGGCTAAGAGCAAGACTGCTCCCATGTCCTCTGGCGTAGGTGAGCACCATCGCCTCAGTGCCTCAGGTTCCACACCTGCAGCTTGGGCTTGTTTCCCTGCTGTGTAAGAAGCTTTGGGGCTCTCAGCCAAAACATGCTTGAAGAATGCACTATATCATCACCACATATATGTTATCTCCCAGTTTACTGTATTATTTTTTTTTTTCAGGCAAAAATAAATTTTCACAACTCAATTTGATGTCCAGGTGCCAGGCAGAGCTGGCAGGCAATAAAAAAAAGACAATCTTCTGATTTCTCAACCGCAAACCTTTTCCTAAACTAGATACCTCAGCTCCCTGTAAGGCCCCAATCAGTAAAGCATCTTTAGCACCTCACAATCTTTAATAGACTTGTCCTCCGCAAACCCCTTGTGAGGTAGGAAAGTGCTATTATCTTCTTTATACAGGCAGGGAACAACGGCGAGAAATAGTCTGCCCACGGTGTTGTCTCGTTGTGTTGGAGACCCGCCTGAAAAAATCTTAAACGGGACATTACCAGGCAGCTGGCTTGAGCTGCTGGGGCCAGGGCTGAACTGCTCCTCACCTGGTTCTTGCAGCCTGCGGAGAACTTGGTGCTGCTAAACCTAAGGACTTCTTGATGGCTGAATTGGCCAGAGAAAAATAAATAAATAAATGAATAAAAATCGAACACAAAAAAAAAAAAAACAAAAAACACCACAAAATAAAAAAAAAATGGGAGGGATAAAAAAGGAGGGGAGAAAAAAAAAAAAAAAAAGTCACCTAAAGTCAAACAAGAAGTCTTCACCATCCTTTAACCCAGCCATCAGGGAGGCAGCAACGACAGACCTCCCTGCAGTGCTGCCTGCTAGATGTGCTGGAGAGCCTGGCCAGCGTAGCACAGCTCGTGTCTTGGAGAAATGTCCCTTTTCCTGCATTATTTTTGTAAAAACCAGCTCCTGGCGGAGGAAAGTGTATTGACATTAAAGTGCTGCTGCTGCATGCTCAGGGGAGCGAGCCCAGCTGGGGTAACGGGAGCATTAGGAGAGCTGCTGGTATAGCAACGCTGCACGCACTAAAAGCCGCCTCCAGTTAAAAGCTCCCAGGTTACTTCTGGCTGCTGCTGAACACACCACTGCAGCAGCCTCTTCAGATGCCGTGTCTGCAGGTGTGCCCCCCCACCCCCTGCCCCCCCCCGTGCAGCTAACCCAGAGCATCACATAGCACTGAAGTGGTTAATGCTGTTTGGAGCACACAGGGAAACTGATAGACGTAGTCCCACTCTGCTCTTTATTTAATAATAATTATCCGGATAGTAAACGCGACCCTGCTGTTTTGCTCACTTAAATTTTTTTGTTTCCCCAGCTATGGTAGTGTCACTTCTCCCGAGGCAGCTTCCCCCACTTGGTAGAGTTAAATTGCATTCTGATTCTATTAAATGGTACTAAATGTCTTCGAAATCAAAGAGCAAATATAATTTAAGTGCCATTTGGGTCTTCCCACAGGTTCTTGGCTGTTCACTCAGCAACTAACCTGTAGAAAGCTGCCTGGTGACAGGGGTATAGTTTAAAAGAAAGCACGCAACCACGATATACAATACTATTCCCTTCCACAACACGTCTTTTATGAAAATTCACAATGCACTGTGGTTACAGCTTAAAACAATACGACTGCTATAATAAGAAATGAGGAGGGGAATGTTAAGATAACCAGTGCAGCCAGGGCAGGAGAGCCGGTAACGGCGGCTTGCATCGTGGCATTGGGATGGGGTGCGTGCTTGTGCTGGGGAAAGGGATGCTGAAGAAAAGTAGAAACCCTGCAAATCTCACCCAGACCTCAGCACGATGTCAAACCCAGCCCAAAGGTGTTGCACACACCAGAGCCCCGGGAGCCCGCAGACCTAAGCGCACCCCACTAGCATCAGAACACCACCCTGACCCTGGTTTTACTGCCAGCCTGGCGGGACTCAGGGGTGGGAAGGTTTCAGCAGGGGTGGGATGCGGGCAGCCCTTCTGGGAGATCCCAGGGAGATCCTGGGGGAGCAGCATTTGACAGGCAGGGAAGAAAGTGGGGTGAAGTGACAGCTCTAGCAAGGAAGAACCTGTAAGCAGAAAGTTAAGGTGATAAAGAAACTTTAAAGTGTCAGCAATGTATTGCAATTTCAAGGGTGGTTTTTAAGGGCAGGGGCTCAACAGAAGCAAAAAGCACTTAATTAAGGTTCTCAGAAACACCAGCTGACTTGAGGTGCTTTCATACTCCCAGCAACTAACAACCAGGCATGTTTAAAGGCAAAGTGCAGTGCAGAGAGAGGAAGGCTCCTTTAAGGCACCTGACATTGGGTACCAAACCAGCAAAAAATCTCACCCGAGCAACTTCTTGGCACGGTGCATCACTCTGCTGGCTCCAGCTGAGCCAGAGCTCACCTACAAACAAGCAAAGCCTCTGTGAAGCGAGGAGGCAGCCTGCCAGCTGACAAAGTTGCTCCTTACCTCCTGTTGAGGAGAGAAACGGTCCCGGGTGCAGAGCTGGCAACAGCACGGAGGGCAAGGCTGAGCCCAACCATCCCATCCCCACCAGTCAGAGGGAAGGGAAGAAAAAGGACTGCGTACAGCCTTTCTCCAGTCTAATGAACAACAAAATAACAGCCCCTCTGTGCTGGATTCTGGCAAGTGGTTTCTCTCTGCCCCTTCCCCACTGCTGCCTTATCACTGATGCACCCAGCTGGCTCCATCAATGCCCATCCCCTGCCTCCACCACCTCACCCGACACCCGGGGCAGGATTGCAAATGTAAGGGTGCTAAAAATTTGACCACGTAGCACAGAGCACGATTTGAGCATCAGCAACAAAAGCCACCGGGAGGCAAAACTCATCCGGAGTTGTCCAAACCAGGGGCAGAGGTGCAGGAGGACTCACTCTTCAGCTTCCTCAGCATGAAGCCACAAATAGTTCAGGCCCTTGCTTTCCTTTGCGCTGGTGGAAGTGACTAATTTTATTTTGAGAAAGAGGCAAATCATCACTCCAATCATCTGCACCAACTCCAATAATAGCTGATCTTCCTGCAACGATCTGCCACGCAGCACTAAAGCCGCTGCCTGAGCCTCATTAGGCAGCAAGCATCGTGCAAAGGCGCTGTAAGGTCAGAGTCCAAGGTTGTGCCCTGCCAGGCCACAGCTCCCTCCTTGAGCCACGTAAGCATCGCCTAAAACCACCCCGAGCTGCCAGCAAACGCAGCAAGAAAAGCGCTTACGCAGAGAAAGCATTAGACAAACATCTCGGCAACCCCAATGCCGTTCAGCGCATACGGGAGCAGGCAGATAACAGCTCTCCAAAAAATACTCCTCACCGCTGAAGACGTAGCACCGATGTGCAGCTCTGGAGGCTAGAAATGAAGCTTGCGGCAGTAGCTCTTAGGACACGGCATCAGCTGCCAGAGTCTCCCCCCATGAGCTTGCTGCTCTGGGGTTTGGGGAGAGCAGCACAGTTTTTGGGGGGGTCCCTCTCCCCACAAGCCCCAGCAAAACAGCCAGCAGCCGGCCAGCATCACCAGTGCCTCGAGGACAGCAGTTCCTGATCCAAAGTGCTTTTTCGAAGCCTTTAACCCCACACTTGGAGATGCTCGGGTGCTGCCAGCCAGCCTGAGAACCTGGCAGGGGTTTCCTAAGGAAATGAAAGGGTCAGCAGGCATGGATGCACTCCCGACTCCCGCCCCATCGCTGGAGGGGAGCCCCAAGCCCCAGGGATGTTGCTCTAGCCCGAGGCACTGCTCCGAGGAACAGCACAGGAAAAATCTTCAAATATTAGACTGCTAACTGGCACCCAAGGCATTTGGCAGGTGGCACCATCCTCCCCCCTCTTCCCCGACACACAACCCAGCCATGGGAGGAACCACGGCCCCACTTTTAAGCCTGTGTCGCTCCCCCGTAGCGAGAGCCGCCAAGGCTTTTTAAACATTCAACACCGCCTGGCCAGACTGGGCTGCGCTACAGAGCTGCTCAGATCAAAAGATCTTCAGCTCAGAAGATTAAAAGGCTCTGGGGATGGGTAATAGGATGCAGAGCTTTTCACCTCTAGGTGGCTGGCCCCATTTCTAGGTCAGGAACAAGCAAAAAAACCCTTTTCTGCCACAGCGGAGGAAGCAGCTGGCTTCGCTTGCAGCTCCCGGCTCTCAGCTGGCCTCTCCTGGGGGGGGGGGAAGAGCCCAGCCCCAGCTAGGCTGGCTCCCCGCCACACTGACATCCTCAGGGACCCGCGACAGGCTGAGGCCACCGGTCCCACCCCGTTGCATGGCCACCGAGGAGTGGGTATTTGCAGAACGGGGGACATTTCAGAGGGGGGGGCTGCCCCAAACCCCCCGTCTGGGGCAAGCGGGGATGTCCTTTGCGTGGCGCAGGAGGACTTGCCTAACGAGGGGTGATCCAACCCTTCCCATGCAGCCAGGAGCTCCCCGCATGGTGTGCACGCCTCTGGGGGAAAAAAAAAAAAAAAAAAGCGTGGCACGCTGAAATTCACGCCTCGGCTCCCTCCCCGACAATTCACAAGCCTGGATTTCTTGGCTTGGCTGGCAATCTGGCACTTTCTGCCGGCGCCGACTGCACGTTCGGGGAACAACGTTAAAAATATCTCGCATGCCCGCACCCTCGCCGTCAAGACTCCCACGGGCGCACTTTCAGCTGTGCCCCCTTTGCTCTGCCTGCGGCGGGGAGGGGTGCCGCAATGCAGGCAGGCGCTGTGCCGCCTTCCCATCTGATTTGCAAGGAGAGGTGGGCGACAGATGGAAGGAGCTCTTCATCTCCTTCTCCATTTTTAACCCCGCTGCACGCGGCTGGGAAGCCGCTGTTGAGGAAGAAGGCGGCGCTTTCAAGAAACCCACCTTCAAACCATCGTTGCGGCACTCGAGGATATCTTTAACTTGCAGAACTGAAGGGAAGAGCAGTGGGACGGTGTCTGTAGGCTGGGCTCAACGGTGTGGATGAGAAAGGATTTTTAAGAATTTAGGGAAGGCTCTCATCGTCTTGGGGACGAGCCATCTGCTGTCACACAGGGATGATATCATAGTTACTATATCCTGTATCAAATATTTCCGTTGTTCTGAGGTGAAGCCATCATCCCCCATTCGCTGGAGTTCACCAAGGATGGGACAGTACGTCAGGAGCTGATGAAAGCTGACGTCAAAGTTTAAGGGTAGGAACCCGAAGAGAGCTCACAGTCAGTCCCCCCATTCAGATTTCGCTCAAATAGGAGGAAGATACCCTCCTAAAACCCCAGCAAGCGTCACCTCATCCAGCTTTTACCTTCTAAATGTTAGGTGCTCAGTCAAGCAAATCTTCCAGGTTTCCTCTGCTGCCAAGACAGAGATGCAAACTGTGAGCAGCAACTCCTGGGTCACCCGTGTCTCTCTAGTAACTGCAGAGGAACCCGGGCACCTACCAGGGACTGGACTTTCAGGGTGCTAAAAGTAGGTGCCGTGAAGCTAACCCAGAGAAAGCACGTTTGCAATGAGGTCCTCTAAACCAGCGTGTTTATGTTTGATGCCATGGCACCTGAATTTGCAAGCAACGATTTACGAGGCGGGAGGGGAGGGGGAACAGTTTGACTGGGCTAAAGCCTGCTGAGCTGCAGCAGATGGCTTGCTGCAAGAGTGGGGAAGGAGGAGAGAGATCTCTACACAGTTATGAAAGGTTGCCTCCTCTTCTTAGTCTGCTCCTTCCCCACCTCCTTCCCCACACTCCTCCTCTCCGAGACAGAGAGAAATATGCGGGAAATATGCCGGTGAAATCCCACACAAGGCGCTACTTGACTGACTTCTCTTAAGTTACTTTACTCCCATCCAATTTATCCTAACTTTGCAAGCAAACCGTGGCCCACTGAGAGCAAACTTGGCCGGCTTCTCAGCGTTCAAATCACGTAAGACTTGCCCTGCTGCACCTCGGCAAGGGCTCACCAAGTTCTTCGAGGAGACCTCACGCAGCTTGACAGCACAAGGTGAAACCAAGTGGCTACAAAGCAGCATGGATCAAACCCAACAGAAATATTTGTACCGAGCTCTATGAAGTGAAACCGCCAAGCTTCTCACGGCTTTAATTACGACTGGCAACCTTCCACGGTATTCATAAAACTCACGTTTCTATGGCGCCTTTCATCCCACAGGTCCCTGAAGTCAAAGCCCTTTGCAGACGCGGTGGGAGCGCGCGTGCTGAGGGCGCTGGGCTGCAGCCACCTGCGGAGTGCAATGCTCCAGCCTCTAAGGCAGCAAGCGATGCTGGCCGGGCTCCATCCTCCGCCTGCATTGCAGGGGTACACGACGGGACCAGCTCCGCTACCGCCGGGCTGACATACGCAGCAGCCAGCCTGTCTCATCTAGCTGAAGGCAGAAGGTAACGGCTCAAAGTGGAAGATGAGCACAGCACACTCCAAATCTGACCTCCTGACTTGGGTCTTTCTAGTCACTTGTTTCTCACGCTGTTTACCTTCCCATTTCAATACATAACCGCTTTTTCCTTTTTTCTTTTTTAAAGTCCCTAAGCTTTCTCCCTTCTGGGGAAAAAACCTCTACCCCCTGCACCGGCTCGTTCCCCACATCGCCCTGCCTGCTAGTTGGAAGCCACCTACACGGAGGGCAGCCCCTGCCCTCGCAGGGAGGGCGACAACCTCAGGGGTTCGATAACCCACGCACCCGCCGCCTTCCCCCCTCCGCTCAAGCTCTTCCCAATCGCAACAAGGTGCCAAAAGGCAACCGTGAAAAAACACGCGGAGGCCAGCCCCTCAGCACACCCCTCCATGCCTTTTCTCAAGGTCACCTGCAGTCATTTGACATATTTTCTCCAGTCGACTCCCTGGCAGCCAAAGCCTCGTTTAAGGAACAGAGCAGCATTTCCAGGAAGGAAACGATTTCCTCGATGGCACAGGAACAGAATTATCCATTTGGAAAAACGACGCCTCGTCAAGCTTGACACATACAACAAAGGCAGCCGTCCTCCAAGACTGACGGAGGCACAGCAGGCGAGACAAGCGGAATCCCACAAAACATCATTTGGAGGTATAAAATATTCACCATAAATTGCAAACGCCGCTTGGGACCCGGTATTCAAAGAGCGGAGAAGAAAGCGGAGCCTCAGCAATGACATTCGGCTCCCGAGCACAACTTTATCCCAAAGCCCCGCGGAGAGATGAGAGGCCAGACGCAACGCCTCAGCGGCAGTGATCTGCCTCCCATCCCGTGCTTTTAATCAGCATCTCCCCCAGTATTCCACCAAGAATATTAATATCTTTAACCCCATTTTACTCAGCAGAGAGAAAGAGAAATAAAACTTGTTTCAGAGAACAGCTGCCTCTCAGACACCCCAGCCCAGGTCTCCACCCATTCAGCAACACCTCCAAGGGGTAAGGCTAGAGCAAGCGATGAGGAGGCAGAAGACTTCCAGAGCCCCAAAGGAAAGAAACAAGGAAATGTCCTCTTAGAGGTGGGGAAATTGCCATGTGTTTAACTCCAGATGAAGTTACTTTAACGGGGACATCCGTATGTGATCCCAGGGATGGAGCCAGCTACCTGCATCCCCTGAGCTGAAGGGGACACCAGTGATTTCCACCAGTGAATACCACTGAGTTACCCCTGAGTTACCATTCCAGCGCCCTGCACCAGCGACATGAGGGGACTTCATCCACCACTCGGCACATAAATTCCTCCAGCTGCTTTCTGACTTCTTTTCTTGCTTTTTCCTTTCTTTCTTTGTCTCCTACCAAATGCCCAAATTTCCCGCAGAAGGTGAACGCTTCCCATGGAAATTTCACTTTTGATGAAAACCCAAGTTTCTGTCAAAAAACCCCTCTTCCCCTATAAAATTTTTCACCAACTCTAATAAGTAACAATAACACTTGGATCTGAACCGCCCCTGGCTTGGTTTTGTTGTTTGCAAACGCTGCTGGAGGCTTTGCCCACCTGTAGTTATTATTTCATTGCTTTGTTCCTGGCTGTCAAACTTCATCTCTTTTTTTTAACCTTAACACCATATGTTTCCTAATGAAAAACGTCTCCATATTCACACCTGAAATTAGAGTCTTGTGCGAGTGCTCTTTGGCAGAGCCCTTATGGAATTTCACTCCAAGGCTCAAGGAAAAAGGAAAGGAGAGAGAGGGGCTTTAAAGAAGACAGAGAAGACCCTTTTCTTCTCATTTCTCTATGACTGTTCAGTAGAAGCTGCCCTTCATTGGAGGTCCGGGGTGAGCTTTATGTAAAAAGTGAACTTCAAAAAGGGGAGAAGAAAAGGGCTTGGGGGTCACTCACGGCAGCCACGAGAGCTGCCTGGGCTTTTCCCCTCTGAGAGTGGGGTGGGGAAGGTTGGCGAGGCTGCCTTTTCTAAGCTGAGGAACTCTTTAGCTGTAAAAAGGCACCCAAGAGCCTCTTCAACGTGCTTCTTTTCAGAGGTGACCTTGCTGTTTGAGAAGATTCCCCTACGTTATTTGATTTACCGACTCCCCTTGTCTATCTGAAGGGCTGAAAAGCAGGTGATCATCCCTGCAGCATCGGCAGAGCCCCGCACCCAGGATGTGGTACCCACACTCTTGTAATGGGGATGACACCCCTCTAGGCAGCCCTCCTTGGGGACTCCCTGTTGGGTACCACACACACAGCTTTTCTCCAAAAAACCCTGCAAGCCCCCCCAGAGCAACTCCCAGATACAGACAGGGCAATACCACAGCTCACCAGCAATGACCCTGCTCACTGATGACCCCAACACCACTGAGAATTCATGCCAAGGATAGGAAGTTTCTGAAGTTTCCAAGGAAATCTGACGCGCTTTTGCAGGAGAACTTGCAGAAGAACAACAGACAGCAATAAGGGTTTGAAGAGCCTGCACGTGTGTAAAATGGATGTTTAGTCCATTTCTTGTCTGCAGCACTGGACACTTGAGCAGGATGTGGCACCAAG
>JAVJGJ010000036.1:2947278-2984545 GCA_035590215.1 Microhierax caerulescens | reverse complement strand
CCATCAAGATCAAAGTTTAAATATATTTGCGGACTAGGACAGGAACAGCAGGTGTTGCTCGTGGGTCCGGACCAAGGGACCTGGCTCAGCAGCCTGAGGGGGCTGAGCTGGGATGGAGAAGAGATGCTGCACAGCTGGAGCACAGCTGCAGGGAGAAGCTAGGGATGGACAGAGGGACTGGTGGTTGGGAAAGGAGTTGAGCCTCCAGCTGCTGCCCCAGGAACACCACCCCAAAGATGCCTACACCTGACTGGGAGCATCCAAAGAAGCCCACCAAGCTGATGCAGGCAACATCCCACAGCTAAAAGCTCACAGCCCGCGCTGCTGAGCAGGGCTGAAGGTCAACCAGCCTTGCCTTGACTTTCACATTGGCTTTTCTACACACTCCAGTTTGCACCAGTCCGACCTCTGCTACCATGGGATTCAGCCTGCCAGACAAGGTGTTGGCAGTGAGCAGGATTAAGGCTGGGGCGGTAGGGGAAGAGGCAGAAGGAGGCATTTCAGTGATTAAAACAGCACCCCAATATATTTATCAGGACCACACACAAAGGTATTGGCTGCAGACTGAATGCAGCTCATGGCAAGTGTTTCCCAAAGCTGTTGGGAGCTGGAGGGCTCATCAGAGAGTCTTAATTGGTTTCTTCTCAAAAAAAAAACCAACCAAAAACCAAACCCCAAATGCATAAATTAGAGCAAAATACTAAACTTTTGCCTCTTTTTCATTATTAATACTATTAACACAGCAAGACAACACTGAAAGCAACTTTCTGCAAATCCTCTCCCCCACGATGGAGCACAGCCAGGAGCAGGGGAAGCCACGGCAGCCTGGGGAGCTCCTGCACCCAGGGCTGGGGGGCAAAGAGGGACCCAGAGGGAGGCAGGGAACCTGACTGCAAGGGGGATGTCCAGGGGGATAAAACTGGGTCTGCTACAACCTCCGTTTTGTTGGCGTGCACAGCTTGTTGCTCCCAGGGAGAGGAGGAACAAGCCTTGCGCTCATCTTTCATCTCCCCCTTCTCCTTTTATTAGCTCCTTCCCAGTACAGGCACACACCTGCTCTCAATAACTCCGTTTCTCTCCGCGTTGTAGCCAGCGTTGCCCTTTCCTCACAGCCTCCAGAGGCTTGAGCAAACGTCGGCGTCTCACCCATGCCTGGGCGATGCTGGCAAACCAAAAATCCAAGCAAGGAGACGATGCTCAAGCTTCAGTTCTGATGCCCACCCCAAGTCAGAGCCTGACACCTCCCAGGCTGTGCCAGGGCCATGCCAGCCCCTGGTGGCTGATGAACCTGGGTGACAAACCCGACCGAAGGTGGGCAACGGACCTGTCACACTTGGCATTCAACTAACAGCCAACACTACAACAGCAAGCCTAGTTTCCCTACTTCAGAGGAAGTTCCCACTTGCTCCCTGACGTATTTAAGTTTTGGCTTGACAATCTTACCAAAGTCTCCAGTGAATTAAATCTCCTTTTTAAGAGCTCAGTGATACCATTTTCTAAGTTACGTGGCAAGAATCCGACAGGTCACTTGAGAATAGGAGCTAGTCCCAGTCTCTGCCTGTACAGCGAGATTTAATAAGGAAAACGTAACAAACCAGACCTCGTTCCTTTTACTCTTGCTTTTTTTCTCTCCCCAAAACCAAGATTATTTATATTTTAATTAAAGTGAGCACAATGTAACTCCATAAGCGAGTTTGGCCACGGAGCATTGTCTCAGCTTGGGTTGGAAGATAAACAAGCTCAAATACTCTCCGTGTGGCCCTTCTCTGAGAAACACAAGGATCACGCTCACAATTCATCTTAAACCATCGCAAGATGATGCCCATTAGAGGGGAGAGAACGGGTGTTAATGAGATGAAGTGCAAGAATGGGGGGGAAATGAATAAAAGCAACAGCATGAATAGCACATGAGAGGCAAATGAAATAATTACTCCGCTCACCATTGTTACAACAACACAATAAATTTAATGTAATTCCTGAAGGCCAACCAGTTTTCTTTCTTACTTGCTGCTTCCTTTTTTCTCTCCCCCCACCCCGTTGTTGGTTTTTTTTTTTTTGTAAAGTTCCTTTTTACAGTTTCAGAATTATGCTTTAATTAGCATAACATTTAAATTAGCGAATGGAATCTTAATTAGCTGAGGAAATAGACTTTTGTTGGAGTGGTTGCTAAAACAAATAAATCCTCTTCCTCTTTCAAGAGCCATTTGCTTATGGCACATTTAATAGCCTAGTGTACCATAAACAATTTGAGACAAGGATAAGTAATTAAATTAGAAAACATGCCGACAGAAGTACCCCAGCCTGGTCTTCTCAGAGCTACAAGAGGATAATGCAAAACCTTCCTTCAGCAGGGGAAAGTGTCCACACTGGGTCTGTTCCATGATTGTTTGCAGAATTCCAGCTGCCCAGCGTTTCGGTTTCAATACTGGAGCCCCAGGGCTGGTTGATCCCTGACCCAGCGCACTCAAGCTTGAAAGAGGGCTCTCGTGGGAACCCAACAAAAGGGTTGCGAGAAAGTTCAGCCAAAAAGAAAAACCCAGAAACGGTGTTTTCTCTTGTAGAAGTGCCTTGCTGGAGAGAAAGTCCACGGTGATGAAGGGTGCAGCAGGAGGAGTGGGACAGCAGCCACGAGCTGCAATGCCAAAACCATTTCCTACCAGAAACACTTTCAGCTGCAGCGTTTGAGGGACGGCAGCTATGATACAAGAGACCCAGGTCAGGCACCGACTTCTTGGTTTGATCTAGCTCTGCTCCTAGCCTCATCCTTCCCTCCCAGGTAGGAAACATCTCCCCAGCTTTAGCCACCTACAAGCTGGGCATCTAGCCTCAGCACTGCTGGAGAGGGACCAGCACCCGAACAAGGTACTCAGCTCACCTCTCCTAAAAACCTGTTTGGCAATGAGAAAAACGCCCTCACCGGGATGCTCTTCTCTCTCCCTGTGCCAGGAGAGTGTCAAATCAGGTACTTCAGGCTACGGCATCCACGCTTTTCCTTCCCCACACTACAAAATGCAACAAGCTTTTCCCACCCTTAAGAAGGTAGGCTGCTTTTGTTAATATTTAGGTATGAGGCTCACGGAAACAGCTAAGACGGGGAGCGCTGTGCCGTGCTCCCACACCAAGCCCCAGCAGCGGTTCTGGGCATCCTTTGGAGGACAGGCTTCAAGGTCCCCACCAGTGCAGGCAAGGCGCACAGCATGAGTCACTCTGCACCGGGGACTTCATAAGCTAGATAGTCCAAGGATGCAACAAAAATAATAGTCTTCAATCTCCTACATGCCCAGCTTTTAAAGATGAGCAGCGATGTTCTGTCAACAGACGTGTGAAACAGCAAGACTGCAGGGAGGATGGACTTGTACATCTTCCTCTGCCTTGCAGGGTGGAAGGCTACTGCACCCAAAGCATCTTCAAGATGGTAAGCAAAGCCCTGCATGTGGGCATGCCTCTCCCTGGCGTCCCTCTTTCCCAACACAACCCTGGCAGCTGGAGACGGAGTGTTTCCAGCAGCAGGGCCGCTCTATCCCGCTCCGGCCAGGCAACTGCAGAGAGCAATAAAAGTTTAATGGCTCCCAGCGGGTCGATTCAGAAAGAATGAAAACGCTATAAATCCAGCATAGTGCTTATGTGGAGCTTAAAAACAAACTGCTCCAATCACACTTAGCGAAGTCGTCCAGTCTTCACAGAAGACAGGGAAGAAAAGGAAAGATTTAACCTTAGCCATGCCTTGGGCAGCATTCAGGTTGGGCAGAAAAAACAGAGTTTGGGCTCACTGGGAAGATTTCTTTGGCTTTACTTTTACTTGGTGTGATGTAAACCCACGAACGTGCATCCCTCACACGAGGGCTCACACTCCAAGGCATCACCAGGACTCACCAAGCAGGTACACTGCGTGAAACACGGCAAGTTGCCAGGAATCAGGCAGAACACACCTCCTTGCTTTCCAGGCAAATTAGCCATGCTGAGAAGCCCCTATTAAAAGCTGAAAGCTTCCCCGTGCAAACCTATGCCATACCCACCGCCTCATTTCTCCTCCTGGTGCATTGTAACAGCCAGCAATTTTCAGTAACAGCCTCTTTCAAGGAAGATGCTCTATTACAGTTCTAACTCATTCCTGGACACCGCTCTCTCCATCTTATCTCTCTTCCCAGCTTCGCTACACAGCTGCAGACTATGGTGCCAGCTTCTTGGGAGGATGGGGAAAGCAAAGCTCCTTGTATAATCGCCATCTCTGGCAGCAAAAATGCCTTCAGAGCCAGACCTCTCCAAACGAGGCAAAGGTGCCCCACAGACCTATCCATCTTGTGCCCACTTGCTCCTTTGTCTTAGTAAAGCAAGAGATGTAGATGGCTACAAATAGCAATTAACCTCCGCTCTGCAATGGCAAAAAAAAGTCAGTTGCAAAGAGGAGCCAAAAACTAGGTTTTTCCACCCACATTTTCCTTCTCCAGCAGCAGTGGCAGCACCATCCTTGGGGTTCACAAGTTATTTCTCACTCCTTAGCAAGCTGCTCTGTCCTCAGCAGAAAGAGCTGTTAAGTGACGAGGGGAGGCCAAGAGCAGCATTTCTTGCAGCGGCAAGATACACCAACACGTATCTTCACCTGACCTCAATGGCAGGGTGTCTGCAGATCCTTCAGATGACTGGGAAAACCCATGCCCCAGGCAACACAACCTGCTACCCATCCCAAAACGATCCAATCTTTCAACATGAATAAATTATCCAGGGGATTCACACTTTGAAAACTGGCCATAATCTGATCACCCTTTTCCCTTTCTTAAGCATCCATCATCAGCATTCACAGCAGCGTCCAACCAAACCACCCCACACAGCCAGCTCCCTTGAAATATTTGCTCTACCTGCAGTGGAGGGTTGATGAGGTAAATCATGTGATCTTTGTTTCTAATCTCTGAGAGGGTATCAAATATAAAGAGTGTTTTGATACCCTCCAGCATCTCCCATCCACAGCTTCTCTTTGGGGACCCTAGCACCTACAGACCGATCTCGCTTCATTTTTAATAGCAAACCCTGTTTAATATTTGGACCCATCACTTCTAAAGCCCAGAAAGCGCTGAAGACATCACGCATGTGACCGCAGCGTTGCACTGCATGAACATCCCTCTGCCAGCCCGCAGCACTCTTGCCCCAGAGATGAATGGTTCATGTAGCAGTGACTCTTAATTACCAAAATTATGTCTACGCTGCAGTCACAGAAGCTGAGCTGGCTTAAAAACAAGCTATGCCCTTGTCCCAAATAACACTTTTCATAGACATACGTGCGCAAAGAAATCCAACAAAACCAACCAACCAGAAAAGATGCTCTCTGCTGGTAAAATACCAAATGATAGCCAAACTACATATTGCAACCGATAAACATTTCTCCTGAGGATACTCGTATCCCTCCCCTGCTTTGCTGGGAGCAGGGGATGCTCAGGAGACAAGAAGATGGGATGCAGCTCCAGCTAGGAGGCTGCAGCAGAGCAAAACAAGCTGGAGCTGGCGGGACAAGGTGATGGAGACTGAGGCAAAACCCTGCCTGACACCTTCACTCCCTTCACAGCAGCAAAGCAGCTTGGTTATTTTTATTTTTTTTTTAATTAGGTTTCAGCCCCCTGGCACCCAGACACCCCAAAAAAGGCCTGGCTTCATCCTCCAAGCCATTACTTCAGCAATACATATAGCTTTCCAAGAACAAACCGACCTCTCACGCCGAAGCCTGCGCGTTAATGGCACAGCCTCAGGATAGATGACTTTGGGGAAATCACTGCGGC
The DNA here is from genome assembly GCA_035590215.1 of Microhierax caerulescens. Classification (NCBI taxonomy): domain Eukaryota; kingdom Metazoa; phylum Chordata; class Aves; order Falconiformes; family Falconidae; genus Microhierax; species Microhierax caerulescens. The sequence continues at coordinate 2,978,777 of JAVJGJ010000036.1, read as the reverse complement.
AAGCGCTGAATGGTGATGGATGGCGGAGGAAAGGGGGGAAAAGGAAAGAAAAACCAGCAGTCTGCAGAAACAGGGGGACAATTTGCCAACTTGAGTAGAGTCACACCTCCTTGCTCCAGTGACAAATTTGCTCCATTAGGCCTATAAACCATACTTCGCCATCACCGCGCTGCAAAGTACGGGCTCACACTCAGTAATGGGCCTCTCAAGGCAAATGCATGCCCAAAACAAACACTTTCCAAAACGTCTAATAACTTTTTTTTTTTTTCACTGCATGTAAAAAACACCCGACTAAAGGAAAATCTGAACCCAACCCTTTGTGTTTCTTCCACCCACTGCAAACCTCCAGCAAAAAAAAAAAAAGCCTGATCAAAACCCTCTGCCGCATCCCTGGGCTGCACCAGCACTCCTGGGCTTCCCACCACGCAGCGCAGCTCTTTCATGCTCAGCACAGAGTGTTTTCTTTCCTAACCTGCATGTATTTAATAAAAAGCAAAGGGCTGGCACAGAGCTGATGGGAGTCAGGACTCCTCTTGGACCACTCATCTTCAGACAAGCGGTTTCTCCCCTTGTGCCTCATTTCCCCCAGCTGCAGCCCGAGGATGCTAACCCCGCCGTGCCTCGCAGGCGAGCAGCGAGGATTAACACGCCTCGAGATCCACTGACGGAAAGATGCTGCGAGAAAGGGAAAATGCAATTCCCTCGGACACAAACTCTGACTTCCTATCTTAATCCTCGGCTGCCACAGGAGCGTTACCTTGGGATCTCACCCCGTGTTATTAAAGTACTCCAGATGGTTTTGATGAGGAAGAGACATTCATTGCGATACCCCAGACGCCAAGCTGACATCTCAGCGGCTGCAGGAACATCACAGAGAAAATCAGTTCCCCACCAGAGTGTTTGTGCAGCAAGGGGGAACTCGTGAACTGAAGCAGAAAATCCTCCACGACTGCTCTAGACTAGTAATTGCCCAAACACCGGGTGGTAGTAAAAAAAACTAAAAAACCACAAAGCAACGCCTGGCTTTGAAACTCGCCCTGCTCCTCGACCCGGAGGCACCAGCTCTGCAGTTGCCCCGAGGAGACAAGGGAGCCACGGGACACGGTGTCCAGCAACAAATTAAATGCCAACAGAGCCATCGCGCTCAGCCTGGGCACCCTGCAGGCAAGTGAGATGAGCTTGCTCCAGCTCTCACCGGTGCTTGCCGCTCTCCAGTCCCCTCCCTGCATCCCTCCGCATCGCCGCTCCTCCCCTCCCTACCATCGGTTCCTTTGCCTTCCTTTCTCCAGGCTTTTGAATCTCCCCTTTTCCACCGGTTCTGCCTCGCTCTCCTCCCCTTGCAGCAGCCACACAGAGGGACAGAGCCCGTGTAGGCATCGCAGTTATTTACAGGCACTTTTCCCTCTCTCGGCAGCTGGCTATCAGCACAGCCAGAGCCTGCCGTGGGTTAGAAAGGCAAGCAGGTCACTCATGTCACCGAGATGCCTTTGCACCAGTCAGAAGCAAGAGAGCTGGGTGAGAAAAGCAAAACTTGCAGCCTCTAAGTAGGTGCTGCAGGATGCTCCCTGCCCCAAGCTGAGGCTGGATGCATCCCGCTTCCCAAAGTGCGGCCCAATCTGGCTGGGAAGCAGGTGCCACCACCCTCCATCCATGCCCTGCGCAGACCTCGGAAAAGAGACATCGCCGTGGTGGCCCTGGTGACATCGCATCACAAGTGAGCAGAGAGCCCGGCCGTGAGCAAAGGATGCAGGGAAAGCTCCCAGCAGAGACCAGATGAAGGGAAAAGCTGGGCATGACATGGGGGAGCGGACAGGCTGCCCTCGAGGCGGGGAGCGGGCGGTCACAGCAGCCTAACCTTCAATCACCGCAAGGCAGCAGTGCTTGGCTGCAAGCAAAATAAAAAGAGATCACTGCAGCCTTTTAAAGAGCAATATAATCTCCTGTTATTACCATACAGAGCGGTGCAGAGAGAGGCTCGGCACAGCGGGAGAGTTATGAGGACTTTGGCTGCTCCAGAAAGCACAGGCCAGTGCTTTTTTGAACCGTGCTGGCAGAGCATCCTCCGACTCACCCGCACGTGGTATCGCTGCCCGGCACCCGCGCCAGGCGCAGGCGACCCTGGCGAGCCAGGGAAGGGCTTTTCGTAGGTGAAGCTAATGAGGCTGATCATCCACTGATGTTGCTTGGCAAAACGCTGCAGAGCTTTCGTTAATTTACACCACCAGAGAGTCTTACCCTAGACGTTAATTATCATTCTGGGTTTTGGGCACGCTTGATGACTTTGGTTTCCCCTCCTCTGCATGCTGGACAGTTTTCCCCTCCACATCAGTGAGGCTGGAGCTGGTCCCTCCTACAAGCTCCTGCCAGCACAGATGATGGCACAAAATCCACAAAGGGAGAAAAAATAATAACCGGGATCCTATGACTTGGCAGAGTGGTGCCAGAGCCACATTCTCTCCTCCACGTGAGAGATGAGCAAGGACTCTTTAGGGGATCGCTAGAGCGTGGGCCAGACAGACCTTGTGGTAGGTAAGAAACCCTGGCTGGGGAGCTACAGATGGAGAGGGAGAGGCAGGAACATCACTTGAAAAGGCACCTAGGAGTTAGAAGACGCTGTTTGGGTTAAATGAAGCTCATCTCCAACCAAGAGCTCTTGTTTGAGTCCAACTCTCCCAAGGTGTCCACCTGCCCTGAAACCTCAGCCACTTGTTTTTTGCCCATACTAAAGGCCATCAGAAATAATGCTCACTCATGATGCTTTCACAACCACAGTAACGTGAGTCACAACACTTCTGGAAAATTTCTGCCCTTACTCCCATGAGACACTTGCCCCTTTGAGAAGACCTGAGGCTTGGAGGACTCCACGCTCCAATGCACAGCTCTGAACACTACAGTCCCCTTGGGTGAGGGACCATCCCACCGCCTGGCAGCCAAGTATCCAGCACCAAGGAGGCTAAACCCTCATTTGGGGGCTCCTCTACCTTCCACTGCAGCCCAAATGAAGACGAACGATGACGGTCCCACCCCTCTACAGCATCCAAGAGCATCTTCTCCTTGAAGGGCAATGATATGAAGATGCAGACAGGAGAGGACAATACCATTTAAAACTCTGTTTCCTTTGCAAGTCGAGCCCACGTCTGACCCGGTGGCAAGAGAACAGCTCAACTGATGATAAGGAAAATAGCAGACCAGGCAAATCTAGTTAGACTGGATTATGGGAGACCAGTGCTCCCCAGGTTCTCCATAGAAGAATTATAGTCAGGAGTCTGCGGTGAGCTGTTCCAATGAGAGGCAATAATTGAATTTGTTTTCATTTAATTTGAAGGGCCTTTAATTAAAAGCCAAGCCCGTGTGTGCAGAGAGATAAAGCTGAGCACGTGGAGACCAGGGGTAATTTGGGTGCCGAATGCAATAATTAATTGTAAACGTGGAGGTCAGGAGACGGGCTCTATCTCCCTGCAATCAGCATGCCGCACTGGCCAGCCGAACGGAATGGGCTCGCAAGCGCCGGAAACGCTTAAGTGATTTTTGAAGCCTTAATAGCAATTATAGAGCAGCGTGGAGGTTAATTTGCAGAGTTCATTAATCAGAGAAATAAACACTTCAGCGATCGCCACGGAGAGGGGAAGCGGAGGAGCCTGCCTCTGAGATGGAGAAGACTGACCTCGGCACCAACGCTAACCAGGGAACCGGTGGCGGCACTTTGCATTCCCAACTTGGGGTGAACCCTGGCTGTTCACACCGAAGCACCAGCTGTGAAACCCTCGTCTGCTCACCCCGTGGCTCCTGCTAGCCAGTACTAAACGGTCCCCAGCTCCACGAGGTGTTAACTGGATAACAAGATCATGTTGCTCTCCAGCTGGTAACTCTGCTCCTCTCAGTCCTCCTATTCCCCTGCAATCTCAGCTTCTCAACGGTAATTATTCTATTATTACTATTATTATTATTACTGAGAAGCTTCTCAGTTTCTCATAATACTGGCCACCAGCCCTGAGGCTACCACTATCACCCTCAAACCAACAACTCACCCCACAGCTGGTAACACAGGAGTCTTAAAGCCCAACCCTCCCAGGAGTATCCCCCCTCCCCGAAGCTTGAAAGAAAGAGACGGAGCTTTAACGCAGCACCTTCAATCACAAGACTCGCGAGGACACACATTTTGTTGTCCTATTAAGGGACAACACTTAGAAATAAAGAAAATGGCAGGAATCCATTAGGTATTAATGAAGTCAACAGACATGGAGCTTCCTGGCCACATATTGTGAGAGCGTGGTCCTTCACGGCAGAAATACCTTGGGAATGAGGTGAGGATGGCTCCAACCTGCAGCAGGACAGAAGGGGGCCAGGAATGAGGGGTTATAGCTGCCGCCTCACACAGCTCGGACAAAATGGAGCTTTGTACTGGGAGGAAAAACACTACAAAGAGCCAAGGGGGCTAGCATCACCCCGTGCCGAGCAGCGAGGGAGAGCAGGCAGCAGGAGAGCTTCGGCAGGAGCCTGTTATAAAAGGAGGGCGCTTGAAAGATGAGGCTGGAGACCTCCCACAGCTCCCCACATTCACTGGGCTCTCCTGCCTTTCCCTTCCCTTTCAGCCTAAGGAGAGGTGACAGAATGGGGTGAGGCTTCAGGAGGTGCCTCTGGGGAGTTTTCTGGAGGAGCTGGGTGGCCCCTTCCCAGGCTGGCGGCTCCTCCTGTACCTGCTGCTGGGGACCAGTGGGAAGGGAGCTGCAGAGGATGCACACACACATGGAAAAGGTGTTTAAGGGAGCAGAGCACCAACAGCTTTTTTTCAGGCTGGTAATTGCTCCCTGGGGAAAGGCTGTATGTTGCACTGATGGGTTTTTTTCCCCTTCTTCCTTCCCCACAGCCTACTTCAGGAACTGGTTTCTGACACTTTTATTTAAAGCCATGGATGTACGTACACTGAAGACCTGTGCTCCCAATGCAATGGGCAAAAAGAGTCCAAGCCCAGCGCAGACAGGTCCTGTCTTGCTTATCTCCTCTTTATCCTAGTACAATTAACGGAAGCCAATTAGTCCAGTCATTGCCTTGGCTCTTCTGCCACTTTAGGCACTGTTATCCCTGGGACCTCCACATTGGAAATGAGTTTTACAAACCTTAACACACTTCAGGGATTTGTTTTTACAGGAGCAGCTGTGTTCTTCAAAATATTGGAGAGTATCTGTGACATTAAGCAAGGAGAAGTGCCAAGCTCAGCACCTGGGATGGAATAATCCCACAGACTGATCCAGGCTGGGAAGGGATTAGCTGAGCAGGAGAGCTGCTGCTGAGGACCTGGGGGTGGCAGCCCACCTCAGCTTGAAGAAGACGAGCCACTATGAAGTCTGCAAAGAACCAGCCTACAACGGCAGGAGATCCAAGAAAGCTGCCGTTCCCCTCTAACTGGCACCGGAGAGAAATCAAGAACCAGCACAGACACATGTCACTGCGACCACGGTCGTCTCCTGCCCCTCCCGCACGCTCTTAACACAAGTCCTACACCGCTACCAACCAGCAGCCTGACGCCTCTGCTCCGTGCCCATCTCCTCCTCTCCCCCACCGCCACTAAGTCCAAGTCTGAGGACTTGGCCAGGATCAGCGTTGACTTTTCTGCCTGCTAGAACTGTGCTTAATTAAACATTTTAATTAAAATCTACAAGAGTGATTGCCCCTGTCATCCTCTGAAGGGAAGGCTAATAAAGTCCCTTTTATCCAGTCCAACGAGCGGCCCTAGGACGTGCTGCCGGGCAGCAGTCTTGGGTGGCAGCAGGAGAATGTCGGTGAGGAACTGGGTACCTGCACCTGAGCAGCAAAAGCCAGAGCAGATCCAGAGCCTGGCGTGGACACACATGGAAGCTTGGGCATGGAGACAAAAGGATGCAACCCACCCAGTCAGGCAGCATCGCTTGCTGGATCTCATTTCTTCAAGGGATTTGGACCTCAGGTCTTTGGAAAGATCTTCAAGAAACTGCTTTCACAGCACAAGCAACCTCGGCTCGCATCAGGGCTGATGGCACATGTCAAGCCCACCTTGCACAGGGTCCATCCATCCTCCCTCTTCCTCTACACCCCTTTCCATGTTGCCTCCTCCCACTCCCTGTCCAAGCACTGGAGGGGCTGCGGTGGCACAGAGCATCCTCTCAGCGCTCACCCTGATTGCGCTCACCCTGATTGCAAGTGAAGTGTTTGAGCAGGGTTTCAAAAGTTTTTTCCCTCGGTGCCCGTCAAGAACAAACAAAGTATTTGTTGTTGGTGGAGTAAAAAATTCATCAAAATAAAGTAAAATAAAATCAGGAGCAGAAATGCACACATCTACATTTGAGTAAGCAGGGAGAGAACACACTCGGAAACTTTTTGATCAGAGCAGAGTCTCAAATCCTGACAGAGAAAATGTATTCATAATTTATTAAAAAAAATAATTTATAATTTATTTTAAAATTCATCAGACTCCTCTTTTTTTTTTTCCCCCTGCCTCCCTTCTGACAAACAAGATTTTCTGTAATTCCGAGTAGGGCAACCAACAGAACAATATTGCTGAAGGCTCCTCTCTGCTTTCAGAGGTTGGGAACATGAAACGACACAGCGTCAGTGCCAGAGATACCCCCCACCCTGCATCCCTGCTGCCTTAAACCCTCCCAGAGATGCTTCTGCATCCCAGAGCTCCCCTTCCTTCTGCAGGGACTTTACAAACCCAAAGCAGGACACCCCCCCACCATCACCAAGCCAACCGCCCCCCAGCAGCCTCCCTAGCTGCCAGTGGGTACCACCGCCTCGCTGTGCTTCATCCAGCACTGAACCCTGGCTCTGACAGGTGGAAAAAAGAAGCCAGGGCAAAAAGCTGCAGCTCTGAACCCTCCTGCTGTACTCTTTATCCGGGAAGATTATGAGGTTTACTGCTGCTTCTCCATTATCCTAAATAAAGCAGCCTTTCAAAATTGCTTCAGACATATTAGATCATGTACTTTTTACACTTCCAGAGACACTGGTTATAATATCTTTTTAACAACACTGGGCAGAATCTATTTTCTTCTGCCACTGAGCTGAAAAATACTGTTTTCTCAAGGAAGAAGAAAAAGGAGGAGGAAAAAAAAAGCTATTGATTTTGTTTAGGGTCAGAATAAAATATCGTTGGAGTGGGTGTTGAAATCCTCAGCCACGAATTATTTCCAAAGTGACAGTTTGGGCTGTGAAGATTTTTCTTGTGAAATAAAACAAAACAGATGAAACATTGTGTTCTTCTATAGGTATACATTTGAGGTTTCCACCAGCTCCAGCTGGTTTCTGCTGGGTATATTTAGCGTTTCAATCTATTCCCTTCCCATTCCTATCCCTGCTGGAGTTGATGCATGGCCAGGACCAAACCCTGCTTCCCATCTAGCATCATGCCATGCCATGGGGCAAAGAGAAATGCTACAGGTGGGATCCAGAGGCACACGTCTCAAAAACACAAGTACAGCAGAAGTTGCCCCCTCTGATGCCCAAGGGCTGCTGCTGGCTCACGGTCCATCCCTGCACTGCACTCTGACCCTCTGCCACGCAGGAGAGAGGATGGTACCCGGCGCGCTGCGCTGCAGCATCCCTCCGGCCAGGACAGGCACCTCTCATGCTGCTTTTGAAGGCAAAATACCACCAGGAACCCCCGACCCCGTAGCTCTCAGCTAGGTTTTACTCCTCCAGAGTCAGAAAATTAACTCCCATTTCTATGCACAATCCACTTTCCTCTAACCTATCCACCTATCTCTGCTCTTCTGCTGGTACAAGAGATGAGTATTGGCTTTAAATGCAATCATTTCTTTATAAATAAAGAACGGGCGACACTTTTGAAAGGGAAACCAGATGTCTACCTCCCTCTCCTGTGCTTTCTGTTCCTCAGCATTGTGTGCAGGAGATAGAAACACACCACTAGAATGAAGAGATCTGCAGGTCCCTGCCTTTTTCTCTCAATTTTATTTATTTAGATTTATGCAAATGCCAAAAGAGGTCACCTATCCATATGCTCTCAATGCCCTTGATGTAACTTCAAAATGCATCATAAAAATGTCCTGTGCACCGCAGTGTAACTCGGTATCACACACCACCGGGAAGGCAGGTAACAGAAAAGCCAAACTCCTCCTTGACTGTGAACAGATCCGCTCCCTGCCCTGGCAAGCACCCGCACATACACCTACATTTCAGCTTCCAGCAGCTCTCTCCCTTCCCCATCACCTTCTGTTCGGGGAAGCCGCAGCCTTTTTCCCCACACATCTGCTACTCCACTCCATATCTGGCCCTCACTAGTCACACCATGCCCCCACCCCCGCCCCAGCCTGCCAGCCCATGCAACAGCCAGAGGGACCATCCCAAACCCCACCATCAGATCGGGACCCTTTATTCTCCTCCACGTTTCTGAGCATGGTGGGCTTGGAAAACCTCTGGGTTTCACGGAGCCAGCATCAGGCAGAAATAACAGAAATGCTGCAAAAGCATTGACAAATTCATTCCAAAATCTGACCTCATGGGACCACCAAACTGGACTTATGGTGCTACCACGTTCAAAGCAAATTAACGTTTCCCCAAGCACACGGAGGCTCTTGTGACACCAGGGGGTCATCTGGACCATGCTCCTGCTTGGGACGCTGCCATCACTGACACGACCATGCTTAAGCCATTAGCCAGCCCCAAATGCAGCAGCATTTTGGGCAGGAAAGACCTGCCCACGACTCAAGCCACCACAAGGATGTGAATTTTTAACTCCTGAACCTCCTGGAGCCAGCCTCCAACCAGGAACAGAGCTCCCCACCGCCGGCTCCTGCCTTCAGGATGCCACAGGATTTCTCTGCAGCAACTCTTCACAGTTCCCGGCCATCACCCCTTGGGAACATGAGCAAAGAGTGAACTAATGAGTCTATTAGACTTAATTAAGCTAATGTGAAATTATTTACTTAATCTGGGAAGATCTTATGATGGTGAGAAATCCCCACGGAAAAAAGCATCCAGCTGCTTCGCATGGTCTAGCGAAAAGCTTGCAAGCAACCGGTTGCTGAGATGCCCGACTGCACGGCAGCAGGGACAGCAGGGGCCGGGGGGCTCAGCTGAGCCCCTTCTGCAACTGGCTTTGGACCTCACTGCCAGTTCAAGGCACCTGGCTCTTCCAAGATATGCCAACGTCACCGGGAAAACCAGCCAGGAGCCCCCAGCTGTGTTTCACCTTCATTTTCCAAATGCACATCTCTCCCTGGCCAGCAAATCCATCCAAGCCTGGCACCCGGGTAGGAAAAGTTTTCAGAAGTGGTTGGCCCATCTCTCTCCCATGGATGGTGAGCATCCCCCATCCCCCACCCAGGCTGCACCTCATCACAGTGGCCAGGAGCTGAGGGGGAGCACGCAGAGCAAAGGCTGCCGAGAGGAAAGGGGATTTTGCCTTGCACATTTTTCTAGTTTCTTTTTTTTTTTTCCTTAATGTAAAAAAGCTTAACGCTTGCTTTGAATTCTTAATACGACTGAGTTCTTTTTGCCACTTATTTTGTTTTGTCATGCACTACATACAATTACACGTCTCTAATCCGCAAATCCTCCCCCGACACCAGAACACGTGCCAAGCCTTTACTTTCTGCAGCCGCCGCATTAAAGGCCTTTGGAGACTCGCTCACATCACGGAGCGGTGGGATGCCCTTGCATCACCCACAGCCACAACGCTCTGCATCTGGAAGCCGCACAGCGTCAAGGACTGGTGCTCATGGGAACCATGCCCCATCTCTTGCCCTGCATAGAGGAGGGGTCTCCAGGACTGGAGATTAAGTCCTGGAGATGGTGCCCCCCCTCCATCCCGACTGCAAGGAGCTCAGCTCAGCATCTCTCAGACGGAAATCACATTTTGCAAATCTCCCACAGTGAATCAACTCTCCAGTCAGATATTAGCTCAGCAAAAACTGGCAGGCAAATGATCTAATTAATAATCAGCACTATCAGTAGTTTCCGCTTTCCTCAGGCAGCCAAACAGGCGAGAGCTGCTCTGCAAGCGGGAGGTGCGGCTACCTGGGAACAAGATGTAATTATTGCCCCAAGGTCAGGCAATGGCAGCGCCAGCACTGGCAGGCGGCACCCCGCTCACAAGTCACCTCTTCAGGCCACCTGCGAGGGGACACGGAAGCTTTGGTGACCCCCTGGTGACGCCCAGGCAGGCAGCGGCTCCCCAAGGACAGCAGAGCTGGCTCAGACCCTGCTCCCCCCCCACCAACATTTGTTCCCCCCACCAACTGCAGGGAGAATTGAGGGAAAAGCCCCCCGGTGTGCAGCCTATCACATGAGAGCATCAACCCTTCAACCAAGCGCTGGCACGGACCAAGGTCCCCCTTGGACTTGGCCACCATCCCCGCGGCAACACCCAGGGGCAAGGGGCCAGCAGGAGCATCCCACACAGGCCAGGGAGGGTGTGAGCGAGGGGGTGAGTTTCCCTCTATGCAAAAAGCTTCCCTACAGCCTCGGAGCCTCCCCCAACCCTACTCAGGAAAATAAGAAGGAAATAAGAGAGACATCAATTTCCAGAGCTCAGCGCCCAAATCCGGCCTTCGCCTTTGAAAGCGTAATTTATTCAAGCTGCTTTATTATTGCAGAGCCCAGCATAGACGGGGGATTATGGCGAGGTCACAGCTGGAGCAATAACAATAATAATAAAAAATAGTTAAGTTGGGAGAGTATCTTGGGCGAGTTCATCATGCATCAGGGAGACGCCTTCCTCCCAGCCAAGGTGTTTTAAAGCAAACGAAGAAGAGCATCCCACGTGCCGTTAACAACGCAAAATGGCATCAAACGAACCTTTTGGGGAGCGATGGGGATGGGGGCTTCACACCCATTCTGTTTGTGAACCCAATTAGGCATATGTTGAGGAAAGGGTGTATGTATATTAGATTTTAATTAAGCAGTGTTAATTATAATCTATGAGATGTGCTTACTGCTTATCTGATAATTATGAGAAAGCCAATTTGGCTGCTGGCTTGTGACTAATTAAGTGGAATTAGTAATGATAATTATAGATTTAATTTTTGTTTGCCTTTATTGGAAATGGGGAGAAAGTTGCTTAGAGGGCTGGGTGGGGCAGGTGGGGAAGGGATGGGAAAAGCCCCGGGAAAACATCACCGCACCAGGGATTTGGCCCAAAGGATGAAGACTTGCCTAGGATTTCCCAGCAAAAGTGGATTTGCAGTGGGAACAAACAATTTGGGGCTAAAAAGGACAATTTTGCGGAAACTGCTCGATGCAAACAAAACTTCTGCTAAACGGCAGCGGTTTTGTGGAGAGATCGGGCTGTTTATTTGCCAGCTCATCACACAGGCTGCCAGGGCCTTGAAAAAAAATGGAAAATGTGGGAAAGTTTGGGGTGTTTGGCTTTTCCAACCAGAAAAGGGAAATTCCCCAGGGATGTCTCCCCTTCCTCCCACACCCGCCACGACCCTGACTCCTCCTCACAACCTGCCGGCAAGAAAAAGGCTATCTTTGAACACTTCTGACTTTTCTTTCCCCAGTGTAACTGATAGGCTATAAAATAAACATAAAATACTGCAAAAACTGCCCAAGCCCCGGGAAGGGGACTCGCACATTTGTCAAGATGCCCACGGGTTGCTATTGCTGCCTGGCTGCAAGTCTCCTTGAAATACACATCTTCCTCCCCCTCCAAGTATGCTTGGTGGTCACCGGCCGTCAAAGTGGCCCAAAACATTATCAGATAGCAAAGTTTTTGTAAAAGGCAAAGACTAAAAACACAAGGAAAAGGAGAGAGGGGAAAAAAAAAATTAATATATTGCAGCTGGATTTTTAAAAGGCGCAGATAAACTTGCAGCTGCACGACACCACGTGGAGCTATGCAAGCTAAGCTAATGATAATTAAATCTCCTGCTGCAGGGGTGAGCAGCAATTTCGCGCTAGGCCTGATGCCCGGGATGAGAGCTATCCTGGGAAAAGCCACGCTGGAGGGTTGGACCACGGAGCCGCTCCGCTCACTTCCCAGGCAAAACCTAGGTGAACGCCAGAGCTAGGGATGCTCTGCCCAGCTCCATCCCACAAACTGCACCCCTCCACCACCCAGCTCAGTAATTCACGATGATCTCTGGTATAAATTCCAGGCAGGGGCAGAGGGGAGGCAATGCAGGCAACAGCCCTGATGCAGCCTGACTCATTTGCAAGACCTCATTGCACAGGGGGGGTCCCTGCTGCGGCACCCCCAGGTCGCAGCGGGGTGAGTTCGGCGCAGGGCTCAGCTCCAGGCAAAGCACCTGACCTGACTGCAAAGTGGCATTTTGCATCCAAAGCCAGGGTGTCCCTGGGAAGTGGCCTCGGGAAGCGGCTGCGGGGCCAAAGTGCTCCTCTTTGCATGCTGGACAAGTCCCCGTCACTGACCAAAATAGACATTTCCCTCCCGCCACTGCACAGCTAAATTCGGTCCCCAGCCCCCCGGATAAATGAACACAGCACGAGGCCATTAGCCAGATCCCTTATGTCACATCAGAAAAGCTTCATCACGGTCGGCAGGGATGCAGCCCTGCCAGGAGCCCGCCTTCACCCCATGTGAGGAAGAGGATGGTATGGAGGGTGCTGCTGCTTTCTGCTAGGCTGCTGGAGGAAGCAGATGGGAGACAAAACCCAAGCCCTGGCCACTTGTGAGCGTTAAAGATTATTTGCCAGACAGGCTATTGCACTGAGCCCTGTGGTGGCTGGTTAGTAGGAGCAGCGCCAGAGATTAAATGACAGCAAACTCGCAATTTCTTTTTTTTTTTTTTTTTCCCCTCTTTTTTCATTTCAGCAGTGCCTTGAAAACAGGCCTGTTTATAAAGGAGAAAACGTCCCATGAGTCACACAGTTTTCAGACAAAAAAATAGCCAGCATCAGCCTGAAATGACCAAAACACATGCTCAGTTGGACAAAATCTGGCTTCATTCCTAATGATTCTGGGGGGTTGTGTGGCCCCTACAAACTCCTTCCAGGGTTTCCACCAGGAGCTGCGATCCAGCAGCACATCAGGATCCAGAGCATCACATCCAAGTGCATTTGCTGAACCATTCGTTCAGGTTCCCGTACTTAATTTCTCCACAATACATTTAATACCTTCACTCCCTGTCCTAAAGAGCTGTGGGATTCGTTGGGAGGAGAGTGCAAACAGCTTTGGCTCTGACCTCGTGCTCAACTCTGCAAGGCAATAGTTTGTCTGGATTTCCCTGATGAGCACCAAGGTAAGAGAGGTCAGTGTCCAGCTCTAGAGAGACAAAGAATAGTTTAGAGATGACCCAACCCCATGCCAGGATCTCTTGTTGAACACTTCTACCCATGGTTGGCAAAGGATGAATTGAAAAAATGGAAAGAAAAGAGGAGAAATGGGGTTTTAAGAGAATAATGCTTCATAAGACTAGGCATGCTGTTGGATAAGAGAAAGATAAGGCAGAAGCCAGGAGCTGGTAAAAGCTACAGCTTGCAATTTCATTGCACCTTCTCTACTCAATAAATGGGTTTCAGTCAGAGCATCTCTTCCATCCAACCCAAAAAGGACCTGAAGGGTAAGTTGATTGCATTGATCGTGCATGCATTTTCCTGGCAGGGAAAGTGGCCCAGTCCCTCGCTGCTCCTGTCCAAAATACTCCACTTACTTATTACGGGAATATCGCCAGAGCCTCCAGGGCCAGGGAGCGGGATGCTGCGGGGAATTCATTGCTCTCTGAGTGCTAGGAACATTAAGAGAGAAGGCAGAACGGCAGTGGCTCACCCCAGCCTTTTCCCCATCGTGGCCACTGGTGGCCTGTCACTCCTCCTACAGGTGTTGACAGCCCTGGGATCATTCTCACTGGGTCATCTTTAACCCTTAGGAGAACGGCACGTTGCAGCTTGCCTGCAGGGAGGGCAGCAGGGATCTGCTGAGACAAAGTGCCCTTGTGCAGCTCCTACCTGTCCCCCACACCACACCTTAAATGTGCATTCTCCTCCCCCTCCCCAGGCAAGAAAGTCCCTCTCCATCCTACCTAGACCCCTACACCCAGCTATGACAATGCTCAGACATCCAGCCCCTGGACCAAACCATCTCCTCTGCTGCTCCCAGGCTCCCTGCTGCTGTAGCCTCCTACCATCCCCATCCCTAAAGCCCTGCCTCTCCTCCCCCAGGGGTCAGGGAAGAGTGTAAATCAATGTGGGAAGCAGTGCCGGACTTGACACGAAACACAAACTCGTCTTAGTAAAATCAGCGCTGCCGTAGGGATGCGCTGGCCGGACAGCGCTGCTGCCATCGCCGAACCCAAAGCAGCCAGGCACGGGGCTAGCTGCAGGAACGGTGGGCTGAGCCCCAGTTCAGCATCAAACCCTCAAACTGGAGGCAAAAGGCTGAGCACAAGGTCTGCGTACTGCTACCATACCCTCTGCCTTCAGCCACCCAGTCGCGTCCCCCACAAGAGATGGCACACGTCTCCGGGAGGTGGCAAGGGGACATCCCAGGGTGGCACCAGCCTCCCTGCTCCGCTGCCATCTCCAGGGTCAGCCATGCCAGGCAGGAGCTGGGGCACGCTGGCAGGCTGACAGCAGCGCTGCCTGTGCCTGGGGAGATGGGGTCGGGGTACCCCGCTTGGCTAACTAAACCCCCAAGGAAATCACCTGCCGCCGCAGCGGTGCGCTCCTTTAAGCAAACCGCCTCCGCCTCTCCCTGCAAGAGGCTGAGCCGTGCCTTGCCGTAGTGTCTTCGAAGGAGAAGGCTATCAGCTCAAAACAGCCGAGACCTTTAGCTCAAATCCATTAATCCTCTTTATTAAACCCAGGTCACCTCTGAGTCCTGGCAAATTAACCAGCATCTCCCCACTGCAAGTACATCAAGAGGAAACGCGCTGTAATTTTCATGGACCAGGGCTCTGGGGTCAGAGGGCTTCCCGGGCTCCATTCTCTGCCTTTGTCAATTTAAAAGGGAACATCAGCTTGCTCTTGTATAAATTACCAGAGAGGCAAGAGCTGGGGCCTGGGGCGGTCACAGGGCATCGTGCCGGCTGCAGCCGTGCCAGTGGCTCCGCTCCTGCCCGAAGATGGAAGCAAGGGACAGCGAGGCCACGAGCACCGAGTCACTTGGGGGGGAAAAATGGGGCTGGGGACATCCTCCAAGCACACCCTCCAAACAGCTGGGCAGCCGAGGTACCGAGCTTGGCATCCTCTAAGGCTACCTTGGCCACGTGCCTTCTTGCTGCTTCTAATAAATGGTATAACCCCCGTGCCAGCCCAGCTGGGGAGCGAGAGAAAGAGAGACTGGAAGGGCTTTGCTCCAGCTCAGAAGTGGGTGGAAAATTGTTCCCTTGTTGCTTGAAATTTCACCATTTGAAACGTCTCCCCCTTTCTGCACTATCCTGTTGGAGCCACTCTACTCTGAATACTCACCAAGCCAGCACCAAAGCGAGAGCGGCTCTATTTCTGAAGAGCCAAGGACATTTAGCTGGGCTGGGGAAGACCTGGGGCCAAATCCCTTACAAACACTAATTATACACCCAGTAGAAGAGCTCCGAAAGAGAAAGCCAGCCCAGCCTGGCCTGGGGAAGAAAGACTCTGTGTGGATTGAGGGATAAGGGACTGAAGGTCACAGCACTCTCTTCCTGGGATGAGTCTCCTCCTGCTCCTACAAACAGCGTCCTCCAGACAAGCAAACTTTCCAGAGCCAAACAAAGAGTGCTCATGCTTTGTGTGAGTGAAGAAATAGATGCTTTTCCGGGGTGGGGGGTGGAATATACAGAACATTTCCAGGCGGCCCTATAAGAGCTATAAGCATCACATGTGCTCCCCTAAGACAGCTCCACGCCACGGCACTTCCCAGCACACTCTCCAGCCACATCTCTACCACAGGGCTGTATCCCACCGGCTTTGGGTGAAGTTGCTCCGGTTTTACACCAACTTCAGTCAGCAGAGACTGAGCTGGGGCCCTGTGATTCAAACACCAGGATGCTCACCCTTAACTCAGTCCGACGGCACTAGGGGTTTTCCACCTGGCTTTGACTTACAGGTAGGATTAACGCACAGCATCTTAAATCTCCTAGCCATCAGCTTGTCTCACAGCTCTAGTTTTTTATTAAAAACATCATTTCTTGCTGTATTTAATCACTGCAAGGTCATTTCAGTGACAGTTGTCAGCATCCTAGCCAAGGAACCAGAGGAGCAGAGCCCTGTCCCGCTGACCAGATAAAAGGAGGAGATGCTGGGTTTCATTTGCTTGTTTTCAATTGAGAGGTGCCCACCTCGGTGTGCAGATTAAGGTGTGGGTGGGCCGATGTCAGCCCCCCGCGGGCTGAGATGGGAAGCTGCTGCTCACTCTGCTCATCAGGAGCCCCGAGGAGAGAAATTGCATAGTTCTCCCTGCGGCCCTCTGCCCACCTCGAACCAATTTCTGCTCCTTTTAATTCAATTCAGCTCCTCCTGACCTTGGCTGGCTGGAGTTGCAGAGTTTCTCTCAACAGATAGCACCAATTACAGAGGTGTGAAAATGGAAGGCTTTCAATTCGGAGAACAAACCCAAGAGACTGGGACTTTATTGAACTGAGAAACAGGGGGTGGGAAAGGGGGAGCAGACGGGCACGGGCTCAGTATTGCTTGTGCTCACTCTAGAAACCAAATGCTTTGGCTGTTCCCTCCGTGGGGGAAGGCAAAGGGCTCCGCCTGGGAAGAGAGGCTCCCCCAGGAGTTGGGATGGTGGATACCCCAAGAGATGCAGGTTCAGGTGTGCAGTGCCAATGGCACCTGGAGCCCAGGGATGCAAAACCCATCCGCTGCATCCCTGGCATCACGCCTCACTCGTTAGCAGCTGCACGCCAGCACTTCCACGTGCATTCCCCAACAGGCTGATTTCAAACCCCCGAAATCAGATCCGACAGATCTGACACAAACTGAGTTTGCTTCCCCGCGGCAGAT
This sequence comes from Microhierax caerulescens, assembly GCA_035590215.1. Classification (NCBI taxonomy): domain Eukaryota; kingdom Metazoa; phylum Chordata; class Aves; order Falconiformes; family Falconidae; genus Microhierax; species Microhierax caerulescens. The sequence goes on along the minus strand of JAVJGJ010000036.1, from coordinate 2,961,890 downwards.
CCAGGCTGGCTTGAATCTGCAGCATCTGCAGCCCCATCGCTACCATTAGGCACAGCAGCATCTCCATCCACGCCACCTCTTCAGAATAACACTGGGGTTTTGTCCACCCATGAAGCTATTGCCAGCCCAGGACTGCTGGGCCAGACCTCTGGAAACCCATGGCCTGAGCACCAGTATGAGCCCAGTTAGATCTGGGTAGGAGGGCTCTGGCAAGATCACTTAGCTGACTGCCTCGGCAGAGAGATCAACACACGGACAGTCTTTATAAAAACTGCCTTCCTGCTGCACAGCACAACCTGTGATGATCAGAGAGTCCCCAGACAAAAGCGGGGACGTTCGGTTCATGGGAAGGAGGCAGAGACAAGCACCCCTCTGGGCAGAGCTCACTGAAGCTCTTTGCACAACATGCCCCGATGCTAAAAATAAATAAATAAATAAATAAACCTAAAGCAAGTAGTCCTAGATGCTTAGGATAGAAAATGGGGTTACCCTCATGCAAAGCAGCACCACTGGGTATGGTCCTCATCATCTCTGGATACTTCCAGGTATTTTAAGGGCTGGAATGATGCAGAAAAGCCTTTCCCAGGCCTGAAAACTCCCCTCTCCAATCCTGTCTCTACTTGGCTGGTCAGACCACCTCCATCAGCACAAGGCCCATGTACCGCCCAAGCTCAGGGTCTCCCTCTGATCAGGATGCAACCCTTCCCTGATGAGAACTTCACGCTGCAAAGCTCTGCTTTCCAGGCCAACGTACAAAGAGCAAACAGGTCCTCCCCGTCCGAAATCTGGGCAACCGCCCAGCTGGCTGGCTCATCTGAGCAGGCTCAGCATCCCCTTTTCCAAGGCTCCCTCCCCAGCCTCAGAGCTGAGGGGCCACCAAAACAAAGTAGTGGCTAGTTCAGGCCCCTCTCTCAAGAACTGCTACGCCTCGGCAGGACTCTCAACGTCCCGGAGGCACGTGGTTTTAAAGCCAGCGCACGGAACCTTCCACATCTCCAGCCAAGCTGCGTCCGCGGCTCCCCCCAACGCCTGCCCATAAATCCTCTAACCCAGTAAACAGTCGAATTACAGCTCCCCGCCATTGCTTAGCTGCTTTTGACACTAATTGCTCTGTGGAGTGTGTGCAACTGGCAACACCTTATTAAAAGTGAAATATATTATACTGTCTGCTTATTGCTACTTTATAAAGATAAAGTATCCTGAGGATACGGAAAGGCTGGCGGCGGCATCGACTCAGCCTGGGAGCGGCCAGCGGATGCTGCAGCGCACGGAGCAGATGCAGGGCAGCATCGCCGGGACAAGGGCACGCTCTCCGTTACATTGCAAAGAGCGTTTCCATTTGGAGCCCAAGGGTGGAGTGAAGAGCTTGCTTGAGAACTTCTTCTCTTCATCTCCTGGTTCCAGCTCTGAGATGAGACCTTGGGGGAAGCCAGGCAGAGATGAGAAGCGAAAGGGCAGGGGGATCAAGCACATGGTGCCCTCCCGCCAACTTCGAGAGGAGCAGAGGGTGCTCCTCAACTCACAAAGCCAGACTAAGTCTCTTGCTAACCATGAATTTGCATTTTCCTACCTCCAAAGATTGCTGCCTGAAGTGTGTCACAGCCTCACCTGCCGGTGACACAAACCAGGGCATCAGTCGTTCTGACAGTCACATAAGAGCAAGGCCAAGAGCCTCGTGATGCTCCAGCTCTGTGTCAGCCCAGCACAGGGATTTTAGGGCCCTGTGTCTTGATCTGACAGTCCTTCTCCTGTGTTTCTCAAAGGAGGAAGCCAAAACTCACGGTTTCACAAGGAAAAAATGTGCAGAAACCTCCACTTCAGATTTGGAGCTACAGCGAGGACACGTCTTTTACACATGTCTCTGCACATGCCTCGGGCAAGTCATTTTCCCTCTTTATTGCTTGACTTCCCTGTCTACAAAAACAGGGACAATGAAATTTCTCTTCTCTGTGAAGTGTTTTAAAAATCTACTGGAAACAACCACTACGCAAGAGTGAGACCTGATACCACCGAGTCTCAATAATAAATGTTTCGACCCAGTCCCACAGGCCTCATCTCACTGAATAATTTTGGAAGAATTGTTGGTTTTATTTTGAATTGACAGGCTCTTTCTAGCTCGGAACAGGACAGGCAGCAGAAGACATGAGGAAGGCAGGCACGGGGGATGCCAAAGGCGCTTCTGCAGCGCTCACGAAGAGATGGTGTGCAGAGGGCACAGAAAACCACCCACATGTGGGGAGAAAATCAGCTTCTGGGGACTCAATTTCAGTTAAATGGAGATATTCCTCACGTACATCACAGAAGTCATTACATCCACACCCCTCCGGTACCCTGGAGAGCAGAGATGCTACTATTTATCATTTATGGGTCATTTCCCATGTGGCAGGAACAACAGACCCACCCTGCCATCAGCCCCGAGGACCACGGAGCACAGAAACACAGCCTGCCATCACGCTTTGATTCCCGAAGGAAACGGCAGGTCCTAAGCAGCAGATTTGAAATATCCAGAGTCTTTGGTTCAAGAAGTTCAAATCCAGCAGGATCAATACCTTCTCACTCCTGAAGTATCAGCAGGTAATTGGGTATCATGCAGTGATGAGCAACCCGGTTTGCTCAGAAGCTGCAAACTTTAATCTTCATCCCTTCCTGGTACATAGAATGGAGAGGGAGGAACAGATCAAAGGAGAATAGATCAAATTCAGCAGCATTTGGACCCAGATTGCAGAAAAAAGGACTCATTCTTAAGCAAAACGGCTTGGGCTTCTGAGGTTCAACATCTCGAGAGGACTCAAGTACAACACAATGCAGAGAAGTTGCCACCTCTCCAGTGCAGCCGCCTGCAACCCCCGCATCACCTCCCTTGGCGTTTAGACTGCTCCTGACCCCCCGACTTTGCACTAGAGCCCTCTCCGATTTCACACCGCAGTATCTGACCATCTCAACCTCTGCAAATGCCTCTGTTGGCTCGTGGACTTCCTACCCCGGCCCCCTCCTCATTGTCCCATTGCCAGCCCCGCAGTGCCCGTGGCATTTCAGCAAAGGGGCTCAGGCGCACCCGTGCTGCTCCATCCCACAGCACCATCCGCTCCCAGTGAGGGTGAGGAGATACTGGTCCACGCTTTGCAAGCTGGAAGGTCCCACCTGGCTACAGGAGGCTGCCACCCCAGCCCCGGAAAGGAGAGGTGGCAAGGTAGACGGATGGGCAGAGAGACAGGAAAGCACCTCGGGCAGCAGAACGACCTATCTGACAGATTTCCCTGCCGATCAAAGCTAACTTTGCTTAAGAGTTTTTGACATCTGATTAATTATGTCGCGCTGGCTCGGCTCAAAAGGTTGCGTTTCCGGCAGCCCTCGCCTTTCATCCTCGCAGCGTTTAGCGGCCAAGCCCGCTCCCCTGGTGCCAGCAAAGGAGGGGACGGCAGGAGGGTGGCTTTGCCAAATGTCTTGGCCCGTCCCTGGGAGGCAGGAGATAAGGAGGGCAAGGGACAGCCGGGGACAGAGGCCCTTTGTCTGCCGTGCCTTTTGTCGCGGGTAGATAGGAGGCTGCTGCCTCGCGCTGACATTTCAGTGACCAAATTAAAATGCACCGCCATGGAGACTAAATGTCATTAGCCTCATTATAAGTGATCGCATTAAAATAAACAAAACGAGAAAAAAAAAAAAGGTGGAAATTAGCCAACGCTATTAAATAAAATAAATAAACAGGCAGACCCAGCCGTGCAGCCGAGGTCGGTGGCGATCACCTGGGCTGCCGAGCCGGGAAGGGGCAGAGCAGCAGCAAAGGTCTCCACGGGCTCTGCTGCCGTGCACAAATGTGTGGAGACAGGTCCACTCGTGACGTGACCCCAGATGTAGCTGCCTGTTTGGGATAAGTCTATGGGGTCTTTCAGGCTCCGTTTCCAGTTCCAGGATGCCCTGTGCAAGCTGGCTTTAAGGGACTTAACACCCCTGTCCCCCAGGGCTGGCGCTGCAGGCAGCGCTGCATCACGAAGGACGTGCCCCGCGTGCGCTGCTCTAACGGGGACGGAGGTTCCTTTAGCAGCATCCAGGTTTCTCTTGGATGCTTCCCATGCAATCAGTGGCCAACACCAAACAGATCTCGCTTATGCACTGTGACAGGACTGCCGCACAAGGTGGAAAGCTGGGTGAAAGAAGCGTCGGTTTGTCCTTGTAAAGCGAGAAATTTTTCCTCTAACCCCTCTTGCTATGCAAACGCCATTTCCTTTGGGGCGGAAGAAGTCATCAGAAGGCCCCTGCAAGATCCTGCTTATGACAGAGCAGATTTGAAAGCCCAGAGATCTCCTTCCCCCTCCTTCCCTTCTGTCAAAAATTATAATCATCATTTTCCAGCTTGCTGAACAATCAAAGTGTGGCCTATATTCGCTGGAGCTCCTTCCACATGCCGCATGCATAGCAACAAGTCCAGGAAACAAAAGCCAGAAGTAAACAGTTGAGTGAGAGAAGGCGATGGGCTGGCAGGGGGACAGCGGAGGAAGGCTGCTCAGAGAGCACGGCGTGGGGCACAAGCTCCCCCTAAGTCTCACCAGTTTGGAGCTGCTCTGAGGGCAGTGGTGAAGACCTCTTCTTCCACGCTCTGTGGGGAGCATGGGAAGGAACATGCCTGGGCAATCTGCTTAGTGGAAATGGCAACAGTCCTGCTGTACCAGAAGGAAGCCCAAGCCCTCCTGCTGCAGATTCAGCTGGTCCTCACGTGGTGGAGGAACTGCGAGAAGCTCATCATGGGGTGAGCCACGAAGGATGAAGTCACATCAAGCACAGGTAAAGCCAGCTGCCCCTTGGGAAGCTTGTAACCCCTGCATGAGACCCCACAGATGCACCAGCTCTGCTCAACACAGCAGACCCCCTCCCATCATCTTGCTGTCCAGACAGTCTGAAGCCGATGAGGTCCAGTCCCTGCATCCCATCCTGAAGCACGGAGCTCGCAGGGAGCTTTGCCGGGCTGCCCCTTCCCTGAGGTTTGCAGCCCACTTCAGTCTCCAGAGCTGTCAATCCAGCACTTTTCACTAGCGCTGAATTCACAGAAAAGTAAACCTAAAAATAACTCTTCTTTTTCCCCCTTCCTTGCCTCATCTCACATGTGTTCTGTGTGCACATGATTCTGCCGCACAGGCAACAGGTCCAGCTTCCCCAGAACGGCTCCTCCCGAGGAGGCTGCTCACGATGCTGATGCACCGATGGCTCTCTGCAGCTAGCTGAGCCTCGGTACCCTACTAGGCTGATGTGTCCATCTGGGAAATTCAGCCCATGGAGACAGACCCAGGGCAGGAGATCCGTGAGAAGAACCAAGTCCCCTTTCCAGAAATCCCTGAAACCACAACCCCTGCTTACTGCGACCGTGCAACCACCCCCTGCTTCAAGTGGTCTTGAAGAGACACCTCCTCTGCAAAACACTCACCCCTGGCCCTGCCAGGGGAAGCCCACCACCTCCACCAACTCAAACCAGTGCCCCAAACCACTGCCCTCCACCACTCCACATCCTCTGAGCCTAAGCCAGGACTAGAGGGAGAGCCCACCAGCTCCAACATCCCACTCAACTGGACCCCACGCTCCCTGGGCTCGTGCTACCATCAGTTCACAAGGGTGATGCATCCCCTGCCATTCCTGCCTCTCCAGACCTAGCAAGCCATCTCGCTTGGTCACCCTTAGAGGGTGATAATAGAGTCCAGAGCTTTTGAGAAACAGGCAGGAAAGTGTTTCTTTCCTTTAAGCATGAAACAAAGAGGAGTTCCGTGGAAAAACCCACCCACTGAGCAGCAAGTGTCAAAGCCACCTCTGTATGTGCTGTTGCTGCATTGGTAATTATAAGTACCATGCCTTCATTAGGGAAAGGGAGAGATGACTAGGAGGCAAGGAGATTTGCAGCAAAGCTGTTATTATTTTTAAGTTTAAACAAAAAGGAGAAGCGTGACAGCTGAGATCATTCCCCATCCTGCACATGCCAGCAGGCGAGAGCATCTCAGGGAATGCTCAAGCCAGAAGATAAGAAGGAATGGGAGCGAATGTCCAGCTTTGCCTAACCTGGGAGGGAAAAAGGACAGGGCTGCAAAGCCCAGGCTGACACAGGGTCATAAAGGATGTTACAGAGAAAAAAAAACAAAAAAACCAAAAAAAAAAACCCAAACCAACCACAAGTTTTCCTCTACCTGACTGCAGCAAAAGGATCCTCCAGCTCCCCCCAGGGACGTGCCGGGGTTCATTGCAGTGCCCCAGCAGCCTCCTTCCCTGCTCCTTGCCCAGCGACTTCGGTTTCTAACCAGAGTGCAAACCTCAAATTGCATATTCAAGTGTAAAATATGAGCACAGCTGTTTATGCAGCTCAAAATTTGCCATAACCAAATATTCAAGCCTTTGGGGAAGATTTTCAAAGGCACCAGTTAAGGCACCTAGCTCCCATTGGTATCCTTCAAAACATTTCTCCTTTTGCAGTTTTTCACAGGGATTTGCACCAGCAAAAGCTCCTCCACCCAGCTGCCTGCAACTAGTGAATGCACAAAGGAGACGCTGTCAAAGAGAAGCTGCTGGAAAACCCAAAGCAAGGATCACCACTTTGGGGCATGCTGAAAGGCAGCTGCCAGAGCCAGCAGCCCCAAAACCCACAGTCCCCAAAGCAAATTGTTCCAAAACCTTGTGCCGTGGGCATTTGCACAGAGCAAATGACTGTTCTCCCACCATGTTCCCTCCCCACGTCATTTGGGAACCAGAGCAAGCACTGCTCCTCCCCAGCAGAAACAAAGCATCCTCTAAAAGGCCAGCGCCAGCTTTGTCCCTGTCCCAGGAACCAGGGGATGGAGGAATCAAGCTCTGACAGGGAAACCAGTGGGTTTGAGCTGACACCCACCGGTGCAGCCTCCCCATCCTACTGGGACCTCTTCCTGAGCATCTTTGACTGATGGAGGACGGATGGCTGCAGTACCTTACCCACTACTGTCCCCAGCTTTTGGGAGAGCCCAGAAAATCCCCTTAAGTCCCTCTCGCTCATGTTGAAATGACACTAAAGCAGAACTAATGTGCTCCAGGTACTTATTCTTGGGCTTAGTTGCAGGGATCAGCAGCACTCCACCAGTCCAGCATCCCCCCACTAGAGAAAGCTGATGGCCATGTCACAGGCCGTGGTGGCAGCAGGAAAAGTGTGCTCCCACAGCAGAGGCTCCCTGCTAGGAAAGGATGGAAAAAGTCTTTTTACCTCCTGCAATGTCTGTTTCTTAACTTTAGACTGGATTTACAGCCACCACCAAAGCCAGGCTGCCCACGTGAGAATGAGGCAGGGGAGGTAAGGGGTGGCGCAGCCAGAGTCTCCAGGGGGATGCAGAAAGCAGGTCCCAGATGCAAGAGGTGATGGCAGGGCACTGGGGATGTCTCCAAGCTCTGCAAGCTTTCTTTCAACCCCAGTGCCCAGGAGCAGTGAAAAATGAGATCAGCTGTCTTGCCCTGCACTGCCAGATTTCCGACCTCTGAAAGGAGCCACTGCCACGACGAGCCATTTTGCCAAGGCAGCAAAGGCAGCAATATAAATGTCTGAAGAAGCTGATGCGCACTGATTATTGCCACCTGTAGGGCCATGATGTCACACCATAACTGCAGATTAGCCAAATATACGCCCCCCTTGCCCCACGTTCGCTCTCCAGCGCATTACAGCCCACCCTGCTACATCTCAAAACAGCAGCACCCAAAATGCCCGGCAGTTCAAAGCATTTGCCAATAGCTTGACAATTAAATCACCCCCTCTGCCTCCCCACCGTGCAGCTCTGGGCTCATTAAAAATCCTCAGCATCCTTCCCAGCAGAAAGAGCCCACCTCAAAAAGCAACTGATGTCCAGGAGCTCACCTCCCCCAAGGCACCAGATGACAACAGCATTAAGCCTTCTAAATTATTTTGGATGGAAACTTGTCTTACAAAGAAATAAAAAGCTGCAGAGTAAGACGTTATCTGTGACCAGAGGGGTCAGGGTTTCATTATTGCATTAACCTTTCGTGTCTTTAGATTCTACAAGAGTGAATTGGTAACGAGACGACATGAGCCCCGATGGGAAAAACGCATCTTTCCTAACAAAAGTAAGGGGGGGGTGGGGGGGGAAGAACAGAAGTGAGAGCAACAGAAAGAGGGAAAAAATGGCAAATATGCTATTACCGCTAATAATAACTTTGCAATGCTATTTTCTGCAGGAGCCTTCAAGTTGTGATGTTTCCCTTCACTCTAATTACACCTTCTAAAAGCAGGTTCCCTTCTCACTTTAACCACCCCGCGCGAAACTCCCGCAGGATTCAGATAAAAACGGAGAGGGGAAAGAGTTCACACTTCACAAACTGCCTCTGCATATCCCAGGGGAGCGTCACCTGCATAAAACCCGTGGGATTACACTTGCAAATAACAATCAGCCCAAAAAAAAACCCACTCTGAGAAGGTGCAGGCTCCGAGGGTCGGCAGGGACCGTTAGATTTCCTTCTGCACCGACTGCCATCCGGGGGGGGGATTTTGCCAACGGGACTTGTGCTACAGCCCACAGCAGTGCTGGGGCCAGGGTGGGCAGGGAGGGAAAACACCCAACCTCTGCAAGCCATGCAAAAATAAAAAGGGTAGGAGATGTTCCAATCCCAGCCTCCAAGGCAGAAAGTGGTCAGCGTGGGGGTGGGAAGGCAGAGCACCCAGCAGCCAGCCCAGTCTCTGGAATATTTCCTCTAATGCAGGCAGTAGGTTTCAGCTTGATGGATTAACGGCTGAGCCCAGCTGGGCAAAGTCCTGGGCTGGTTTGGCTCAGGGGATGTTCAAAGCCAAAGCAGATATTGGTGCTTAATAGAAATAAGAAGGGAAAGCTACAACCATGTACGAACGGATCAAGAAACCTCTCCCGAGTTATGGGGGGCTTAAATGCACGGGCCTTTTCCCTGGCACACATGGATGTCAGAGCTAGCCCGGGCCTGGGGCCAACCAGCCACATCTCAAGGCAACTGCATCAGGGCACCAGCAAACAGCCACAAAAAAAACCCCTCTGGTCTCTGCCAGCTCCTGCAGCTTAAGGACACCTTGATGACAGCCCATCAAGTGTCACAAGTCCTCCTCCCATTTGACCTGCACGGCTGCCTCGCCTCCCATTTCTTTGCAATTTCAACCCAGAGGAACCTGGTCTAGCAAGAGGGTGAAAGAGCCAAGGCTCTGCTTGGCACAGCACTGGTGAGGCAAGCTGCCCCCGTGCCACCACACACCGTGCTCAAGACAGTATTGTCAATAACCCCCCCCTCCCCCCCACCTTGCATTCAGCAAAGTCAGGCAGCTCACGCTGCCGTGCCACCCTTCTCGTGCTCACGTGCTAAACCACAGGTGCACCATTTTGTTTTAAGGCATCTCTGGTGGCATCGCTGTCAGAGGTCTTCTACTGATGCACTCCCCCCCCCAGGGCTAACACACATCACATCCCCCTGCAATAACCCCACGGAGCATCAGTGGTACCCAGCCCCCTGTACCTGCTGGCCGCTCGGGCTGCAGCGTGGCACCGCTCCACCACGGGCCCCCGGGATGTGGATGGTCCCACAGCACGGGTCTCCACGAGCAAGTTTTAGCCCAAGTCCCCTCGTGTTCATCACAGCTGTGGAACGAGCTGTTTTCCAGCTGTGACACGGCTAACCTCCCCCCCCCCCGCCAGCCTCATCCTCTTCCCACACATCCCAGCCCTGCACAGCAGAGCACTGTAACTAAACCATGGAAAGCTGCAGAAATTACAGCCGTGCCTTTTCCCTGCCCTCCTGAGTCCAACATAATTCTCACTGACAGTCACGAAAAACACATGTTGGGTGAAGATCGGATCTGAGCCTTGACACTCAGTCCTCATCTGCTGGCACAGAGACCATAATTTTTTCAGCTGCTAAAAGTGCACATCATCATGAAAAAAAAATGCCGACGACTTGCCCCCTCCGCGCTGTCCGCCCCCATCGCTCCCTCCCTATGGATGCAGTCCCACCACGACCCACCCGCGGAGCGCCAGCACAGAGCCAGCGCTGGATCCAAACCCAGCATCTCCCTCCTCATCCTCCCCCTCCCCGGCAAGCCACGGGGATGAGGCCGACCCACACTTCGGGAGCCACCTGCTCGGCTCCTGGAGGTTGCAGCACCTCTGCCGCAGCCAGATGCGGTCCCCCCTCCCCCGGTGCCCGTGTCGGGGGGGTCATTTTTACTTTGCAAAAAGGAGCGAGGGGCAGGCACCCGAGTTTGCCTGGCAAGGAATCGGGGAAGCAGGGATGAGGGGGAGCACAGGGAATAATAGCATGACAGCTCGGGAGAGAGGGAGGGCACAGGAGGTGGCCAACTTTGAAGGGGAAAAAGCTCCGTGCCCACATCATTTACAGCCAGAGGCTGCCTGAGGGGACGGACTCTGCCCAGCCTGGGGGCTGCCATGCGACCCCCACCACAAGTGCCAGCGCCTCGGGTGCCTGTGGCTGGGTGCCCCCCAGGGGGCCAGCCCCCGTCACGGGGGACGGGCACGGCTGTGTGAACCCCACCGGCTGGGAGCACTTGGCAATTCCCTGCTGCAGAGCAACTCGCTGCCTGCCTGCATATGTGCGTTCGTGCGCAATGTGCATGAAGTCCAGGTCCCCCATGCACGCACGCTGCTCGGCTTTCCCACCCTGCCAGCCGATACCCTCCCCGATGCCCTGGAGAAAAAGCTTTTTTGCACTACCTGGGATGAAGAGCAGGGCAGTTGTGGCCGTGAAGATGATCCAGCAGGCAGGATGGTACATCTTGGAGCTGCAGTAGACTAGCGGCTGATTTGCTTGCTGCTTGCTGCTGCCGCCGCTGCTTTCGTCTGCGCTGAATTCTGAGCAGGTTTAAATCCAATGTTTGCAGAGGGAGGGAGACTGAGTTAGTGAGCTAGAGAGAGAGGGAGAGAGACGGGAGCAGGCAGTCAGCGCCTCTGATTTTTCCTTGCACACACACGCACACACAACTAGCAGAAGGAACACCAGGCTCCGTGCGTGCACGGGGGAAAGCAGACCTCCTACCAGGCACCCATTGGTTCAAGATGCTGACTGACACACGCACACTTGCTCTTCTGGTGGGTCTCCTTCTGCAACCAGGGACTTAAATGAGGGCATTGACCCCCTGAGCATCCCTCCCAGCTGTACCCGGGAAGGAGGGAGCAGCCTGGCACAGGGGTGGACACCGTCCCACCAACTCCTCGTGCACCAGCTGCCTGCAAAGGGGCTCAGAAATTTTTTGTCTCTAGACTGGAGCTGACTGGGGGGGGGAGGGGGCAGGTAGCCCCAGGTTTTAGCCCCTTGGCTCACCCCTGCCCCTCTGTGGGCTCTGCTCCCCTCCCCGGGAAGCCACCGGCAGCTCTGCCTACTGCCAAGAGAGGCAAACCAGCGGGTAATCCAAGCTTTTTAGCATGAGTGGGTGTTTTTCGCACCAAATCTCTGAAACTGAGAAACAATCTTCTCTGTGCATCCCAACTAGAGCTGTATTTTTTCCCCTTCAGCGGGCTCACAGAGCCCCAAAAGGACGTCGAGGCCAGGTAGCTGCTCCTTGCAGACCCCCTGCTCGATACCATCCCATTCCCACTGAGGCCAAGGAGTGTTTCCTTAGGCTCTCTAAAGCAATCCTCCCTTTCCAGGCTGCCACAGCTTGCCCCCGACCCCTGCTTTCCCCCAGACCTGCTTTGTCACCTTCCCATGCCCCTGCCAAGCCCAGAGCATCCTCAGCACACGGCATCAGCTGCTGCCTCCTGCCTCTCCACCAGCGGCCCCTGCCACATCCACCCTCCTACAGCCACCCCCAGCTCAAAGCGTTTGCCAGCTAGCGCTTGAGTTTGCTGAACTGCCAATAAAAAGGTTGCAAAGAGAAGTTTCCAAAAGAAATGGCGCGTATTTTTGATATTTTTCTAAACAAACAAAACAAAAAAAAACCGTTTCTTATTTCACATTAATTGGAACTTTGTTAAAAATAAATGGTAAGCATTTTTTAATGCTTAAAGAAAAATTAAGATGTTTAGTTTTATTCATAACAATCTCTTTCCCCTCTAACCCAGGGCTAAAGATCTCTTTTTGTGTTTCAGGCCAGCCCAAGAGTACTTTTGAACCAATACTTTGGACTTCCAGCTCTCAAACCACTGCAGCTTTTTCGTACCAGAGGTCACAAACTCCTCCACCCCCCCACCTCCCATCCCAGGGTTTCATCCTGCTCCTCGCCTTAGGCTCTGCGCTCATCTGCCTGGGCACCCTCTTGCCATCCCTGGTCCCCCAGGACACATCTGTTCCCTGGACTTCCCTCCCTCGAGACTCTTCTTTGCATTAAATTCATCGTCTCAGAGAGTGTCTGGAAAAAGAGATGCTCCACATCAGGCACGCACCATTCCTGGAAGGACGACGCATCTGCAAACACCCGGCTGCAAATATTAATTCCCCCAAACTGGTGCAGAGCTGGTGCCGGGGCCCTGCAGCTCCTATCTGCCACCAAACTCCTCGCATCCAAACCCAGCCAACAAAACCCTAAGAATTCCCTCTCCCGCTGTCCGTCTTCCCCACGTTTCTCCCACCCACTTGTTGCAGCTCGACAGAGACTAATCACGGAGACGGCAGCCACATCCCCCTCCGTGCACACACCCCTTACCTCGCCTTATTTTCATACAAAGCAGCACCAGAAGGAGCAGGAATGATGCTTTCAGCGCGCAGTGCCGTATCCATCATGGTCTCGAGGGGGTACCCTCACCCGGCGAGGGATGGGAGCCAAGCACACGCACCACCGAGCAAACTTTCTCTAGCTTTTAGCCATTAATCTTGATTACATTTTCTACTCTACGTGAATAAACCACGAGTTTTTAAAAGCTTTTAACTCAACTGTATTCTCACATTATCTGCTGAAGGCAACCCATCTCTCGCATCTTTAGGAACACGCCAAAGAAAACGTGCCCAGGGACTTTTTTTCTTTTTCCTAGGAGTAAAGCTATGCTGTTCGCAATAACCTTGACCTCTGAAAGAGCTAAATCATCGCACTGAGTAAAAAACCAATGAGCCTCGTGTCTCGCTCAGCTTGAGACAGGGATGGCGATATTTCTGTCCTGAATTTCCCTTTGACACCCAAACAGCCGACGTCAAGGAAATTTATCCTTCGCTTCACAAGTGCTTTGGGAAGCCAGCTGCGAGGAGGCATTTGGGATTTCCCAGGGCTGCAAGGCATCGTCCTGGAACTCCACAGCCAGCCCAGGACAGGGACATCTGTCCCCGGAGGGGACCGCGCTGTGCCAGGGCTCAGCTGAACCCTCCGGCTGCGGCTCGCTCTCCGAAACCCACACAGCGAGCTCTGAATCCGCCCAAGGCGAAAAGAAATATTGTTATCCTCGAGGAACTAAAGGAAATGAACAAAGAAATCATTTCTAATTAACAGAGATGTTTGATGGGCTCAGAACAAACATGTTGCTCCGCTTTCAAACCCTGGGTTGAAAAGCTATATTTGGGCAAATTTCAAAACAACACATTCTTACTTTTTTTCCTCCCACCACATTTCTCCTGTATGCTTCCCCCCCTCCCCCCCCAACCTGGCAAAAACTATTACCCAAATCCAGCACATGCTTAACCGCTCTCCTTGCATCTATTTCAGACAATTAAGTGGCACCCAAATTGCCGAGCACGGCTCAGAGGATGACCTCGGACCAGACCTTCAGCACGGCGATGCCTTTGCTTTCCCATCTGCAAAATGGGAAACAAATGTGCTTGGATCAGGCAAACAAATCCAGTGCTGCTCACCAGCTCTCCAGGACTGAACAGGGCACTGGCCTGTTTCATTTGTTTGATTTCCAAGATACATTTAAGAAAAAAAAAAAAAGTATTAGTATATATTTAGGTGGTGAAACTTTTCTGGGATATTTGAGGTGGTTTGTTTTTTTGGTATCAAGCAGGGCATCTAAATGCATATTTAGATTTGACAGGCAGCACCTGATCTGTGAGGAGATATTATGGTCCACTGGGCACACTTAAACATCATTTGTGTGTGTATTTTTCAGAGGGTTTTTTTTCCCCCCAAGCTGTCTCAATGCATATTCACATCTGGGACCAGCCTACTCTGGGGTAAGTAACACTGAATTTTTCGATAAAGCAGAGACTCCCTCGCCTTCTCCTTGCAGGGCTGGGAAGGGGGGGAGGGCAGAGCACCCCAAAAGCAGGAGCACAGGCTTCATGGATGCTCCAGCGCCGTGCCCAGGACCCAGGCACCAGCCTCCACCAGGTCCATCCCTGCTGCCGAACACAGCCCAGGCCCCTCAGCAGAGCACACCCCAAGCCTGCATGGCTAAAAGCCCCACAACCACCAGGTCCTGAGGCCGCCATCCTCTCCACTGCCTCCTGCCCACTTCTCCTCCCCAACCGCAGGCTCTTGGATCACCATTCCCAACCCAACTCAAGGGAATTCCCAGCTCCTCCGCTCCCCTACCCTGAGTGCTCCCTCACTGGGTTTCTGCTCTCGCCAGTGCTGTGGGTGGGAAGCAGGAGCAGTGGGGTGGGGAGGAAGGGATGCAGGAGGCTCTGGGGAAAGAGGAAGGGATGCAGGAGGCTCTGGGGAAAGAGGAAGGGATGCAGGAGGCTCTGGGGAAAGAGGAAGGGATGCAGGA
>JAVJGJ010000036.1:2912383-2926311 GCA_035590215.1 Microhierax caerulescens | reverse complement strand
GAACTAGGTGGTCTTTAAGGTCCTTTCCAACCCAAACCGTTCTATGGTTCTGTGAACATCCTCCTCCCTTTACTTCCCACTATGTTCTCTGTGGCTGGCAAGGACTTTTGCATGTGACAGCATCTCTCTCTGTCCCAGACATTAAGCCCGTAATAATAAAGCCAGGTAATTAAGGCCAGATGTCCAGTGGGTCCTGATTACGGACTGGAGAGGGACAGACTTCTCCCAAGGATAGCTCACGGCACCAAAGGCAGGAGCCTCTCCTCCACTGACACAACTTGGGATTTTTTTTTTTAGATAACTAAACTCTGATAGCGTGAAAATCCTCCAGCACCTCTAAGCTCTAAATCACAAATGAAAAACTACTTGAGCAGAATGGCGTTTCCCTACACAAATATGTTGCAAAACACTCTGCACATCTGTCCTGGACATCAACAGTTGCAATGATCACCGTAAAAGGTTTGAACATAGCAGAATGTTCTTTACTCTGGAGTGTAACCTGCTCGTTACTAAGTGCTATATAATGCCGAGCTCCTGCTGTAAAAGGCTCTTCAGAAATGACAACATAAAGAATAACGGCCTCCAAAGCAGGACTCAGGTGAAACCTGACAGTTAAAGCCAGGAGAATTGTATATCAAAATCCTGCAAGTTTCACAGGAACGTAACACAGAGCCATAAATCACACTGGCTTTGCTTACAAGGTTGGTGGAACTCAGGAAATATAAAAACCCCAAACTTTTGATGAACATCACAAGTCCCAAGCTTGTTACACAGTCCTGCGCAACAGTTTTCCAAACCCTGTTTACCAATATATCTTCAAACAATGCACCGACTTCTGCTGTGTGCAAGGTGAATATTACTCAAAATCATTAAGATACAGCCCTGGCCCAAAGGAGGTGCAACATTTGGATGGCACAGAGAGGACACGTCCTGTGAGGCCAAGGGAATGGGTCTGACTGCTGTAGGAGTCCAGCACTGCAGCGTCTGAGCTCAGGTGAGACAAATCCAATCCCACCGGCCGCCCCTGCGCCCCAAATCCCTCTGCCCAAAGCAAGGACAGAACCATTCCTCACAACCACCTCACAGGCTTCAGCATGGAAATGCTGAGCAAGCACTCAAATACTAAATAACGGCCGTGAAAAACGACACAAAGAAGAGCGGGGTCACTGCAGGCACTCAGAGAAGACTATTCTTCAACGATCCAGCAGCACTTTCCAGCACGTTCTCCCGTTAACGTCTCCCTATCTGGCCCTGAAGAACACAGCACCGCCTGGTCCAGCCGTCTAGTCCAACCCTCGCTAGACGTTTTACGGCAACATGTATATCAGCAAACAAAATCCGACGCAAAAATAAAGTTGGAGAGGAGTTTTAGTGGTTGCAATTCGGCTGCGTTGCTTCCACTTGCCATGGGTTATTGATCTCTCCGGAGAAGAGTCAGCAGCCACAGCTGACGTGCCGTCCCTCAGCCAGGGGTAATATACGACCCTGTTGGGAGCCGCAGTTAACTGATGAACCCATCTGGCAGGGGAGCCGGAGAAATGATTGATTTACTCTCCATCCTGGTACTTAGACTTTTCACCCTCAACAGGCCACGAAGACTCGTTCATCATCTTCATCAATCAAATGGGTAAATATCATTAAATCTGCAGGCCACAGGCAGCATCATTTTTTTTTTTACTTTTTTTTTTTTTTTTGCTTTTTTTTTTTTGCTTTTTTTTTTTATTATTATTATTTTATTTCAAAAGTTCACCGCCTCCTCTCCCACATCCCTTACTGAAAAACAGTGCTTCCACCTATCAGGGATTCGGTGAGGCAAAGTGGAGCAGCAAAAACTATCAGAACCCTGATATGATGGGATGGCAGCAGGCTTCGGTTCCTCGTCTCCCCCAAGCCACTGGGGTGGTCAGAGGAACAGTGTTCCCCAATCCTCTGGAGACACCTGGCTCCGTGCGGCACCAGAGACGTCTGGTTTGGTTCGGCTCACGATAGCTGTGCGCTGATGGACTCATCGATGGAGGTTTACTGCAAGGTTGACCCAGGGCACAGCATTTAAACCCACCAACTCAGCACCACGCAGGATTTGGCACAAATCAGGGCAATTCCTCAGAATTTAGCAGAGCAGCTCTGACCTACCTGTGCTGTTCATCTGACCCATAACTTCCCAGGGACAACGCTCTGCTGTACAGGTACTTCCAGTTTATCACAACTCTTTATCGCTTAAGCATTGACTTGTCCCTTATTACACTTTTTCAAAGTCATTTTTTTTCCAAAGCACGGAGCCTGTTTAACAGCGCTCATCAATGCAGCCAGCCAGAGCGTTGCAGAAAGGGGACACAAACCCCATTAAAAGGCGGGGGGGGATGGATTGAGGCAACCCTGCCACCAGTTGACATTCCATCCCAGCAGGCTCCCTCCCATCCCCGAGCTGGGCAAGCCCACCCTCCGCTTAGCCCAGCGCTGTGACAAGACCGCAGTCAAGGATGGATGGACGGACAACAACTGATGACAGGTTCGCCGCCTTCTCTCCCAGCAAGACACTCCATTAGAAAAGTTTTTTAAAAAAATAATAAAAAGAAAAAAAAAAACCCAATGGAAAACACTAGACAAAACAATCTGACTCAGGGAAATTTCAAGCAAGTTCCGAAAAGCCTGGAGTGAAAATCCATCTCTAACGTGACTGAAAGAGCCACATGAAGGAACAGATGCAGCAGCCAGCCTGTAAATTAAATCACCAAAGAAAGGTTGGAAGAGCCAAATGAAATCTCCACCTGCCATTACTTCTGAAGCAGAGAAAGGGCCAGGCATACCGAAGGAGGGCCAGCACTGCAGCGACGGATAGGCAGATGAATCGTTTTATTAGCCTTAATTGCCATTTCAATACCATACCCATGTCTTCACATAAGCCTTCATTTTGTGCAAAGTTGTCAGTTCATGTCCTGAATGGGCCAGGCTTGTTATCAGCAAGCCGTTTACAGCCCCTGGGCTGTGCATTAATTAAAAAGGCTTTGTGCTGAGGCTCATTCATTAGCACACTGCTTCTTTAATCACTGCCTCTTCAGCCACCAGGACAATCTATAAATCTCCTCAAATATGAAATAATGAAGTGGAATGGTTCAATTTATTACAATGTAATAAGTCAGGGTAATGTGGGGGTGGACAGGGTGGCACTGGAGCTGTCTCCTTGCCCAGTCTTCCCATCTCATTACTGGCAGCAACCATAAATGAGAAGAGCAGAAGGGATGCAGGCGAGGACGGTGAACACACGGGACAGGGATCTTCCCATCTCCTGCCATCCCACCCACCTGAAACCCCACTTGCTGCAGGTGACTGAGGATGATGCTGGAAGCCAGACATGGTTTCCTGGCCTCGGGGAGAGAGAAGAAAGTTTTGCCCTGAAGAGAGTCCAAAGGTTTTGCTCTTCAGCGCAGACATGTCTGCGGGAGCAGCTACCAGCATCCACTCAGCAGCACGGTGAAAGGCCACCCACTTTGCATCCCTGTTTTCCCATTTGCATCCCTGTTTTCCCACTCACATCCCCGTTTTCCCACTCCTCCTTCCATAGACCTCATTCCATCATTCCTGGAAAGATCCAGGTTGAGATGCATAGGCAAGTGCCAAGGAGCAGATGCTCCAGGGAACATCAACAAGCTACAAAAATCCACGTATTAACTTAACACAAAGCTTCTGTTTCTCCTCTCATGGCTCATCTCCCAGCAGCTGGGCTCTCAAGTCAGGCTGCCAAATAAAATATGACTGTACATATTGGGTTAATTAACAAAGGGAGAAGGGTGAACACTAGCCTGGCTTTGCATTTCCTAAATAAATGCATCAAAGATGCCTAACTAGCGAGGGGAGGCCAAACACAAATTTTTCTCTTCACAAAAATTTGAGATTAAAGATGCCAAGGGAAGAAACAAAACCTCCAGCTATTTTAGGAAAGCACCCGCAGTTTCCAAAGAAAGTGCAAAATGAAAACTGCCCATACAAAAGTTAATAAAAACTAATTATGCTTTTGCATAAAAGGGGAGCATTTAGAGAAAAGCAAAATTTGTAAAGAACGTTGTAGTGTCTTTTGAAAAATAACTTTTTCCTGTCCTAATAAGAAATATCCAGGCCACACTATAACAGCTCTACAATTTGCTACTTTATTTTCAATTCTCTCCCTATTCAGTCTTAGAAAGTCTTAAATTCTTACACACTAATAGTACATAATTAATCCATCTATTAATATAATTAATCATATATGTTGATTTATCCAGGTCAAAATTTATTCACAGGAAAGTCGGTTGTAATAAATCGACTCTAAGAGAAAAAAATTAAATCATCAAAATATCCCGTTTCAACATTCCCTCTGAAATTGAAATCTGTCTCACAGTCTTTCTTCATTTCACAATCTAGGTCAGCATCGTTAGGGGTTTTTCCACATGGAAAACGCAAGCAGATGCACGTTACAAAATGGGCACCAGTTTAACTGACCCAGCCTAACTTCGGTGGGAGGGGGTGTCCAGGCCCACGAAAACACTCCCGGGTTTGATATTTTGCTCCCATTCATTATCACAAGTGCATTAAAAACGGTGTTACAGGACGGGAAAATCATTTCTTCTCCCGTGTTAGAAAGGACCAAATGTACCCGCTGTTGAAACCCACAGATCTTTAATACTAGCAATCTGCTAAGTGCTAATTTGGCAACACGAAACCTTTCATCTCCGAGGCTCCCCAAACACTTCATTTGCTCGAGAGTCACTTGTCCCACCACAGTAAGATTTCAGATCATCCGTACGGCGCCTCAAGCAGAAGGTTTGGGTTCCTGTTGCCCTCCAAGACCGGCTCCTCCAGGAGAAAGGTAACTAATTACTACTCGAGTCAACAAATTAACCCTGTTCTCGGCTACTCCACGAGTTTCAAGGTGCTTTTAAAAAGGGAACAGCGCACCAGGGTCCTTACCATCAGAAAACTCTATTATACGGATCTTCAAAAAAGCTCATTACTACAAAGCTATGAGCATTCAATCCCATTAATAAAACACATCAGTATATAATTATAATATTAGGCACTTAAATTGCAGTTTTCATCTGCAGTTCTCAAAGTGTTTTACCATAGTAAATTAAGTCCCCCCTAATTTGGGCTGGTCAGAGTTTTCCATTTGAAGCTTTTTCCTCATGGAGAATTTGATTTTGTGTTCGGCAAGAAAAATCACAGAAAGGATCTGTTCTTCCTCAAAACATTCATTGCCTTCTGGTGAGATATATGAGGGGGAAGACTCACCCCAAAATCTATAAAAACGCTATGGGGATGAAGAGTTAAAATGCTGCCAAGAGGGGAATCGCCAGGAACCTATAAACTTTTTTGGTGGCAGCAAAATTGTTTTTACTGCGAGCTGCTCAGGATGCGTTTGTGCATCACCCCTCGCCGCACCATCACACCGGTGAGACAAAACCGCCTCTTTATGCCAGAAGAACCACCCCAAGACATTCCCCTTCTCCAAAGGGCTCCCCAAACCTTCCTACCATCAGCTTTTGGCAGTGGGGGTGTCGAGTTAGCATCTTATTCCGAAGATCTGCCCCCCGGTTTTGGACCACCAGGGATGAAGCCACGCTTACTGCAAGCTGACAGCAACGTCGGGATACGGCTGCCCTTGACTAGATCGAGGATGACAGCCGCTCCTCCGGAGTCACATCTTGGCCCACGCTGGAACAAATATGCTTCCAGCAGGCAACGAAGCTGAGTAAATCAGAGATGACAATAAAAGTATCGAGGAAATTGTCCGTCTGGGAGACAGAGCGCACCCGGCATACGAGGTTCAACTTTAATTTGTGAGGAGACCTGCGCGCTCGAGAGGTTATCGCATGAATACCAGTGTAAATGATATCACCATGGGCACCAAACAGGCAGCTTGCTCACAAACCTATTAGCTGGTAAACACCAATCTTCGGTAATTCCAGCTATTAAAAACAACTTACAGAGAAATCAGATCTCATTTCGCAGAGAGCGCAGGGGTCTCGATGACTATTTTTAAAGTTTTCCCCGCATTCATTTGAGTTAACAGTCTACGACTTTTACACGCTCAGCTGCTGTGCTGCTTCCAGGTTTATTAAATTTACAACCAGAGAGACAAGATGGCTTGTTATTTTTCCCAAAGACCCCCCCCCAAAAGAAAGACAAAGTTTCTCGGGCACCACTCCGAGCTGCAAGCTAGGAAACCATGGGGGTCCAGAAGACCCATTCCCCAAGACCACACAACAAACCAGAGAGACATTGCTCCATGCACATATTTATTCAAATTTCTAGAACTCTATTCTATACCCCTGCACACACGCGCATCTTTAGACACATCGTCTCTCGAGGCGCATTGACAACAGCGAACAGATTAAATAATTAAATGCAATATTCCAGTGCAGTAGGGAAGGATTAATCCACCCACTAGGCAGGGATAAATACAGCAGCAGCATCCACCTTTGGGCACTAGCAAATATCGTTGGCACTTGTATCCCCATTCCTCCCGCTGCCCAAACCCCTCTTATTCACCAATTATTTATTCCCAGGGCTCCCCTCTGATGAAGGGGTTTGGTTTGGACATCTCAGAGCCGCAGGCTAGAAAGGTTGCTGAAAACACAATGGGAAAAAAAAAATATATATTTTTTCCCCCCTATCAATAAGGGAAAGCCCTTTTTCCTTGAAACTGCCTTTCAATCAGCGCTCATTAAAATTAAAACCCTTTTCACTGGATCTGGAGAGTTTGTACGGCCCATTCTCGCGTGTGTTTGACGACCAGCTGGCTCACGGGAGGGCGGCACCTCCGGGTTTCACTTGGTGCTTATGTGTTTTTAAGAGAAGGGAGATTCTCCCTCATCACAGGGCAGAGGATTTCACGACGTTCACCGCAGACCGGTGTGGACGCTCCCTGCGATGTCTGGGTAAAACCCCATTAAATCCATCCTGGTTTTTACAAGCCATGAGAAAGGAGAAGAAAGGACACAGCCAGGCGCAAACCACCGACATCTATTGTGCATCGTGATGAGAAAAGAGGCTAGGCTGCGGGGAGATTTTTCTTTTGGCGCTTATTGTCTTCTGAACTCCGCAATCTATACAATATCTATGTTTGTAATCACTCAAAAATTTTCAATTAAATGTAAAAAACCAGAAACAAGTAAATCTATTCTCTCTTTTGACTGTTTTATTGATTAAAATGGATGCCTGAGCTGCGACCACTGAACCATGAAAAGCAATCTGTCTTGGATGGGTAAGAGATCGTTAGGAAATCGTTGTGCTGAGGCAAGAATAACTGCATGTACACACACACACACGCACACGCGTGGTGCACGGATAGGAACATGCTAACGTGGAATAAGCCATCTGCAAGGAAGGAATAAAATTGTGTACATATATTTTAATATCAAGTTTGAAGCAATCTGAGGTGTTAGCCTGTCACAAGACCTCTTCTCATTGTCTAAGTTTTGTCATTTTCCTTGGCAGTAAATCTTGGTCGTCTCCGTTGCTGCGGAGCGAAAAAACACGAGGTGGGAGAAGAAAAACCTCAAGGTCTGTCATTTCTTACAAGCTCCAAGAGCAAGAAAACCACTTCTTGGGTCATTAGGAGGTTTTCAAGTCAATGACAAGGAGATTCTCCAGGTGATGTTTCACCTTCCCCTTTTGACCCTTTCCTTCCAGGGAGAAACGGAGGATGTTAAATGAGAACTAGCCATCGCCAGGAACACTTAATTTTGCAAAGCCTGGATGGTTTGGGCATGAGTTAACCTCTGGCAAGGCAAAGGAGGGAAGAAACTTCCCACGTGAGGCTTTTGCCACGAGTACTCACTTAAGGATTCCCAGACCGCAGTGGAGATATCTAATACGGCTCTTAACAGCTACAGGAACAGATGGAGAACGCTTTGGTCTGTGCTGACAATACTCTTCTTTTTAAGCAAGACTATCCTGATATCAACTCTATTTTATCTGAGCACCTCAAGCTGAAGCTTAAATTAACCAAACATTGGGGTTTTTTTGTTGTAACCCATCACCATCCCACACACTAAAATCCTTAGGGAGTTCAGCTCTGCAAATTCTCAGTCTTTGCAAGAAAAAGCTCTTACTTGCTGCAGCCAGCCCATTGCCTGCTCATCTCTAGGTGTCCTGGCTCCATGCATCCACCCAAGGGAAGAGGGCAGCTTTGACAAGCGATGCTGCAAAGCGCAGCTTCGAGAAAACCTCAGCCGATGACCACGATGCTCGTCCTCCCAACCAGGAGCAGCCAGAAACTCCTTTCAAAAATCCATTTTCCAGCAGGTTTTTGTAGGCTGGGACTGAAGCCCCAGCAGCTTTCTCCTGCCAGCACCGGTCCAGCAGAGAGACACTCTTAGCAGGGGAAAGACCAACAGCAGCTGCTCCGCCAGCCGGGATCTCCGGGAGAGATGGGGATGCCGGGCAGGAGCACTCAGCATTGACTGAGTGAGCCTGGGAGGCTGGGAGTGATCATCAGAGCATCGTTACTAATGCATTTAGCACTGAAACAAGCTGTCATTTAGGAATGAGGGGATACCCATCTCCCCACACACTCATCCACAGTATTTGTTAATGGGGAAGAACGAGGCACAACAGCAGATTCAGCCTGACTCATGCAGTTTGCGCTTTTATCAGGTGCCTTTTTCCCCCCCTCCCTCTACTTCAGAGTGCAAACACCACGTCTGAATGGAGCTGGATGGGAAAGGGCGTTTGGCCAGTGCCGCTCCCCACCAGTTGTATTCCATTTATTTGGGTGGGGTGTAAACTATGAGACCATGACTACATCTCATGTTCCAGGCAGCTCCTGCCAGGGGGGGACGATTGGGATGGTCACAGCATCCACCAGGCAGCAGCCAGGTGCTTTAGGAAGAGTCCCCCACTAATAAAAAAAAAATAATTAGAGCTTTGATTTAAACCAAAAAACAACATTTTTGGAAGAAAATAAAGTTTCAAGTCCCTGAACTGGCTGGGCCAGAAAGGCATTGCCAGGTTTTACAGGGCAGATTAGACCTGCCATCACCATGGCCACCTTCCCTGTGCAGCAGAAGATAAAAGCAGCAGCAAACACAAGCAAATTGGAGGTGATGTGCGGAGCCCCAGCCACTGCTAGAGGGTGGGAGGACCACGCAGACATACACCCAAGAGGAGACACTGAACGGGTTAGCAACTCTCAGATCCTTTAATATATTTTCCCTAATTAAGCTGTTCAATTCGCCAGCTTAAATAGCTGCCAATAGCTGCTACAAATTGATTTATCTTTTGATGAAGGTAAAATTTGCTGGAGAAAATGAGAGGCAAACAGCGTATGGGTTTTGGGGGATTAAATTACTTTGCTCGTGTTAAGATTCAAACATATTCTGGAGGCAGGATGAGTCTTTTACAAGTAAATTGTTTTTATACTATACATTCATTTCTAGGTAAACAGAAGGATACTAATTTACACATCCACCTACAATACCTGCCAGATAACAGAAGTATATACTTAAAAGCCAGATGAGATCCTGAGCCCTCTGTGGGCGCACACACACAAATAAAAAGCAATCACCCTGCAACCCACCCCAGGGGGTGGAGAAAGAGCCTTCTGGAAACAGAGGCGATGCATCCGTAGTAGGTATGGCCTAAAGCAGTGAAGGGTCACGAACACCTACCACGCTGGAGGTCAAGTCTCAAAAACTGCATTTCAAGTGCCAAACCATCACCGCGTGCGAGCTGCGGTCCCCTTGCGCGGCACGAGCTTAAGAGTTTTTTACCTCCTCCACTTCACCGTTTCGCAGGGGTGTTTTTACTCATCGGTAAGAAATGTAAGGTGAAGAGGGATAAATACTACGAGTAAATCACAGCCAGCCTGACAAGACTGAGAAATAGTAGCAGCCAGCACAAGGATAATTCGCTTGATCTCAATCCCCGGTGGGTGGGATGGCACATTATAACCCCGTTAAGGAAGAGAGGCGAGGAGTTGACCTCTGCAGCTCCAGTTTTACAACACACAGGGCGACGAGCACCGACGTCCCCACAACCACAGATCCTTCTCCTTTTCCCAGCAAAAGCCACGCCTGCCTCACCTCTACAGCAGAAATGAAATCTGTCTGCGTGCCTGCTCGCTCAAAACCAGCTGCTTCGCTTCAGATCATCTCTGGCATCGGTTACTCCAAAGAGGGAGTTAAAGAGAGTTCAGTGCGAGGGATGCGGCAATAGCCATGGGGGGTTTGCATTTATTAACTGTTATTCTCTGCCTCCACTTTATCAGCTATTTTGGACATACGCATTTTCTATACAAGCACATGCCAGACATCTGAAAGTGGATAATTTGCCCAGA
Organism: Microhierax caerulescens; assembly: GCA_035590215.1. Lineage (NCBI taxonomy): Eukaryota > Metazoa > Chordata > Aves > Falconiformes > Falconidae > Microhierax > Microhierax caerulescens. The sequence continues at coordinate 2,915,996 of JAVJGJ010000036.1, read as the reverse complement.
CAGGCAGTAAATATATCACATCTCATGCTTCCTCCTAGAATAATGTGCTTTCCAGTGTCACCTGCCATGTAAATCATCACCTTGCAATTTATCCTAAGCTACATTTCAACCTGTTCTGGAGTGACCATTAAAAAAAACAAAGAGACACGGGCAGAAGGTCCAGTAACCGTTTCTGCCACAGCTGAACACGGATGCTTCTTCCCTGGCCATTATTTTGAATTTATTGAAGAGAAAACATCTACTGAATTTATGGCTTCCCAGTTGAATTTTCGACTCTTAGATTTAGAGGAGTCCTAGATTTTCTTCCAGCTATACAAAAGGCATTTACATAAGATTCTGTGCAACATCAGAAGCTCATTCCTTCAGTCTATTTCTCTCTCACCACATGAGCATCCAACGACTACCCACCCCATGGTTACTGCAACACAACATCTTCAAGGTGGACTAGAAAAACATCAATCGCATGAGAAATTACACGCCTGCAATCCCAACCCCCCAGCATTTTTTTATTTAAATCTTCCCACAAATCCAGAGGCAAGTAAAGAATCGGGGTCGATGGCGCTGTCTGGGCTGCAACCTTCCAAAGGAACAAGAGAAAGACGATGTTTTCTTTCCAAAAAGTGAGCCCAGAAGTAAATAGAAAACACTCCATGGGAACTTCCCTTGTGGAAAACAAGATATTTTCCCCAGACGACCTTTTAAAAACTTCTTATTTCCAACAGGAATGCCTCAAACCAGCCAGGCTTGTCAGAAAGGTTGGATTTAAGCAGATACTTAGGCATCTTGCAGCCTAAGCTGGCTGCAGGGGAGCACGGTCCTGGGGGGACCCCTCTAATTTGCGTCCGCTCCGGCTGCAGAGAGAAAAAGCCTCCTGTGCATCTCTGTCTTCTCAATTTTGTGTTCAAAACACTTGAGAGTCTCTCTTTTGTTCCTTGACTGTCTCCCTTAATCCTTTCCTCAGTCATTATTCAATATTTGGTTTTCTGACTACATTATTTAACTTGGCGGAGCGTTTTGGGATGCAGCTTGCATAAAAGGCTCTATTTTTAAGAATCGGAGGGGACCGTTGTGCGCGCAGGGAGGAGGCAGCACTGACAACAAAGAGGAGACCAAAGCTTCACCCATCAAAAAAAAAAAAAAAGTCTCCGGGGAAAGTAGGCTGGCAGTCACAAAATCGTCATCTGAGGGAATAAATCACCAAAGCAAACTCCAATGTCAGTAATTTTGTGACGCAGAAAATTGATCGTACTTTACAATCAAGGAGCGCCTTCCTCGATAATGTATGCTCGGCATTTTAACATAATTATTTGCGCAACAGTTTTAACATTTGCAGCCTTCTCCGGCTGTCAACCTGGAAGTAGTGGGGAAAAAAAAAATAAAATTTTAAAATACTCTTCTTCAGAGACAGGATTAAAGGAAAAAAAAGAAAAATAAAATCAATCTCCGAGCAACCTCCTTTGTATTTTGTTGTGACAAGCCTGAATTTAAACAGCCTGTGAAGTCAAAACAACAGGAGAAATATCAATACACATTAATTTAATCAAGAAACACAATTCTGCCATGCCAGGCCAAACTCAGCTTTATTTCCTCCACCGTTTCCGCGGGAGCTGCCAACACCCCGTTGCCTGCCCAAGCCACCCGTGGTGGCCGAGGGGGGGGGGGGGGGATCTTCTCAAAGCCTCCGAGCCCTCCTTCCATTTGCACGCCTTCTTCCCGTGCACAAATCAAAATTCCTGGTGATGCAGAACCCCGCTAGCACATCTCCATCTCTCCTCTCGCTAAAGGCTCATTTTGCTGGCAAACACGCCCCGGCCGGCCATCCTGCGGCATCCTTATTGTCTACCGGGGAGCTTTCAAAGGGCAGGCAGATGAAAGGTAAACATGTTAACAAAAACTCTCTCCGCCGCACTTGACTTCGTCAAATCCTGTGCGCGCAGCGCGACACTTTGAAACAAGAATCTCATTAAGGAAGGGAGAGTTGAAAGGATAAGCCCCGGCATACCAAATGCAGAAATCAGATGTACTTGACCTTTCAAATGAATGTACATTTTCTGACTGACTGTTCATGTCAGAGTAATTCAAACAGACACCTGATAATCCTCTTAAAAGACTAAAATTTGGATACCGGCTTGAGCACAATGCAGTGCAAGCTGCAGGTGGTCTCGGTTCTTCGCTCGGTCCTGCCCTTGCCCCCAACTTCCCAAGGCACCTTGAAGTCTTCTCCCCTCCCTGGGCTTTCATGTCGTGTCCCCCCCCCCACGGAAGACATTTCAAGTCTGGGATTCATTAACAAGGAAGCATCTTCTGTGCTGGCACAGCTGGAACCCAACATCTGACACTCCTTAACACAAATTAGGTGATTAAATACTTTGGATGGAAAATATGTGCCCCGATAGCAAGGTAGGAGAGAGACACCTCCTTCCAGGCAGGCTCCAGCCATGCTGACCCCATGCATAAGTTGAAGGACCATGAACCCCACTTGGGTCCTGCATATGGTATAGCAACGTATGTCACGTAGGCAGGCTTCCTGAGAAAGAGGAACCCAACAATCAAGCCACGAGGATCTCCAGACAGCCCAAAGGCTTTGCAGGGAGACATCCACATGGTAAATGGCTGCAAATAAAGTGGTTCACCATGCTAAGGAGGTAAGGGGGTACTAATTACTGCCCAAGGGCCATGGTAAATGAACACAGAAAGCAACTGCAGGATTTCTTCATGGACAGTGTTGCTGGAGAGGACACCAGAATGAGATTGATGCCCTGCGTGTCTGCCTGGATCCCCTTCCCTTTACAGGTTTTGGACACTTCTGACATCCTGGGGAGATCTAGCTGCCTGCCTTGCTCTGCAGTTCCATTTCCAGCACCAACTTCTGGGCTTCGTTTCCCACATCCATTAAAAAAAAAAAAAAAAAAATGCAGTTGCTGCTAAGCCTTTGAGATCACAAACCCCAGGGAGCCCACAACCCTATAAACACTCAAGGAAATGGGATTTTTAGTGCCTATTTATGGCCTGCATCTACGAACAACCACACAGAATGACAGACCACGCAGTGACTGATAATGAGTTTCTTTTGATGAACACCAAAACCCAACAGTTTAGCATATCCAGTGAAGCCCAGTGGTGTTTTCTGACCAGGAAGGAAGCTGGAAATACACCAGCCTCTTCCTGATGTCACGGTATCATCATCCCCAGCCGTGGTGGTACATGCACTCGCATCCATGTGCCCACTGCTGGCTCCTGCTTGTGCCACGTAGGGCTCCCGGCCATTGCCATGCAGGACAGGTACCGAACAGCTTTGTATCCTGCAAGCCCTCCCCTTCCCCCTCCCTCTGAGCTCCCCAGCATCTAATATTAATTGGTTAATATTTGTTTAGATCGTTCCTGACACTTCGCCTTTCAATTCCCGCTACAGTGCATCAACAGCTCCGGCGCGGGTTGCTGGAGAGCATTGCCTTTGCTGGGGGGACAGAGGACACAGTGGCCAGCCAGGGAGGAGGGTGAGATTAGGGCTCTGAACTGCTGCCAAGTCAGTCCCCAAACCCACAGGCCAGGCTGCAAAGAAATCCCTTGGAAAAATCAAATGCAAGGGGGTAAACCAGCTCATTTCACAAGG
>JAVJGJ010000036.1:2881477-2892348 GCA_035590215.1 Microhierax caerulescens | reverse complement strand
GGTATTTTGTGGAACACTTCGTGGTAACCCCAAAGCCCAGCCAGCTTCTTTTTTGCACGGGGCACACAGAGAGGGGTACTGAATATCAATATTCAATATTGAATATCAATGAATATCAGCCTCTTCTTTCCCTGGAGCCTTGCAGCCGCTCTGGGGCACCCCACAGCACTCTGAGGGGGGCGAGTTGCACATTGTGGCTTCCTCCCAGAGGGAAAAAAAAAAAAACAACCAAGAGCAAAAAAAAAAAAAAAAAACACCACCAAAATCCCCTTTGCTGGCACAGCACAGCCAAGCGAAGGCTGCTGCACGCAGCAACAGTTGCACGTGCCCATTTCAAAACTAACACACACCTTTCAATTGTAGCTAAGAAATGGAGAAAACGAAATGAGAAATTAAACCACGACTCACCCCCCGGCTCCTCCAACAGCCTCAGGTTCTCCCTGCGTGCAGCACAACCCCCCAGGGGCTACTGGGAGCCCCCAGCCCCCAGCCAGGTGTAGAGGGCTGGGCTGTGGTAACGACCCCAGATTGCCTGCAGCTGGGCAGCCCCAGCTGAGCCCCCGCTGCCTTTGCTAGCAAGCAAAAAAAAAAAAAAAAAAAATGCATCTGCAGCCCTGGAAGGGGTTGGGGGGTGGGGGTGATATTTCCATGCTTTTTTTCCACGGTGCAAAGAGCTGCTCCCTGATTTTAGCATGCATTTGTTAGTGAGAGGCTCAGTTTTCCAGAAGCAAAGTGATAGGGCTGGAGGAGGGGGTGGGGGGCGCACAGGGCTTGCACTTGGCCCTGAGAATGGGCTGACCCCCCCGTGCACCCCCTGCCAGCAAGAAAAAAAATTGCATTGCAGCAAAAAGCATGGGTGTAGCACCCCAAAGGGACCCTGAAAACCCTGGTAGGGCCGAAAATGCAAAGAGCTCATCCTCAAGTTTATCACGCATTGATTAGTGAGAGGCTGTTTTTTCAGAAGCAAAGTGATAGGGCTGGGGGGAGGGGACCCACAGGGCTGGTCCCTGAAAAGGGGCTGCCCTCCTGCAGTCCCCCCAGCACAGCCCCCCTGCAAGCAAGAAAAAACTGCATTACAGTAAAAAGCATGGGAGTGTCACCCCAAAGGGACCCCAAGAGCTGCAAATGCAAAGAGCTGACCCTCCACTTTATCATCCATTTATTAGTGAGAGGCTGGGTTTTGCAAGAAAATGGGGGGGGGGGCTTCGATTTTGCCTGCGGCAATTCCCTGCCAGACAGCCGGCCAAGGGTGCAAGCCCGCAGTCCTGCCCAGATCTGGGGATTTGAGGTGCTGGGGGGGGATCCCAAAACCACAGGCTCCCCTAGTACAAAGATGCTGTAAAATGACAACGGGAGAAGCACAGAGAAATGGGGGGACCCCTGCAACAAAAAACCCTTTGGGAGGGAGGGGGGTTAGGGAGCAAAATTCACCCCCTCATCCCCCCTGCACACAGTGGGTGCTGGAGCCGGGGGGTGCGCACCCCACCGGGGTCAGAGCTGGCCCCAAGGGGTGCTGCAGGTCCTGGGGAGCCCATGCAGCACCCACACCACCACCCCCCCAACCAAACTGCTCAAAAGCTCACCCGAAACCACACCAGCAGGGATATTTTTCCTGCCAGTTTGCAATGCAGCCTTTGTGTCTCTCAGAAAAACAAAAGCCCCGAAGAAACGCAATTAAAATATTATAATTATTGGTGGTGGAGTATTTGCTTTTATCGGCTCCTATTTAAAAAGATGCAAATAGAGGTGGTTTTAGCATTCCAGTCAGCCTGGCTCCCTCCTACAGGGATGGAAATACTTGGTTTACTCAACTTTGTTGTGTTGATTTTCTACTTTCCTTTTTATTTTTCTTTTCTTTTCTTTTCTTTTCTTTTCTTTTCTTTTCTTTTCTTTTCTTTTCTTTTCTTTTTTCTTTTCTTTTCTTTTTTCAGTACTCAGGCTCCTTCCCTGACAGCCTTCCATTTGCTGGCTCTTCTCCCCATGCTCACCCCGAGCAGAGCCCTGTACTGGGGAGCTGCACCGAGGGGAACCCCCACCCCCACACACCCCTTGCCCAAAACAGCTGGGCTGGAGGGGAAGCAGGCTGGCACTGGTGGGGGTGCAGGGCTCAGATGGGGAGCAGTGTGCTGGGCTGGGAGAGACAGCCTGGGACCTAGGGGGTTGGATGGGGATGGGATGGGATGGGGATAAAGTGGGGATAAGGGTGGGGATGAAGATAAGTGTGGGGATGAGGATGGGTTTGGGGATAAGGATGGGGTTAGGGGGTGTTCGCAGGCGAAACAAAGCAAGGGCTCAGCTGGGGTAATTGCAAGCCAAGAGCACCCTCCTCTGGCCAAAGCCCCCCCACCTGCAGGCTCCACAGCCCCAGCCCCCTCCCCAGAGCCCCTCCAGAGCCCAGCACCACAGACCCCCACGCAGGACTGGCCACCCCAGTGCAGCTTACAGTGTGCTGTGTACAGTGTGTGGTGCTGGGCTCACATGCACCAAGCATCCTCCTGCTTCTTTGCTTTTCATCACTGTTAGAGATGACAAAGCAGGTGACCAAGAGGCCACCAAGAGCCCATGTTCCTGTGTGTCACCCCAGCTCCCCAGCAGTTCCATATTTGTGGCTGGCTAGCATGAAGCCATGCCAGGCTAGCGATGCCCAGACCATGAAGCAAATCTCTCCCCTGCCAGGGAGCAGGGAGCTGGCTTTATGCTGGGACCCATCCCTGGGGACATAGTGGCAGAGAAGAGGGGACCAGGGGACAGGACAGATAAGCACCCCTCAGCTGCCGGCCCCCAGTCCAGCCAGCGATGCTGCCCACCACACTGTGCTGGGGGTCCAGCTGCACTACGCAGTGGCCAGCTGTGATCAGAGCGGATTATTTTGGCCGTAGGAGGGCAGGGAGCGATGGCATGTTGCTGTACACCCCGGCCGGGGATGGGATGGGTGCTCGGAGCTGGTGGACACTGGGGGAGGCTCATTGCTGTTATTGCCACGTCTTTCAAAACTCAAATTATTGTGCTTTGTGGAAGGACCTTTGTAGTGCAGGCTGCATAGCCTCAAAGTGGGGCAATGTACATGCTGTCTTTCTCATGGTTGGAGCTTGCTGTGGAGCCTAAACTTCTCCTGCTGCACCTCAGTGTGATTGCTCTAGTATTTTCTTTTCCCTCTCCACCCCTGGCACCTCCTAACCCAGGTGGGACAAGTCCCCCCATCCCTGCAGGATAGACCCATGCTGCCCACCTCCCTTCCCCACCCAGCATTAAGAGAAGGGCCCTGGGACATCCCACACTGGATATTCACAGCCTCACCAGTGCCACCCATTCTAAAAAAGCACATTTCTGCAGGATTCTGGTGTTTAGAGCTCAAGAAGAACAAGAAGAACAAAAAAAAAAAAAATAAAAGCCAACATCAGCAAAAAGAAAGGTCTTTGCCCTTCATTACACTCACAAAGCAGCTTCATCCCATGTCCAACCACTCCCTCACAATGCAGTACATAGCTACTGAGGCTAATTAACTCTCTAATTAAAGATTAGAGCACTGTTGTTGTTTTTTCCCCACAGGGACAGTCTTAAATGCAATCCTGCTAAGTGTTAGACAAGTCGTAGTGGTGGCCGTGGCCGCTGGGTTGGGTTTGGAAAGGGCATCGCAAGGTACAGAGGGTGGGCAGAGCTCGGCAGGACACACAGCTCCCAGTTCCTCGCCCTTTGCACTTATTTTGGGAAAACAGAGCAAAAGGCAGGGAAAATGGTCGTATGGGTCGATGGGGATACACCCTGGCCCCATCCTTCCCACCCTCTAGCTCTGGGTGCTGGTGTGAAGGCAGAACAGCTGAGTAAGGAGACGATACCACAGGGGGGATGTGATTAGAAATAACAGGTGAAATCAATTCCCTTCCCTTCTCCACCCCCCCTCCAAGACCAGAAAATTGTGGGGAAAAAAAAAGTGTTTTGTGAAGTTTCAGACAGGCAGGGGGAACCAGTGGGGGCAAAAGGGGGAGCACAGCCTGGCTCCAGCTGCTCACCCCAGCTCCTGGGGGTCCCAGCAGCATCCCCCCCTATGCCTGAGTACTCCCCCCAGCCCCTCTCCCCTTGCTCTCACTCCCTGCATAACCTCAGGGCAGTGCTGAGTAAGGCTCTTGTCCTCTGTTATTAAGTTTACCTCAACCGTAAAACCCACAAGATTACAAAAATGCAGAAAAGGCCATTTGCTCCTCACCCCCTTCGTCCTTTATTTTGCACTTTCGATCACATTCCAGAACAGCTGATTCATTTCCCTGTTTCTCACCCATTTTGGTGCTAGGCTCTCCTGCCAGAGGGGCTCCCCCAGCCCTGACCCCTGAAGTGGGGGAGCCCACCCAAAGCCCACTTTTCTCCTAAAACTAGCCCCTCTCTTGGAGCAGAAATGCTGGGATGTTTTCCCGGCGGCAGCAGTCCAGCTCAAACCCCTAACAACCATCCTGAGCCTCAAAGCAACAGGCTGATATAAATGAATCATACCAAGTCTTTCTTCTTTTTATTTCTCTATTGTTTGCCCTTGTTGTGGAGAAATCTATGTTTTAACCCTAATTGTCTCCCGGTGGTAATGATTAAGGCATGGCTGGGTGATTTGCATTACAAATGCCACAGGGCTTTTGGTCCAGCCCTGATGAATCCCAGGCTCCGTGTCCGAAGCCCATTAACGTGCCCTTGGTTTTACCAGGCTTGTAAGTGCCTCGCTGGAGAAGAAAGCTTCTCGCTCCTCCAGTGGTCACCACTTTTTGTTCCCCATCAAGCAGCATCGAAGAGGGGCAAGGCAGAAACTCTCAGACTTTAGGTTTTTTCCCTTGGGGTGAGGGAATCAGCCTGGAGCTGCTTTCCTATCTCCTCCTCTCGTGGTTGCAGCAGGGAAGCCTGGTGCTGGAAGAGGTGATGATGGCTCAGACCACCCTGGCTGGGCTTTGGTCACAGTTTCAAGTATTTTCCCCGCAGGCTGGAATTAGCTGTAGTAATTCAGGAGCGAAATCTCTACTGGGGGAACAAACACAGCTAACCCAGGGTGAGGTGATGTGCTTTCAAGTCATCCCTCTGAGTCATCTCTCACACATCTGAGGGGATGCTCTGCCAGACACACACACACCAAGCCTGTCTGTCTTACACGTTTCCTTCCCCTGACAGCTGCGAGCAGGTCGCTCCAGCACCGCTCTGCTATCTGCAGTTACTACATGAAGGGACGAGCAGTTCTGCTGCAGGCAACAGCCCCAGGGGTTTAATGCAACTTCTCCTAACGCATTAGGGATGGCTTTTGCTGTGCAAATCTTCCCAGCAGCTCTACATGGAGCAGGAGGGTTGTTTTCCACACCAGGCTTGAGCTAGGGCTGTTCTTCCCTCAGCTCACCTCCCACTGAAACGAGATGTTTGCCCTGCCTGGGGAGGTGGGGATGCTTTCCCCATCAACTTTCTCACTGGTCCCCAAAACCATCAGTCACGAAGGAGCAGAGCAATGCCAGCTAGCCAAGAGCCCTCCATCCACCACCCCAAGAAGCCATCGGCTCCCACCTTTGGCTTCCCAGGGGCTGTAAGCATATATACACACAGCGGTGGTTAATACAGCCTCCCCAGCAAGGAAAAACCCAAAATAGATTTTCTTGGGGGAATTTAAAAGTTATATTTGGAATTAAACACAATAGAACAAGATCATTACATAGCCAAAATACCCATCTAAAAAAATATTTTATATGAAAACCGCATATTAAAATAATTCCCACGAGGAATCACACAAAGCAGCAAGAAATTTGAGAGTGGAATCAAGTTTGTAAATAATGAATATGTATTAGGCAAAAAAATGAAACATATTCACTTAGAAAGTAGAGTAGTTGCTAGGCTGGTAAGTATCAGTCTATAAAGATCAAATTGCAGCGGAGCTCTAGTTTATTTAGTCTTATGTGAGGTTTTGTGAAGGCTCCGTCCAACCCACTCAGCAGCTCCATAAATGGAGTTTTCCATTATTGTTTTGCAGATTAAAAAACACAGGCTGCTAGTTGAGGAAGGACATTAACCTTCTTTTTTATTACTTTTGATAAAATGACATAACCAGTTTCATTATATTTTCACATCTCAATGAAATGAGCAGTTCTGCTGGGCTTTACACATTCCCCTACAGCATGTGAAACTTAGCAGTGTTGTTACAGGTTATGAGACCCCAGAAGGTAAAAAAAAAAATAAATAAAAAAAAAATTCAAAGCAAGTGTATCTTTATTCATATTTCTCAAAAACTATGCAAACAGGCACACGAAAAGGATGGAAAACCAGTGCGCACATACAAGAAAACACGTCTTGTGAATTGGAATAAATTAAAGGTGATGCAAATCCTGCTAGAAATCACCATTTGGAAAAGGAAAGGAAAAAAATGTCTCTTGACATTAAGAGCTAAAAACACACCCCCACCTCAAATAAGTTTTGGATCCACCACCTTCCCAACGGGCAGGGCTGCTCAGAGCCCGTACCCGGGTCACGCTGCATCCCTAGCTGCATTGCCCACTGCAGCCCCAGGGCTACCCTGACACCCCCTCCCACAGCCACCCCCAGGGGAGCAAAACCCAGCTTCCACCAGCACCACCCAGTCCCACCCCATTCCCAGGAAGAAACACCACCAGGAAACAACTGAAGAAAACCTTCAGGTTTGCTAAAAAACAAGGAGGAAAACCAAATAAACACATACATGTATTTTAAAATGATGCGAGTTTGGGGCTGTTTCAGCACGCAGCGCAGCAGCCTCCCCAGCACAGGACACACCACATCCCTCCTGCCCCCCCAGCAGCCCCACCTGAGCCATGCTTTGCCTGGAAAAAAAAACAAACCAAAACAAAACACTTCCCAAAAGCTCTTTCCTTGCCCAATGTGAGCCAAAGCACCACAGAGCCAAGCCAAAGCACAGCAGCAGCAACCAGAAGCAGGACCCCCACAGACGACCACAACTGAGAGCATCCCTCAGAGTGCGGCTAATAAAGGTGAGGAGGCATTTCCCCCCTGTTCCTCATCGAAGCTGATTAACATTAACCACTAACGAGCCTCTGCCAGCCGTGGGATAGGGTCTCTGCCTTTTGCTGCAATGGGAATGTCGCTGACTCAGCTCTCCCCCCCCAAAAAAAAAAAAAAATAATCATAGCTGGGGAGAGGGCAGTGAAAAAGGCAGAGCCTCACCCCAAAAGCTGGAGGAGAGCAGTGGGGTGCAGCATCTGGGGAGATTTGCCCCCCTCCATCAGCTCACCTCACCTCCCACACTGCAAAGTTTGCCCAAGCCCTAATCCCACTCTCTATTACCCCAAAACACAGAGCTTTGGGGGGCACAGAGAACAAAGGGACATGGTGTGGGGCATCTCCCAAGGCTTCCATGAGGGGACAGAGAACCCGTATCTGTTTCCACAGGAGGAGGACACACACGAGTGCCACCAGCCCTGAGCGATCCCAGCGCTGCTCTTGGGTCCAAGTTGGATGCATCCCACCAGGTCCCCTGGGCTGCCGGGACGGCACCGCGTCTGCCGCAGGGATCCAGGGCTGCGAGCTGGCACCCTGGCCTCAGGGCTCCAAAACAGCCCAGCACCTGGTTTCATCAAAGCAGAGAGGTCTGAGCATCCAAAGCCCTGGAGCAGGGAGGGGATGGGGATGAAGAGGGCTTAATGAGGCTGGCACGTATTTATTGATCGCATTTGAAACAAAACATTACAGTTAGCATGGAAATGAACTTCAGTCTTATCCGAGCCCATGGAGAGGGGCCAGCTCCTGCTGCTGCTGGTAGCCCCACACAGAAGTGACAGCTCTGCGTACGAGCAGCCACGCAAAGACAGGCACATCTGGAAATTCAGCATCGCTGGAGAAAGAGGGAGGCCGAGCCAAGCCCGTCTCGTGCTGCAGCGTTAGGAAGCAGCCCATCCTTGCGAGCTCTGCGAAACGGGCGCTGCTGCGCGGGCTTCGCCTGTTGCTGCTGGTGAACGTAAGGGCAGATCTGATATCCATAAATCAACATATTACTCATTTTCAAGCATTGCAGCCTGACAGCTGTTACATGAGCACATTGTTAGGAACTGTCAGGGAGTGATACATAGTGCCTTTTACAGCATATGTTGACTTTTATCTAATGTTGTTCCATAATTAGCCCCAGGGAGCAGGAATCTGGGCAGCCGGCTGGCTGTGTGATCTCAGCTAACCTTTCCTGCCGGGGAGAGAAGGGCAGAGCTGGGAGACCTGCGAGCCAGGGGTGGCTCGATGGATGCAGGAGAAGGCAGGTGGGGTGCCGAGGTGAGTGGTACGCGCTGCCCATCACCCAGGGATGGAGGGGGTCCCGTACCCTTCCCAGGTCTCTAAGTGTTTTGGAGCCATCATAAGAGGTAAAATAAAGCCTCAAGGACTTGGGAGCTTTTCTCCTGGGTGGAGCCCTGAACTTCAAGTTCAAAACAGAGTGGTGGCCCTGGGGGTTTGGGGTGAGGAGGGGACCCAGGGATACTTCTCCTATGCATGGAGGGAGAGGGAAGGCAGGGATGATTTACTGACTGGGATAGTAGATAAATGAAGGAGCAGATGGTGGAGTTAATGAGTGGAAAGGGTAGACGGATGGACAAAGAGATAACAGAGAAAATGTGATAACGGATGGTTGTGCTTCCACCCGGATGAGGACGAACGTGCTGATGTGTCCTCCCAGCCTGGATCCTGTTTGGGAGCTGGCGATGCTACCCATGGAGGACAGGCTCTCGCACTAAGCTACTGGGAAAGCCGGGAGCAGGACCCTGTCCAGCCGAGCAGGAGAGGGCTCTGGTTCCTCTGCAGCAGCACAGCCATGCCCAGCATCTCCCCTCAGTCCAAACACGATGTGATGAGCCTGCCTGAGCTGGGCAAACCAGGGCAGGACCCAGCTCCCCAGACCGTGCAGATGACTCTCTGGCATGCCAGGGCTGTGTTGCTCTCAGGCACATGAACACCCAGCAGCCCACAGCCACCTGGACCCACCATCCCTGTCACCCTTCGTGAGCATCTTTGCCGTCACCAAAAATTATTACCCCCTCTCTTTGAAATATTCCCAGGCTCCTGCTCCAGCAAAACAAGCGTCAGAGTACTCAGAAGATGTTGGTCTTTATAAAGCAGCACTCAGCTCCGTGGTTTCATCCCAGAGGACTGCTTGGCTATGGGAGGGGGACCCTGTCCGACTGCAGCAGCCTCCCGGCCTCCTGGGCTGTTTTCCCTTCCTCACCGCAGCTGCTCGAGCTTGAAAAACGGGAGAGGAAAATAAATCAATAAGACACAAAGATAAATATGCTTTTCAGCACTTGCATGTTGCAGCCGATTCCTCTGGACGTGCCGTGGCGGCTGCATAATTCATAAACTCGCCAGTAATATGCAAATGGTGCAGCTCCCGCCAGGCTGGCCCAGGCGGGCCAAGCTCTCCTCGCCGGGGGCAGGCAGCAGCAAACATGCTGAAAGGATGAGAGGTGCTGAGCCCCCCTGGTGCGCAGCAGTGGGGTGCAGAGCTGGCGTTGGGGCAACGGGCCGGTTGGCAGGTTTGGCTCCAGTGGATTCCTGGATGCCATCCATCGCTTCCTGCTGAGCTGCAACTCACATCGTTTTGGTGGGGTGGGGGGAGAAAATATTCCGTCCCCCTTTTTGCGTGCAGCCTGCCCCAACCCCCCGTGGCACCCCACGGGGCTCCCTGGGGTTTCAGGGCTGGCTCCACACGCGGACACGCCGGTGGGGTAATATCCAGAGTGATGCTCGTTCCCACGCAGGCTGGATGCCTGAAGACGTTCTCCTTTTGGGGCATGAAGCACTCCCGGACTGTGGGACCCTGCCGGAGAGTGAGGCAGGAGCAGCCCCAGGTCTGGAAGATGCTGGAGACCGAGGCGTAGCTCAGTCCACAAAAATCAGCCTGGCCAGCCCCACAGCCAAGCACAGACCTCCTCGGCCACTATCCATTTCCAAATCTTCAAGGCAGGCGCTTTGTCTCCACCCTACAAAAGCCATTTCCATTGACATCTCCGAGAATAAACCCCAGCCCAGAACGTGAGCAGCTCCTACAAGGCGGTTGATAAAACCCTACACACTTGCCGAACGCCAGGCAGTCCACCAGCCAACTCCCCGCAGCGCAGCACGGGCACCAAGCAGAGATGAGCAGAGCAGAGCTGCACAGCTCCCCAGGCCCTCTCACTGCAAGGTTACTGCTCTTTTTCTGGCCAAATAAATTTTTTTCTCCGGGTTTTTAAATGGTTCCCCTCACACTGGATAAATGGAGGGTGCAGGGGTGAGGCAGCAAAAGAGCTCCTCGGAGAAGCTGCATGCCCGTGAAACCAGGGGGGTTGTGCCACCACGTCAGGGACTGGATGACATCCCCCATCAGACATCAACCCCGGTCCAGGGAGTCCATCTTCACCCCACAGCCACCACCGATGGGTCTGATCTGGGGATCTGGGTTTTAAAAGAAGAGGATTTGCGAGGCATCTCCTCCCGATCTTTCAGACAAACACAGCCAAGAAGGAAAGCGCCGGGCTAAGACCTTGATGCAGCAGAAGGGCAAGAAAACCTACCAGCTTTCATGAGAGATTAGGGCAAACTTCGTTGTGTCTTAAGCTACTAAAGGCTTATAAAAGCCCTGAAGAATATACTGCACGCCTTGGAAAAACCTTCCAGGGCTTCACTACGAAAAGTCAATTTAAAGTTAGAGCGCAGCCTGCTTCGGTAGAGAGCCGTTCCCTGCAAACAGCAAGCCTGGCCTGCTGGAGAGGAGAGTTTTGGGGGAAAAAAGGGCTCTGGGTCCTCTGCACCGAGCCACGGTCCAGCTCTGCTCGCCCAGGAGCAAGTGCCAGTCTTTGTTACAGCCAGGAGCACTGGGTATTAATAAAAGGGGGGGGGGGGGGGGGGAC
>JAVJGJ010000036.1:2722725-2784286 GCA_035590215.1 Microhierax caerulescens | reverse complement strand
CTGCGGGGAGTGGTGTGGTGTGGGGGGGGACGGGACGAGAGACGGGGGGGGGAACATCCCAGACCCCCAGCCCGGCTCGGAGCGGGCCCAGGGCTGAGGGTGCCAGGAATGTGCAGGCTCGGCAGGCAGGCGGGCGGACACTAGCGCCTATTCACGACCAGGCACAGGCGCCTATTGTTCCGGGGGCCCCGCATGAATGTTTGCAGTTTTAATTGCAAAAACATTTGCTAATTCCGCTCAGGAATGAATTTGGGCTCATTTGTTGTCTGGCTATTAATAGTGGGGGGATGAGGAGGGGGACAGCAGCCGGTGGGCTTGCATTGCCCTCCCCCACCCCACCCCCCGCCCAGATGGCAGGAGGAGAAAACGGGACAGAGTGGGGGTTAGGGTGACAACCAGCAACTGATAACTAAAATACACGGGGCTGTGCATCACGTGTGTTACACACACCCCGATAACTGTTTCGGGTCAACTCAAGACTGAAGTGTATTGAAATATTTCAAACAGTTTCCCTAAGGACAAAAAAACTCTCCAGTGAGTTGAAAAAAACTTATGGAGCCTCTTGGGCCTCCAATAAAGTGAGATTCGGGCACTGTTTACCAAAAAGGTGAGCAGAGAGGTGAGATGACTGACACACATCTGTGACGAGATGGGTGTCGCGGGCTCCGGGGTCTGTTGTTCGTTTGCTTTGCTGTGGTCTGTAGCAGAAACAGTTTCAGCAGGAGAAATTGGGAGTTCCTGATCCTGGAGCATCACATAGTCTTCCAGGTGCTAACTCTGGATTGGGATGCTCTCCTTGAAGGAGAAAAATGACCAGCTTAGCACAACTCTTCCTTACAGTGGGGCTGCAAGGTAGAAAGCCACCCCGTTTCCTTCCTCTGTTACGTGAGCAGTGCCAAAGTGTCCTGTTGAATCTGGCCTAAAAGATAGCCAGGCTGGAAGTGAACTACAGATACTTCTGCCTTTCTTTAGACACACAGAAGTTGCTAAAAACAGCCAAAGACCACTCATTTCATACCTCTGCCTGAGAACGTTTATCTGGTGAGCGAACCAAGTGGCAACAGGCTTTGCTCTCCATTTAAATACAAAGGATTAGGGCCAAATCGAAGTGCCTCATCCAGTAGTCATTTCCAGCTGTTTTCAAATTTGTGGTCATAAGCCCAGAAGAGTGGGAAGAAGTGAGGTTGAGAATAAAAAGAAAAAGGTTTGTTCCACTATGCTTGACTTTACACACTGGGGAGCATCCCACTAAGTTAAGGTTACGCTGTCAGCAGTACGTAAAATTAAACATGTACTGCAGGGTCGGTGATGGGTAGCAGGATAGGAGCGTGACCGTAAGGATGTGTTTGCTGTCAGCTGACTACTTGGTGCAAGAAAAGGCACAGAAGGAAGGTGACCAAGCCAACAAGATGCTGAGATCCCCAGCTGCAAGACTCTGACCCGTATGCTTTAGGCAGTCGGGTGCTGCTTAGGCTCACTGGTGCCAGGACAGACCCTGCTCTTGACCATGGCCTGAAAACTTTGCCACGAAGCAGGAGCCCGCGAAGTGTGGAACGTTCGGTGCATACGCAGCTCTGGGCACTGCAGGCATCTAAAGCTTCTGCACATCAGGGAGAAGCCATGGTCATAATTAAACTAGTGGAAGTTACTGGCACCAGTGATGGAAAGTGGGGCTTACAGTTGATACTGATGTTAACGTCCTACTTCGAGGTCTCTGTTGCAAGCTTCCCCGTGGAAACAAACATTTGGATTTTGAGGATTTTGCATGCTGTGCTGAAGGCAGAGCTGTAGAGACAGACCTTCCTAAAACTCTCAAGTATTTCCTATTGAAAATAAAACATGTTGATACATTATAGTCCTTGATGGGGAGATAGGGCAGGTCCTTGGCACGTTTCAGTTTTAAAGCTCAGTATATTCAAATCTCCCTTTGATTTGAATCTGAGGTTTTGGTAATATGTTGGATTTTGCAAAAGGTTTTTCAAACTCTACAGAGTAGAAGTTCTCATTTCTTTTTTTTTTTTTTTTTTTTTCTTTTTAATATCCATCTGTCCCAGCCACCAACAACTGTTCTGAGTCAGCTGTCGGTGCCAAAAATCACTTGGTAGAAATGTTGTTAGCTCTGTTGCAGTTATGATAAGTTGCTTGTTGGCATTTTCTGATGGGAAGTATTTGCAGTATTGCTTTCTTTTCAACAGGCAGTAAAAAGTAGGGACAAACGGCTTTGAGAGCCATGCCAAAATCAGACACTTAATAACATCTTCAAAAAAATTCTTAGGAAGGGCTTGGTGTTCCTATTTGGGTAAGCAATATCTGGCATCACCACCAAAGAGGAGTTGGATGCACATCTACTTTACAGCTGTTGACAAAGAATGTGACACCAGCACATTCCCTCTTGCTCTGAATACTTCTGGGAATTACTTGGTTACTGAAGCACAAGTAGATTCAAAGAGTAAAATGTGTTTTCTTTAGTGAGGAGAAAGAGCTCGGTGGACTGAGATGTTGCTCTGATCGTGAACTTAGGTTCTTTTCCTGACCTGTTTATTTTCCTTGTACGAGTTGAATCCTGGGTCTCTTGGCCTGCTGCAGCCGTTTTTCAATGATCTGTCCACACACTGAGGATTTGCACCAGGAACATACGCTGAACTGCCAGAAATCACCTAAACAAGTAAATAAAGCAGAATGAGCTCCTGCATTTAGCTTCACACGTAAGGACAAAAGCTGCTCTGCATAAGGGCTGTGGGTGGGCCAGATTTCTGAGCCTCCTGCCGGAATGCCCGTAACCTCAGTCCACCTCCAAGGAACCGTCAAGAGTGGTTCCAAAGAATGTTTATCGATACGGTGATAGGAGCTTTATACATATACATATACTTATACATATACATACACATATAAATACAAATATACTGTACCGAGGGGTGAACCATTCCTTAGCCCCACTTGCTCCTGCTTTCCTTGTTAGCTTGGATTATTATTTAAGTTTCTCTTGCAAATTGCGCTTGCTGCTTTACCATCCTGTGCGATGAGTCTTTGTGTGTTGAAGCAGAACTGGCCTCCCAGTCGTATATTTAGAGCTAATGCTTCACAGTTGATTGCATCAAGCCCTGATGATCCGGAGAAGGTTCATGAACTCCTTATGGAGCAGGCCTGAAGTGGTGGGAGGGAGTTAGCAAGGGGAAAGATTTCTGGAGACCAACCAGGCTCCCGAGTCCTCAAGAGTCCTTTCCTGCAAAACAAGAGCGTGCATTGCTAACATGCCCCTCAACAAGATAAAACAACTGCTCTCTGCGTAAAAGCTGGTGGCCTGCTTTGAAACTGCTGTTTATATAAGAAGAGATTAATTCGAGATATAAAATTAATTAGGATAATTACATTCTCAATCTGGTTTATCTATCAGCTGGAATATGAACTACATCATCTTTTTCCAATTGATAAGGGCTGTTTGCCTTCCCTCTGAGCCCCCAGGGAGTATCATGTTTTTAGGAGACACAGGATCAACCACTAAACATCAGTTGCACGTAGTGGAGGAGTAAGGGTGTGTGCAGCAAAAGCCATTCCTTCGCTGAGTCAGGATGTGGCCTAAGAACCAGTTAATGGCTTTAATTGCAGTAATGAAAGTTCTGGACACGGTTTTAATTTTCACCCAAAGGGGCTGGATTGCTGCTTGGGTGCAGTTCTGTCCATAGCTGTGCTTGGAGCAGAGGAAATACCTGCTGGGCTGCTGCAGCTCTCCAACTCCCATGCTGGCAAGGAGAGTTTTCAGTTTCAGAAAAATAAACAGTAACATAAAAAGTGGGCTTTTTTTTTTTTTTTTTTCCCCGCTGGAAAGCTCAGGTCTCTGTTTGCTTATGACCTTTCAGAGCGCTAACATCCACAGTATTAACTTGAGATCAGAGGTATTGTTTAGAGAGTTTAATTCTTTTTTTCTAGAGACTTAGCCAGCGAAAGAGTCCATCTGTGGGGAGCAGGACAGCAAGGTGCTCCATGGACTTCGCCGGAACATGGGTCTCCAGGATAACCAGCTCCTCACAGATTTCTGCGTCTCATTTTAGATAAGCGGAGGCTGAGCAGCCTTCCTCTGGGGATACGCACTGAGGGAGGTACACACTAAAGATGTTTCCTGCACGAGAATGGTCAGCTGAGGTTCTGTTATCGCTTCTTCCTCGGCAGTCACTAACTTTGACTGCTTTGCGGCGGTTCATGCTGCAAGAAAGCTTTGTGTGGCTCCTGTGCAGAAGTTCAGCTGTTTAACACACAGCTTCAAAGTGCAAAACCAAGACAGCTGCGTAACCGAGCTGGTGCCCAGTGCTTATTAGAGCAGCATCTTAAGCCAGGCCTTCAAATTTCTTAGAAAAAACACGCAAGAAGCGAGGTCTAGAGAGGGTGTTCCTCTGCAGTTCTGCAGTGTTTTTTCAAAGCTCCTTCTCTGCTGCGTTGGGTATCGAAGGAAATTGCTTCTGGTACGTGTTCCAAACCAGGTAACTGGCAGAGGAAAGAGCAGCATGCAGGAGCAAAATTTATACATGGGATTTGGCAAAAAAAACCCAACCACCACCCAGACCTCTGCAATTTCCCCTGTTCCTGAGAGCACAGTTGGGTAGGATTCCCATGAACTCACCTGCAAACTGCTGAGAGCTGTCAAATGGGAGTCCAGTCAACACTGGGCCGGCATTAACTAATTAAAAAGAAACCCAGCCACATACATGCTGTAACCTGACAGCCCACAGGTACTTCAGATAAGCTCAGAAAAAATAATAGGAATTGTTCTGTCATGCAAGAATCGCTTGTCAGTATAAATAATATAATGTACGGGGTTATGTAGTGTCCCTCGTGGAACAGAGCACAGGGCTTAGCACAGAGTTGGTTACAAGGGGAAATGAAGGTTTCAGTGCAGCGATAGATGAAGTAGATGAAATTAAATTGTGTTCAGATAATGCTTAAGGTTTTCTTTTTTTTTTTAAAGTCATAAATCCCAGGGATTTCAGAGTTAAAGCCAGAACCTACTCCCATCAATGTACCTGATTATTACAACACAAATGTAAGATCAGCAGGATTTTAGGAGCCCTCTTAATTCATTTGGGCGCAGCTGGCTCATTTGAACACACTGGGCTTGAAAACTCCAGTGTGCCAGGGACTTACTCTGTCTGGCACGTGGCTAAAAGGTAGCAGTTGATAATGTTCAGCAGAATTTCAAGATTTGTAATCGTACCATTAAAAATTATTTTGGTGGCCTAGGTAAGATTTTCTGCTGAGCTGGAGAAACCCACTGAAATCCAAGGGGATTTGTTCCCGTTACTGGGCTGTATTGCTAATGCCTGTGGGCTCTTGGGAAAATTCCCACCTTAATGAACTTTGGGCCGGTTTCTTGTAGAAGTGGCCAGCATTTCACAGGTGGGATGCGAATTGGGGTACTTTGGTTTAGACTCTGTTCTGGAGGGTAAAACTATAATGCTTCTAAAAATTCAGCTTGTTGAAAGCATCCGACTTCCCTGCCCGCTCCCCCACCTGAGATACCTCATTCACTTGCTGTTTTTGACAGTCTGGTCCAGTATGTCTCAAGATGTGTAACCATGAAGTCCTTCAATGGTCGCTGAAGGAGCCCATATTTTCCTACATATCCAAAGGAAGTCGGAATTTTTGTTTCATTAGCAGTAAGGAATAAGCCTGGTAAGCAATGTCATGGCAGAGAGCTATTTCGGGAAACCCAGCTTACTTTTTGACAGAGGCAGTAGTGCTCTGCACAGCAGTCCTGCTTTTCATTCCCTGCTTTTCACTCCCTGCAGAAAGGTTCCTGCCACTTCCCACCTCTCCGGGGTGGCTGCGTGCACGCTCTCAGACCCGCTCGAGTGGAGCCAGTTGCACAGCTGAGGACACAATGATTTTGTCTGCACATAAACGTACAAGGCTTTGCTTGATCTTTTAGGCCAAGGTCTGCCATGGAGACAACATTTTCGTTTTGCTAGGATGTCATCCTTGGAGAACAAAGGCCTTGACAGATGTTACTGTCTTTACCTGCATTACAGTAGCGTGTACAGCTTCTGTTTGCAGATCAGTGTCTGTCTTTGCTAGGTGATGTCAGACAAAGAAAAACCCCTCGCGATACCAATTTGTGTCCTCCTCACTCAATGAAAGCCACCCAGAAGACTAATTCATCGCACTGTTGGGCTGCCATAAAGATGAGGAGCATCCCTGAGAGTGCTGGATGCTAATGGCCGCGTGAGCAGCCCTTGAAGCGCAGCAGTGGAAAGAAGCGAGTGGAGTGTCGGTAGGCAAGGCAGCTACCACATACCCCGAGGGTCCATTAAGGAGATTGCTGCCTGCTAATGGACTTCCTCCTGAGGGCTCTGGCTGCTAACACTCTCTTGAATGATTTCCGGGATTTTACACAGTTAACGGCAGGGAAGGTGTTGCAAAGTCCTGCAGTTCTCGCTGCCTTCTGTAAAACAGCTTTTATCCCCTCAAAGGATCTTATCAACAGCTATTTTTAATACACACTTAAATCTTGGCTTTAATCTTTTCCTTCTGCATTGATCTCTGCAAAAACCCGAAGATAAATATTTATTTATACCCACCATGTTGTTCGGAGTTAGTTATTTTTAGAGCCTGGAAAACATCTGCTCTGTAGTAGCAAGGTCCTGTGCCTCAGTGACACGCATTAGAAAGGGAAGTCCCAGCTCCGTGCACAGCAGCACCTCTGGAGCAGCGCTGACACCCCCCCCCCCCCCCCCCCCCCCCCCAGCCACCAGCCCCTGTCCTTGGGGGATGGGTTGCTTTGGTTGAGGTGTCAACCAAAGCAGAAGGGGTAATACCCAGCCCCCCGTTAGCATGAAAGATCTGTGCAAATGTCAGGACTGGATTCACATAGGTTCAACCACCACGGATCTCCTGGTTGATCTAGTAGCTCCTGCAGTAGAGGGGGTGCTGGTTTCTTTCCCTCTTTGGTCTTAGCTACCCTGCTGCGATGGCACAGAGTATATGGATGGGGCTGGTCTGATTTCTCAGGGAGCAAGGAGGCAATGGCTTATCTCATTTCTTGTGCATGAGCAAACAGCTCTTAGCTCCAGCCTGGTCAGTGCTGATGAAGCTCCCTTTGAACAGGCGATCTGGAGATGAAAGGCAGAGTGCCTTGTGATCGCCTCCCAGATCTCACGGGCTCTCCCTCAAGCAGAACAGGCTACTTGGGTTGGTCAGCATCCTTCTCTATCTGGTGTTCTCCCTTCATTCTGGCTGGTTTTCAACATCCCATAAATAACAGGGCAGCGCAGCGCTCTGCCTGCCAGAGCTGCCTTGTGCGTGCTGGAGGGGAGGTTAAACCAGGTACCGACTTCTCTCTGCTTCCATCAAAACCCCTCTGGTGGGCCTGGCCACACGCAGCTGTCCTCACCCACAGGCACCGCGTGCTCTCCCACGCAGCGGGGCAAGATGAGCCCTTTGAAGTCCACGGTTGGGCTGGCAGCAGCTTCTAAGGCACTCGGGTGCCCCCTCTCCCCTTTGCCAGCTGCGCCTGGAGTTCACCAGATGAACAGCTGAGCTACGGTGGGGTCTGACAAGTCTGCAGTGGGGTCTGACAAGTCTGCGGTGGGGTCTGACAAGTCTGCGGTGCTGGGTGGCTGGGGCTGTGCCAGGGAACGGAGGGGACTCCACATCCCGGTTTATTCCCGGTGCCCTGTGAACATGGGAGGACTTTGGGGGGCTTTTTCCTGACGTTGCACCGAGGTGTGCCCGTTGCCCACCAGCAGCCCACTGGTGGGCAACAACAGGGATTGTTCTCCTCGCGCGGGGAGGCTCCTGGAGTTCTGCTGCAGGCTCCAAGATCCTCCTCTTTCTGCAAATATTTGGAACAGATCCTGTTCGGCCGTTCTGAGGGTTTGACTCAGCTATTAAATGACAAAGGCAGGCTGGCCCCAGGTTCAACGGGATGACAAGTAGCTCGACAAGGAGGGGAGATGAGGGTCGGGTTCAGCGATGAGGCAGCAGGCTCTGTCGGAGAAGCCCAGAGGACGTGCAGTGACCTGGCCTCATCTGTTAGAGCCAGGGCAGGGTTGCATGCAGCAGTTCTGTCTGCAGCGTGGAAGGGGATCGCTAACCTTCTTGGCTGTGGTACCGCACGGTCTCGAGGAGAGCGTGTTTTTGGAGCTTATAACGGTCTAGTGACAAACATGTCAAAACTCTGGCTGCTTCAGTATTTCCCAAGAGCTTTTACATTCCTGGCTCATCCTCGGTCATTTCTGAGGCACACATGCCATACGTCTCACATCTGTTGCTCAGCTCCACATTCTGGATGTGAGGCAAAGCCTCTCCTTGCTGCAAAGGCTTCCTGCTTTTCCTCCCTCCCTAGTTTTCTTTTCCTAATTGTGTCCCTCATTGAGAAGCAGTAGCTCCTTCAAAGAAATGCAAGGGAGCCTATTTGCAGAATTTACAGCTGCTTTCTGAGGCTCGAGTGTCCTCCTCTTTAACAGCAAGCCATTAAGCATGTTCTTAAGTGGGAAGATAAGTGGTGTTACGATCCTTTCATCTTCTGGCTCAGAGCAGGCTGGAGATAAACTGGTAAGGGGATGACAGCAAGGAAGATGCATAGGCACCTTTGGATCTAATTCCTCCTTTGCAAGGCAGTCTTTAAAGCACATCTCTGGTGGGAACACAGGCTGGTAAAATAAAGCTGGTTCTTCCTTTCTCAGCATATGTCTTTTCCTCATGTCTCTGAGGCAGATCCTCTGTCTGTGCCAGCAGAGCTGGTTCTCCACTTCGGAGCCTTCCTTCTGGTGCTGACATTCGAGGGACTTGGCTTGAGTTGTCTCTAGACACTGTTTTGGCTGGTGGTTTCATTACCACATTTCTTTTTTTACAGCAGTTCTTTGCTGGTTTGTGCTGTACTTCAAACAGGGCTGCATTTGCAGTATGGGAGTAGCAGTCTTGCACATGCTGGGCAAAGGTGGCTGCATCTGCAAGGATCGGTAAGAGAGCACGCATCAGCGGCAGCTTCACGTGGGTGGCAGTCTCCAGACCATTCTTTTAACAGAGTGTGCATTGAGTTCCAGAATTCCTGGTTTAGTCCCTCGTCTGCTGGCTGAAACAGGTGGCAAGCACATGCCTGTAAGGGTCTGTATTGGGGGTGGTCCTCAAGGTCAGCTGTATCCAGCCCACGTGCCAGCTGAGTCCCTCTACCTCATCTTCCAACCTAGCTGGCTGTGGCCATCCAGCCCAGAGGTTCCCAGCTGTGGTACACACGCTGCTCGTTGAAAACAAACCACTTGAAAGCAGCGTGTCAGTGGCCCAAGCCTGGGCCAGCCTGCTGCCTTTTCCTCCGAGGAAACGGGGACAAGTGGTTGGGGCAGGACGTGTCAAAAGCTCAACAATGCCTCCAAGGCACGCAGGCTGCCTGGTGTGGCAGAGAGCCGCTGCTCATCCCGCGTCCACGTGAGATGAGACCGGCACCCGTGCAATTCCAGGACGTGGCAGGGGAGGCTGCCTCCACAGCAGTACGTACCACAGTCTGCTGGTAGCCACAGGAGCTGTGCAGGTGAAGTTGCTGAGCTGCTGGGCATGCCAGACCCAGGGGCGTAGGTAAACGTTGAGCTGTTTGAGTCAGGGAGCTAAAAGCCTTTGGTTTAGTTTTTTTTTTGAGGTTTTAGCACAGTTTGCAAGCAGCGTGATCCAGAGGAGACAATGCCTACTGTTCTGAGAAGACCACATCCAGGCGCTGCTGTTGAAGGGGCTCCAAAGGAGCTCTCGGTAGCACCAGGCTCTTTCCAAATGCCTCTTCTTCTCTCCACTGTTGTGTTAAACAGCGACTTCTGCCCCCAGCACTCTGCGTGCTCTATGTGGTGGCAAGTCTTTTCCAGATGAGGCTACAAACCTTCCCAGAGCAACCCCCTGTCTATCTGCCGGGCAAGCCTTCCCTCTGCTTTATCTGGGAAGCTGCTGCATAGCTGAGCGGCGCCGGCTTTTCCACCCTCGAGCTCTTGCATCACAGCCCAAAGTGTGAACAGAGGCTGCAGCCGCCCTCTCAAAGCAGCCCCCAGTGCCTCTGCACCTCGCTGTTACTCAGCACTTTCCACTGACAGGGAATTAAGTAGGATTTCTAGGTCATTGTGGGCCTGTCAGGAGGAATCGTCTCCTGTAGACCTCATTATCAAGGCTCTTTCTCCAATGCCAGACTTCAGAACAATTGCAGCCTGGTTCCCTTAAACACTAACTAATGAGACAGAGCTGTTAGCAGCAGTTTGCTAAATAAAGGCTGTTTCTGCCTGAGACAGAATGAAGCCAGACTGGATTTTCTTAGCTGTCTCTCACACAGAAGGTATTTCAAAGGACCCTTATTAAAATAATGAGCTAGATGTTGCTCTTGTGGTGGCTGCATAGGGTCAGTGCTTGATGCTAGTGCCAGGTGCTTCCTCATCACAGTGACTTCAAGCAACTTGTGCTCAAGTGACCTAAAAACCTCTCCAGCTCCCTTGGTTTCAAGGTATCTTGAGCATCGACCTGAGCTCCAGTGACATTGTCCTGCTCCGATAGGGACTTGCTCATGGTGGACAGGCTGCTTGTAGTTCTCTGTGACATCCGTTTCCATGGGTGCCGTAGGAAGATGTTCTCTGGTCCCTGGGTTGTAGCAAAGCTTGCTCAGCATTCATGCAAGGGCTTTGGAAAGGTAAGGGATCCAGCATGTGAGCAGGTGGGACAAGTGGGATTGCCAAGAGGACTGTCTTGTATGGCTGTTTTTGAAAGGAGATGGAGGTTTGCAGATTATGGATAGGAGACAGGTGAGACTTCTGCTTGTACCTGGACGCCGAGCAGAAAGAACACAGCCCCCAGCAGAGTAGGCTGAGGCCGGGTAACTTCTGTGGCTGGTCCTGTAATGACATTTTCCATCCTACCTCTCTTCCCCTTATCAGAAGGGCATGGATTAAAGGTGAACTCTGAAGCATGACGGGATGGGTCTGACAGCCTCTGGCTGGAGCTGGCACAGGAGAGCTGGGTGGGGATTATTCCTTGGCCAGTTTGCAGGTTTGTTTGATGTGGTGCTTTGATGTGGCAATGGGAGCCCATGGAAGGTAAATGGTGTCTGGACTGGTTTTTCTCACTCTCTGTTGTCTCTGAAGCAGCAGAAGCGGTGCCAAACAGGCTGAACGGCTCCAGGATGTGAGAAGCAGAGCTATATCTAGAAAGATGGAACAGTGGTTCTTCAGGAGAATCCAAGCCAGCTCTCACCGAACCCTTGTCAAACCTCCTGCAGGTGGAACTGCTCCTCTCTGTGCCCCATGCGCGGCCTGGATCAGTTAATTGTAGCCAGGATCAGTTAACTGCAGCCAGATGTTGCTATTGAGAGTGAGCAAGGGGAAGTCCAGGAGGTGGCTGGTGTTTCGAGGTGAGCTGGCCTGGCAGAGAGGTACAGGAGGGGTCTGTTAGCCCGTGCTCTGGTCGGCAGGGTGGGGAATCCAGGACGTCAGTCAATTTTGGCAGCATTCGGAAAGGGATCAGGCTGGCTCCAGCACTACTGCGCTGAGAAATGACCTCCTCAGCTTGGCTAGCTGGATGCTGCCAAGACTCGCCCAGCAGAGCTGGCCTGCATGCCCAGTATCAATTAGCCAGGGGTTCAGCTCCACTGGGAGGGGAAGAAAAGGCAGGCCATGATCCGGAGAGACTTGTCGGTGGCTGGCAAGCTGTGCTCAGCGCTGCCTTGGCTCTGATATGCCATCTCCCCCAGGCTGTTCGGGAAGGGAACTGGAGACGGCGTTCAAACGCCTATTGTCTGTCCTTCAGCTGGGAGCAGAGCCAGGAGAGAGAGCGGCTCTGGCAGCATCTGATACAGGGGGCAGATGTTAGGGGAAACATACTCATCTGTAAAACGCTGGCGCTGGGATTTTTAAAGGAGCCTCAGAGGTTAAGTGCCCATGTGGTGGAATGTGTATGTGAAGGTCAAGAGAGAAATCCGGGGCTCCTGGGATTCCTGCTGGGCCTGGGGAAGCTTTTTGAAGGTAGCTCTGGCCGCTGGGACAAGCCCTCGTGCAGCATCTGTGGGTTGTCCAGGTGACTGCTGTTCTGGCCCCGTTTGTTGAAGCAAACCAGGGAGAAGGGCCAAGCCGTGCCGTGCCAGACTGCGTCTCTCGTGGGGACCTTCAGAGATGCGCGGCTGAGTTCAGCCTGGCTCCCCTCTCCTGCAGCCAGCCGCCAACTTTTGCAAGCACGAGCTGAAAGCGGAGTATTTCCTGACCCTGCCTGTCCTCTCCCTTCACCCCTGCCAAAGAAGGGCTCGGCCACAGGTTTCAAGCAGAGCTGGAAACTTGGCACTGAGGCGAGGAGCAGAAAAGAGCCCAGCTTGCTCTTCTGTGTCTGGGTTGGCTTCTGTACTGCTGTGGGGAGTACAAATATGTTCCCAATCTGTTTGCTTCACTGACGTGACTCCAAGACACACAGGCAACAGATACACTGACCAAGAAGGGGCCATTGTTAGAGGGACCTTCTTGACTGTGGCTCTGCTGTAACCAGCCGACCGCTGCTGCTCTCCAAGCGCGGGACTGCAGCCTCACCCGTGCTTCCTTCGCAGGATCTGGAGCGCTTGATCCTCCCGGGTCCCCCAGCTTTAGCTGCACATCAGCACAGACAAGTCAGGGGGTCGCTCCCATTTTGCTCAATTTGTCCATCCATGTGCCCTGTGGTGGCCTTTTGATCTACATGCCCCTCTCTGGCAGGGTATTAAGCCAGGCTGTAGATAAAAGAAGCCACAAGCATCGCTTCCCTGTGAACCCCCCAGTGACTGACACAGCGCGAATTGCAGGTGGGCAGACAGCCCGAGCAGACAGAAAACTCGCTCTGTGCTGGAGGCTGAGCCGCGAGGAGCCAGGGGAAGGGGGTGATGGATGGACGGATGGACAGGTTAGCATTTTGGCTAAAGAGGAATAAAGGCCCCAAGCAAACCAGAGAAGAGGAAGGGAGTTACCTCATTTGTTTCCAGCAGCCCAGGCAGGGTTCTCCTCTGAGAGGTATTTCCTTAAGTTTTATCCAGTCCGATTTTAGTTGAAACTTTTATGAACAATACCGGCTTCCCTTGGAGGAACTGGAATGAATCCAAAAAGATTTTAGTGCCGAGAAGCAGATCCTGTTATTAATGTCAGCCTAATAATTTCTTTCTATCTCCTTCCCACCTTTTTTGCCATTCATACTCCAAAAAAAGCCTGCAGGTGGTTCTCAAGTCCTGTCCACCCTCTTCTTTAGCTGCTTGTGAAACTGCAGACCAGAGTGCAGCCTCCCCTGGCTTTTGGGGTCTGTGAGAGCATTGAATGCGCCTGCCCCAGGCAGGGCAGGGGGACTGTTGTGTCGTGTCCCCCCCCTGCCTCAGAAGAGAGCTGGCAGCACAACAGGTAAACCCCAAAGCTGCCAGGACAGTGGAACACAGCTCAGCTGAACTGGGGACCAGCACATGGTGCTGGGCCGGCATCTCTCTGGGAAAAGGGCCTCTGACCAGGACTCAACTGGGAGCATTCAGCTGAGAAAATTCTCTGCTAAAAATAGCAGCAGGAGATGTTTAAGGAGCAAAACAAGTCATGGTCTGGGAGAAGTTAGTTCCCAGATATGTGGCTAATTCAGCTCCCCCAGGACAAGTAATCTTTTAACCCCTCCGTGCAAGGTTCCTTTCTACTCTATTAAACAAGCTTGCCGTGGTCAGGAATCCAGGTTGGGACAAGCCAGAGTGGCTTTTCTCCTCACTCTTTGCTCTGACGTGGCATTACTTTCCTCCCTCTTCCCCTGCTGATTTATGCCAGCATCTTCCTAACAGCGCGCGTTGTCAAGCTTTTCATCTTTGTGACTTCATTTGGGCTCCCTTTAATTCCCCACGTACTTCCTAAGAAAATAATCTCTGTTGAACCTGGCAGTGCAACTGCCTCTGCAGGTTTGCAGCCTGTGCTCGGGCTGATGCTAACAAGGTAAGTCTTTGCAGATCTGTTTGCGTGACTCAGGGCTGCCCCTAGAACGAGATTCCCCCAACTCACACGTCTGCGGGCACGCACATGGCTCGCGCAGCTCTCCGCTGCGTGCCTCTCTCCCTCGTAGATCTGCATCCTTTGTTCTGACAGATTCACTGCAAAGCTTCAAAGCTGCCGTACAGAAGACGGCCCCACCTCTCCAGCGCGGAATGACGGCAGTAGTTTCACAGGCTCTTGGTCGCACGCTCATAGGCAGATGTGAATGTTTCCCTGGCGCCTGCAGTCATGCTCTTGCAACGTTCATTTGTACGTTTTGTGCAACGCCATTAACTAGACAATTGTGGTTTATACCCGAGGCTAGAATTATGCACACAAAAAAGACAAAAATGATACTGTAAAATTGGAGAAAATGTTCTTAAAGAGAGAGCTGTTTTCAGTCTTGTCATAAATGATTTCTCTGTGTGCTTGCTCACGCCTTCTCCTGTTCCCTTCTCTAGCCTACTCTCAGCTCTTGGCTCTGATGACTGCTACTCTCTTCCCAACTCCCATTTTCCACAGGAAGATGACATGGTCGGTGTTTGATAAGCAGAACTTCAGATCTGTGTTTTGCTGGTCAAGCTCTAGGCTGGAGGAGAACGGAGGATCAAGAGATTAGAGTCACAGACAGAGGAATAGAGGATTATAGGCTAAAACCCTGCGAGTCTCTGTATTGATGGCTGGGACACAGCCAGCCACTAAAGAGTATTGCAAAGCGCGGTGCTGATAGCATATCCGCTTATTTCCTGTCTTTGCATTTCAGGCAGCTTTTGAGATATGTGTCCTCATCAAAAGCCAGGGTCAGGCAGGTGCCGAGCATCCCAGCTCCTGTCGAAGTCAAATACCTGCTGAGATCAAGTCTGTGCGTTGGCTGGCGCTCAGCCTGGAAAACGTCACTTTGGCTTATGAGATTCACAGCAATCCTTGAGTCAAATTCCCACACAAGACAAAAATAAAGGAACTTGCCCCTTTTCCCATTACGGATCATTCTGTCTCCCTGATCCTGGCCAGAGATCCCTGCCATGTCACACTGGCCTGACTGCCCTGGAGACATCCCTTAGCATCTGTCTGCTGCAACGAGAGCCCTGCCAGGAGGAAGGGAAAGGACGGGAGGAAGACCATTGCCCCTGGCTCTCATCACAGTTATCTGCTGGTTCCCTCCCACTTTGCACTAATTTGGTATCAGCATCTGCCACTTTGGGGAGGAAGGGGACTTGCTGAAGTGAGAAATAACGTAGGATGTGCCTGTGTGGCAATTCTTGGGGCTGGCTAGGGAAACAATGGAAGGCAAGTGGGAATAGGCAGGAAGAAGGGTTGGTTTCAAATCTGCCCTGTGCAAATATTCCCACTTCTTTTCAGCGCTCACCATTTTCATTCCTTCGCTTTGCTTTTGCTGTTGCAAGGCGCTCTCATCCGGTAGAGAGATCACAGAATGTCACATCCACTGCCGGCTGAGAGAGCGTGTTCCTTATTCTTCCTGTGACTTCCCATTCCTCAGTTTTTCCCTCCAGTGAACTGGAACCGTACATCTTTACTGAATTGCAGGGGACACTGAATTTGAAGGGACTGAGGCTTAAGCTGATAAATGTACAGCATTTTAACAGATAAAAACGATCATGGGGAAACACCGCATGCGAGAACCTCGGCAGACATCCAGGGCAGAATTCAGTTGCATCCCTTGGGTTTTCATGCCCTGAAGCAGAGGTGGGGATGCGCTGGCCTCCTGAGATCCCCTCATGTCCCATTTTCTGTGAACGCACTAATTTTCATGGTCTGTATTGGCTGCGAGCCAGACCAGTCTGAAGATGTAATTATGCTGTCCATTTGTTAATGAAAACGGCAAGAACAGCGCTCAGTACAACGTGACTGTTTTGATACCTTCCTAGCCAAGTGATCTGTAATTGTTTCCTTGTTGCCTTATTTCTCTTCTGGCTTTTGCCAAAGACTCGGTGCAGACGTAATTAGAAGCTCTCCTGCCTAATGACCTTCCCTCCGAGCCACACAGCAAGGCCACCTGCCCCTTTTTTTTCCTCCTGGAGAGTCAGCGTAACATTGCGAGCCCAGAGCATCTGTGTCAGGGGCTTGACCTCCGAGGCCAGTAGCAAGGCAAAATAAATTATCTGGGCAGGACTTAATCCCCTGGTTAGTGGTATCTAATGCAACACAGGAGCTTCATGCCCTGTTCCGTGTTGCTTACCCAAGGAAGATGAGACTATTGGTTCAGCCTTGCGTTTCTTTCTTGGGAAGGGAGAAACTATTCAGGAATGCAAGGGCTGATAATAACAGCCTCTTCTATGCACAGCATTCCTTTTCATGTTTCCTTTCTGGTCCCTCTCCATTACCCTTCATCCCAGATATTAAGGGGCAAGTTTTAACTCTTTCCATCTTTTCTTTGAGCTGAAGATGGCCCGAAATACCTTATAGAAAGAGATGCAATCCAACGTGCTGGAAGCTCTCTGGCCTTGCTGCTTCCATCTTAATCTCTTCTAAGTATTAGGTATTAGTCATCCACCCAAGTACTGCTTCCTTCCCGTCTTGCCACGTACATTCAGTCCTGTCCAGGAGAAGAGCCAGAAACCAGGGTATGAGTGTGGGAAAACAGGAGAGCTAGGACCAGATCGTGCACAGATTAAGATGCTGGGCAAGACACGTACAGCCATATCTGCAAAGTATTAAATGCCCATCTTCCCCTTGATGTCAACAGCATTGAGATACCTTTGTGGAGCTGGCTCTTGGTCTCTTGAGCCATGTCTGTTCCAAAAAGCTATTTCTATCAAGTGGCTAAATGTGCTAGGCCGTTCATCTGGGAGCTTTTCCCCCAGGTTGCCAGCTATCAGCTCAGCTCTGGCTCTCTCCTAAAGCATCTGTGCTCCCTTACGGAGAGCAGAGCATGAGAACCTGCTGGTGGACTAGGTTCAAGCTCAACATGTCCAGCTGAGAGCTCAGACTTATGCTAAGACCATGAGTAAGCTTGAAGTCTTCCTGTTCAGACAGCTCTGCAGCACGGCTCATGGTGCCTCCTCCTCGCGTGGGCCTAAAGATTTGCAAAGTGGGTGGCGTGCACGTCTGATCCTGAGAACAGGCTGTCTCGTTTTTGTGAAGGTGCAGATATGCAGGGCCGTAGTATCTCATCTCTAAACACGCTGCAACGCCGTGAGCAAAGCAGCAACCAAAGATTGTGAAATCCTTACCTCCAGGAGCCCTTGTCAGATGGATGCGTGAGCCAGTGTGTCTGCAGCTGCATCCCAACGTGACGTGAGCAAATTTTGGGAAACCGTCAGAAAGCACCGTGTGGTCTTCACCAGGCAACACCTACGCTGCCCTCCCTGCACGGGAGAGAGGAGGAACGTCTGGGCTGCTTTGCAAAGAGGCTTTTGTCTTAAGAGGGCTCCATATCTCCTTGCTACAACCTGTTTCACTGCCAGGGGTGGGGGTGTAGGCTGTGTGTGCCCCAGTGCCTTTGCTGGCTGATTAGGAGGTAGAACAGTAAATCCTCCTGTTGAAGGGAGTGGGGGAAATTAAAAAAACCTGTACGAATGGCCTGGATGTTAATGGACCCTCTGTGCAGCAAATACAATCAGGTCTTTAAGGTCCCAGTTTAAATCAGTGTGGTCCACCTGCCTGCTGCTCCCTTCTGTCAGTTTGAAGGGGCTTTTAACCTGCAACTTGGAGCAAACATACAGCCAGCTCCTTGGGCTGGAGGCAAGGGCTGAAAGCTCAGACTGAGTTGAAATCAGGAGATTTAAATCAGGAGATGTAAACAGGTTAAGATTTCATTCCAGAACTGTACATACTCTTATTTGCAGACAGGCATCTCCGTGCCTTCTCTAGTGGTGAGCTGGAAGAGTGAATTAAGAGCAAAATCTGAAATTCCTATATCATCAGATGAACCTACATACTCACTGGTCTTCCAGGCAACTTTGTCCTGTGGGGTCCTCGTCCTGCTGAGATCGCCAGCGACTCCTTAATTATCAGCATTTCAGAAGAAATGAGGGCCAATGGTTAGCTGTGGAAGAGAGGAGAAAAGCAAAAGCCAGAACTATGTGGAGTGCCAAACACCGCCCTGCGATGTTGCGTTTGCCTTCTCTGGGTTAATTATGCTTCATGTTCCCGGCCCAGGCGGGCACATCTCCTCTGTTTGTAGGTGTCTATCAGAGAGTTGGCACCCTTTTAACTGAGCGGTACAAGCCATGCATCTAAAATAAGTCATGCTGGTTTATGATAGCTGGTAAAAATAAAGCCTTACTAGCGCAAGCAGCTATAACAGCACAGAGGATTTACAATTGAGTGGGTTTTTTCCAGGGTGGGCTGGCCACAGTCTGGTGATGGCCTTTTTATAACCGTTATCAGCCCCCACACAGACCAGGTCCATCTGTTACTTAATTTGAACGGAGACACTCCTAAGCTTTTGTTCGCTAATCTCTCGCTGCACATCTACATTGTTCTCTAGCAGGGCAGCCCACCCGTGAGTCAGGCTTGGCTTGCTGATCTCGGCTGGGGAGGCGCCATGCAAAACTGGAATAAAAGAAAGGCACGCAGCTCGCTCTGGTCACTTGCCCAGCATGGTCCACCTGCCTTCTCCCTTCTGTCAGCCTGAAGGGCTTTCAACCTGCAGCTTGGATGCCAGAGCAAACATTCAGCCAGCTCCTTGGGCTGGAGGCAAGGGCTGAAAGTTAGAAGACTGGGTACTACAAAACATTTACACACCCATTACAAGTCCAGTCTTTATATCTCATGAGTACATTTAAGTCCCTTAAGCTATTCCCAAAACCCCAGCCAAAGGGCAGTTAGACAACCCCCCAAAAAAACTTCCCACAGCGGCTTAGGTATTTTTTGGTTAGGCATTTTTTGGTATCTCATTCCTATGCCATGCTGTGTTGCATATCCTACACCACCTTGTCTACACCGACATAAGTTGCATTTTGGAATCACAATGGGATGCTCTGGGGATAG
The DNA here is from genome assembly GCA_035590215.1 of Microhierax caerulescens. Lineage (NCBI taxonomy): Eukaryota > Metazoa > Chordata > Aves > Falconiformes > Falconidae > Microhierax > Microhierax caerulescens. The sequence continues at coordinate 2,765,378 of JAVJGJ010000036.1, read as the reverse complement.
AGAGGAGGAAGAATAAAGAGCCTGAAGTGCCAAGAGACAGGACGGATACTTCAAGGTGCAGATGGTCGGATGTTCCTGGAAGTCTGTGATGATTTCCCCAAAATAAGCCGAGGGCAGAAACCAGGTCTCCCTCTTCCTTGTCTTACCCAGTTCAGCACTGTGCTCTTTCCCTGGAGGTTTCTCACACATGTACCAGCTTCCTCCACACCGTGTACACACACCACTTCTAAAGCAGGGACAGTCCTGGGGTCAGCTGGGCTGCCCCTAACAGCAATGCTCGTCTCCTGCTGCTGCTCTGATCATCTCTGCTTTCCTGTGCTTGTCGCCGGTTCTTTCACTGCAGCTCACAGCACTGAGGGTGGTGGATGCTCTAGGGGGCATCTCCAGACTGGCAGCCATCGACGTGCTGACACGCAGAGGGTTCATCTAACGTGTTTCTAACACCTCACAATACATCAGTCGCTCACTCAGTAGCAGCGCTACACAGAGTAACCATCCAGAAAGCAAAGATGCTTAACAAGGCGTGTGGTTTATAGCAGCATTCCCATGTGGCTTAGATGCATTTGGAATTGCAAATCAAGCAACAGCTTAGCGATGATGGACACCTCAAGCGAGGCATATTTTTGTTGCTTTAGTGGGCAGGTGTTTAAATACAGCTGCGTGTTTTTGTACTGCTTGTGCCTGACAGTGCATTAACTAAAATTACCGTATCGGATAACTGCAATATCGGCAAAGAAGCACCGAACGATACTGCAGCATGGACTGTTGGCACCAACTTCTCTGATCTGTTTCCTGGTCATCTTTTTTACCTTGCCTATAATACTTTAGGGATACTTCACCTCTTCTTCTATTTCTGCCTAGAGTTTTTAAACAGAGAAGAGATTGGAATGGAAGGAGATGGAAGGTCTGACTTTACTTTAACCCGGTACAGAGAGAGAAGATTTAACGCAGTATCATTGTCTATAGAGCTGCAAGGGTTTTTTTTGAAACTACAGTTTCAGTTGTAGCATTTTAAAGTGATTCAGATAACATGAGTCACAGAACAAGTATGGACTGGATCTCTTTAGCTGAAAGAAGTGCCATAAGAATATGCTATAGACTTAACTGCCTTGTCCTGGATTCTATTTTGGAGAACTGATGGCATTTGGGATTCAACCATATGTCTGGCTGAGTCTGTAGCTCATACAGATCTGGTAGGTATTCAGGGACGTAGCACATACAGATCTGGAAGGTGCCTCTGTTGTGGCATGCATGCTGCTCTGCAGAGGAATGCATGTCCATGCCCGGCTGTTCTCCATATCCTGGGTGCTGAGGCCTTTGAAGTGAGATTTACATAACACAAACCCTTTGCTGCTTATTTGCACTGGGCTGAAAGAAGCCTGAAGGAACATCTTTGGAATATTCTTTGTAGAAGGTGGCAGATGGCCATTAATGATTTTAACAGGCAAATCAACCTTTTCAAAATCAAGCAAATCAAAACAAAGCAACCCTTGAGTGTGGTCACCAAAGAGGCAAGGCTTGTCAGCAGCAGGGAGATGGGACACCACACAGATGCCCCAGCTCCTTGAACTGGAGAGTGCCAACAGCTGGGAAGCACTGGCTTGGGGCAGATCCCTCCAGCCCCAGAGAGACTGGTGAACAAGGAATACCCCAAGGTAATGCTGAGAAGAGCTGGAAAGGTGTTCTGCTCCTGTTCCACCATCTGTATGGTCACTCAAGATTTTCGGTTTGCTTTGCTTCCTGCATGGCTGTGGCCGCCTTGTAATTTAGAACATGCTACTTGCAGTATTCTTCTGCCACACACAGAAGAATAAATCTGTCTTGGCAGTGATTTAAGGAGCCACATTGATCTCTGCCCACAGTCAATACATGTAATGATGTCAGAACCTCTCACACAGTCTCCAAGGACTCAGCTTCTGTCTAAAATTTGTTGCCATCCTGCTTTGTGCCTGAGGGAGAGATCTAAATCTCTTGTGTTTAGTGAGTGGGAAAAAGCCTGCTGTGAACAATTTCCGAGAAATGAGATGGGGCTGGAGTTTGATGGAGCCCCACTGTCTTGCGAGTAAATACTTTTAGAATCATAACTCCTTCAGAGTAACACAACACTGTGGTACTACGATCTGCACCTTCAACAGAACCTATATTGTAGTTACAGTAGGTGCACTTTGGTAGGACTCTTACCATGCTGTCTACTTGATGTAACTCAATTTTTCTGGAAGAAGATCTCGTATAAGCAAGGATCTGTAACAAAAACCAAACTGGGGCATCAAGTTTCCTTTAAGGAATGAGGAACCCTTTTCCCTCCCCATCTTTCTCTAGCTTTTCCAAAAAGAGGATTTGGATAAAAAAAAGAGGGGGTGGATACCGCAAGCTGCTTTCTGCGGCTCTCCAGGTGCAGTGCAGGTCCTGGAAGCAAGCGAGCGTTTGTAGAAGCATCTTTGGTGATGCTGCTCCCTGAGGAAGGAGGATGCTGTCCCTGAAGAAGGCAGAACCTACAACTCTCTCCTGTTTGAAAATGGAGCCAAGTGCATTATCAGAGCCACCTGTCCCAAGGAAGCCAACCAGGATCTCCACAAGAAAAGCTCTTTTGGTTCCAGAAGCAGGAATCTGGCAGCAGAAGCAATCAAACGCCTTGTTTGATCAGGTGCCCTACGCTGTTGTTGAAAACGTATCCAAAGATTTCAAAAAGGTTTTCCCAAGGTTGTTTCTTGTCTTCTGGTGACTAGCTACTTCTAATGCTCTGGGGTTTTGCTGGGATCAGTGAAAACTGTTTACACTCAGGAGGGAGTAAAGCAAGGATCACAACCCCAGACCGAGCACCTGAGAGGATCAGAGGGTGAGCAGAGGGAAAGGAATGTGTCGGTATCTTGTGGCATAATTACCTTTTTTCAAGGGGTAGGTCTGGAAGCACCAGGCCTGATGAAAACAGACTCTGCTTCACAGCAGACGTGAACAAATTACTCGTGGTTGCTCAGACCACCTCCCGATGGAAACAAACCAAGCCTGGAGCACCTGCTTCGACCTGCCAAGAGCCAGCTCTGGAAACGGCATCATCCTGCTGGCTCTCTGAAGTGAAGCATAAGCAGACCGAAAGCAAAGTGCTCACTGCACTGCCCTGTTACTTATTTCAACTCTGATAGCCAGGACTTCACCCAAATAGCTACAGTCCAGAGCACTGTCATCTTAGTTCAATACTGGATTTCTCCCAAATGCTCCATGGAAGTCTCAAGTGCAGGAGGGGGGAAGGATAGAAAGGTCTTGCTAAGAGCAGTTTTGGCTGGGCCAGCTATTAGTTTGCATCAGCTGGTGGCTTTTATGTGACTAACAATTATTTTGTACACAAAGGCAGCTTCTAAACCTTGCCAAACTTCAGCTCTCCCCAGTGGTCCTTGGGCTGTAAGCTCTGAGAGCCGAGGCACCGTGGAAAGCGTCAGCCTTTAACAAAGGGATAAGAATCGTCAGGGAACGCTGAAAAACTGCTGAAAGGATTTTAGGTGTTCGAGGCCCTGGAGATTTCAGTGGGAGCGATTTCACAACTCTTGGGTGTTTCTCAGGCTGCTGCCTTGCTCTGTTACACGTATCTGATTCACTCCACCACAGGAATTTTGCCCCTGCATGGTCAGATTCTCTCTGACCAAAAGCTTTCCACCCTGAAGGTCAGCACACGGGAATTTCCAACTGTCTGTCGTGATGCTGGAGATCCTTTCTTTCTCCATATCTCCCTTCAGCTGCCTTTTCTGTGTTTTATTCAGGTTTGATAGAACTTTTTTACTGCAAGTAAGACAGTCTTAACCTTTAGATACATCCCTTTTCATGTCACTGAGGCGCTGGTTTCCATCATCTTTAATTTGCTGTTTCATTGAATGCCCGGGGAAGTCAGTAGGCATCCTCCTTTAGATGTCCCCAAACTTCTGATTGGATTTGTACCAGGGAAGCTGCACAGGGGGCCACGGTGTGCCCCTGGAGCTGATTATTTGGCACTAATTAGAGTATGCATCCTCCTCCTGTAAGACAGGGCTTTGGAGCAGCCTGTGTTTTGTGAATACCATAGTCTGACTAAGAGGTGATAGGCTTTGCAACAAGCAGAACACCCGGCTCCCGAATATCCTCTGCGATGGAGGCACGGCTTGCCTCTCCTCTCTGGGTCACTTTCTTCCTACTGTCCTGTGCTGGAAACTGCCTGCTTGTTTCCTTCTCCCTCCAGAGAGTTGTTGGTGTGTGGTACCTGAATGCTGGTGGTACCTCCTCTGATGAAATGCAGAGCAGAAAAGACATGGAAGGGGCAGATTTTTCAAAATAATCTGTGGAAAGGGGAAAATGACTGTATTAATTGGAAACGTTTTGGTGCTCAAAGCAAAGACAGAAAACAGAAATAACTTGTGGTGTAAGGGTGCCTTGCAGCACTGCGTGATTGAGCTTTTGCCCCAGTGTCAGTCTGGCAGGGACTCTACCCAAAGACCTGAACTCCTCTTTTTTCTTGAATCACAGTCCTTTCATGATTCACTACCTCACATTTTACTTTACCACACTTGAGTCTTAAAATAAGATTTAATTAGTAGATGTTAGAGGCCTGGCACATTTCATCTTCCAGGAACTGCCTGGAACTCTTGAGGTTGGTCTGCTTCCTGCCTTCTCCTGATCATCAAATTAATTTGCAAAATAATACCTTCAGCCTTGCATTATCCAAGTAAGAGTTCCTTTACCATCTAAATAAGCGTAAGGCACAAGGAAATGGCTTGTGCTGGCACTGGTTTTGTGCCATTATGTTAATCCTTCTCTTAAATTTCTACCTCTGACAATTACATTTTCCTGTGTTTAACACCAGATCTCCTAAATAAACTTCAGCTTGCTGGATTGGCATTAGTAGCCAGGAATAGGTTTTATCCAGGGAAGTTAGTCCTTGTAGCTGGCTGAGAAGATGGCTCTGCAGGCAGTGTGTTTCTAGCCGGGTGGCTTACGGGCTGTGCTATTTCTTATTACCTTCTGTTTGTTTTTCCAGGCTGCAGACTCTTGGCTGTGGAACTGACATCCAGCAACACCAAGCCCGTGGTGCAGGAATTCCAGAGTGAGTGCTGCAGGGGCGCGCTGGCTGCCCGACACAGGGGCTGCAATGCCCAGGGATCTGTTCAAACACTTGAGAAAAATTTCGGTTCTTGCTCACGGTATCTCATTTCTTGGGGGAAGCAGGACAACCGAGAGCCCGAGATTCAGAAAAGCACTTAAGAATATGTCTGTATCTCTCCCTGTTTAGCAGAGCACTTGATTGAAATGGTTTATTGAAGTCCCCTGCAAGCCATTGGCATCGTAGTGTCTGTCTTAAGTGCTTTTTTGAACTGGATCCCAAAAGGAGGAAAGGCAGTTGCCTTGCAATTAATATACTGAAAAGGGGGTCGGGAAATTTATATTTTATCTTGGCCATTCGACAGACGTGCATTGCGATACTGGGTAAGCCATCTCTCCCCCCTGCTGCGATGCCCTCTTCTGCAGAGGAGGTAGACACGACAGTGCCTGCTTCAAAGGGGAGCGGGTTTGCTGAATTTCTCCCCAGGCATCATGGGCCTTGGTACATTACCAGACACCACCCAGGGAGATTCTGCATCCCTGACTCACATTGTAGGCTCTGATTAGCAGCAAGACACTGCTGTGGACTCACCCTGTCATAAGGTCTTGTTTGTCCTAAGTTAGAGCCTGTAGAGAACAGCGTGTTCATTTCTCTCCATAGTTGATATCTGTTCGACTATTATTTTTGCTGGCCAAAATCCACCTTCCTCAATAGCTCCTGGAACCCAGCGGTGTTTCTGTTTGTGAGGCAGATGAAAGAGAAGGGCTTTGCTTTGTGGGCAGCATCTCCTACTAAAACACTGCACAAGGCTGCTTAAAGCAGAGCAAAAATACAGCTGCTTCTTATTAATCTGTATTTCCTTTATTTCTCCTACTAGGTGTTGAGCTGTCCTGCATCATTAAATCCACCGTAACGCCAGATCCCAGAATCGAGTGGAAGAAAATCCGAGATGGCGAAACCTCTTATGTATTTTTTGACAACAAAATGCAGGGTACAAACTCATTGTGCTTAAGACTTCCAAAACAGCCTCAGAAAAAATACAACTGAGAACAAACAGGTCTGTAAAAGGCAGGACCTGTGGCTGTCCTGCAGCTTTCTGCTGGAACTAGAGTTCATCAGTCGAAACGCAAGATGGAGAGGGAGCAGGATGTTCTTTGCTCTCTGCCCTCGTTATTGACAGCTCACAGTAGCAAGCCACAAAGAGCTGGAGTAAGACCCTAGGCAGGAGATACTGCTTGTGTAAGAAAGCGAATGCCGCAGCTTCCCTCCTGCAGCACCTGTTGGTCCCGCATGGTCACTGGGTGTCTGAGCTCTCAGGACCAGACACTCACCCCTCCCATCTTTCCATATAACACCTGAGGGCTCCACCTGATCAGAAGGGATCTCTGGCTCGAGCCGTCGGTGTGTGCTGCTGAGGCAGCATCCTGGGAGCGTGTGATTAGAGCGGATCCTTGGGCTTGATGGTGAAACTCAAGCACAGAACTGCCAGTAGGGCTTGACTCCATCTGGGATTACTCCAGCACTTTAGATGGGACCAACAGCCACATCCAAATGAATCTTCCAAAGGAAACAAGACCTGAGGCTGTCTTGGAAGTTCAATTTTGCCACCATTTTTGAGTTTTGGAGTGGTTCATCCTCTTACATGGTTAGCAGTATTTGTTTCCTTCGTGGTCACTGGTGAGAGGAAGGCTCTTGGCTTTCAAGCATCAAGTTCCTTTTAGGTGGTTCTCTTGACTCCTGAAAGAGTCCAAGATCAACCACTTAATTCAGGTGCCTAAAATTAGTCTGTGACTACCCTGATTTTTTTCTCTTTCTTTCCTCTGTATCAGGAGACTTCGCGACTCGTGCAGAAATTCTGAGCCGGACATCGCTGGTGATTAAAAACACCACCCGGATGGACACTGCCACATACCGCTGCGAAGTGGCAGCGCCTTCTGATACTAAAACCATAGATGAGATAAATATCCAGCTCACAGTTCAAGGTATTACTTTAAACCCAGATACTCCACAAGCCCTGCTAACTTAACAGGAGAGGCCGTGTGTCTCTCCAGAGTTGAAATAGCGGCACTCTAGAAGCTGTTTAAAACCAGTTGGAGATAGTGGAAAGTTTTGATACCATTCTAGCACAGTCATCTTAGAAAGTATGTCAGAAATTATTTAGTTCTACTCAGCAGTGCCTTTCACGTGGTTTATGTCTTTCCCACAGTGAAACCTATGACTCCCAGATGCACCGTGCCTAAAGCTGTCCCTGTTGGGAAGACAGCCTCTCTCCACTGCCACGAGAACGAAGGTTACCCAAAGTCTACTTACAGCTGGTACCGCAACAGCGAACCTTTATCACCAGACACAAAATCGAATGCCAAATTCCAGAACTCCTCCTACACCTTGAATCCCGCCACAGGCACTCTGGTAATGCCCATACACACGTGTTCAAGACTTGTTTTGCTGGACAGGTTATTTTTAAGGTTGCTGGTAAAAGAAAATAGGCATTGCATGGCTTTCAAGGAAGGAATAATTTGAAGAAGGTTTGGTGTTCTAGGAGCTGGGCGAATAGGGAGGGGGAAGATCAATGATGGAAGAAGATTCTAGCTGTTTGGACTTGGCCACTGCCGACACCACTTGCCTTTTTAGAAAGAGGGAGGGAAGATGTCTCACAGCCAGTGACTGAAGCTTGGAAGAGTTGTTTACATGTGCTTATACCCTCACAGTGCCCTCTGTTTCTCATGTCCTGCTCCCTCCCTTTTTTCCTCACCAGGTTTTCCACGCTGTGCACAAAGGCGACACAGGCCGTTATTCCTGCATAGCAACGAACGATGCTGGTTTTGCCAAGTGTGAGGAGCAGGAGATGGAAGTCTGTGAGTGGCTCCACCTGTTTTTCATCCATGCCGATTAACAGATCACCATAAATAAATTGTCATCATCATAGGGAAAGAAGGGGGACATGCTAGAGCATTAATTCTTTACTGCTTTCTCATAGCCCCAGACACGGGAAGGAAAAAACAAAATTAAAATTTCAGGGAAACATTAAAACACTGTTAGATTCATGAACAGTTTTAGTCTGGGAATCAGGGACTCACTTATTCCCTAAGAATTACTGAGGTTTGTTTAAAATCTTTGAGAGATGTCATTTTAGTGTGTGTAAAACTAGAATATTGCTCCTGTCTTAAAGAAATACTGGACGATGGCTTCTCTCTTTGCCAGATGACCTCAATATCGGTGGGATAATTGGTGGAGTCCTGGTGGTCATAGCAGTTTTGGTGCTCATCACTCTCGGTATCTGCTGCGCCTACCGACGGGGTTACTTTGCCAACAGCAAAGAGAGTGCGGAAAGGTAAGCTGGGCTTCAGGGTGGTCTGACACCCCGTGCCCACAGCCAGCACGAAGTAGCCTGAAGAATGGCAGAAATTGGTGGCTAAAATGCATTTCAGTGCCTGACTGGCATATTTCTTGCTAGTTCCCTACCAAGGACTACAGGCCAACCCAGTTCTTGAAGTATCCAGTTCCCCACTGTAAACCCTGCACCATGCCCGAAGTTTGTTTGCATAAGGGAGAATTTTGGTACGGCTCCTCTTGAGTTTGCTGCCGAGACCAGACAAGAGGAGTGAAAGCTGTGCTCTGACACCCTCATACTTTGCACCAGAAGGCAGCACGAGCACAATTAAATGCCTATAGGCATTTATAGGCAGTGTTTGTCCAATAGGTTATGTGCTGTTGGCATAACGAGGTCTACAGCGTAATGAACAGAGCTCACTGCACAAGTAGTTCAAAGCATCAGATTATGCACAGAAAATATATGCAGAAAAGTAGGCTCTCTACAGGAAATCTCACTAGTTGTGAGAACCTAAATTTGGGAATAAATCCAACCATTTTAGAATGCACATTAAAATGTTAAGAAAAACAGCATTAGCATCAGGAACAAGCCTTGATGTCCTTACAGAATCCGTAGAGGAGATAATATATGTAAAACCAAGATTCTCATCAGATGGATGTGTTCCATGTTAAATGTTGTTTTTCAGCAGAAGTCCTGTCTTTTTTGGTTTGGTTTTCAGAAAAAGCTCCAAATATCCTATTTAAATGCAGCTGAGGGTTGGCATACGCTGAACTTGACAGTCGTATATAAATCCTGAATTCCTATGAGACTGCAAACAAGTGGCGCTTCCTTATAACTAAGGAAAACGCTGAAGGCATCTGGCAGTGCAGGTTTAAAATGAACTTTATAATTGCCACAGAAAACAATGCAGGAGGCAGCTGGAGAGGTAGTGCAGAGGGACCAGAGCAGGAGAGCCCAGAAAAGAATCAGTTAATCACTTTGCAGAGCTGGCCCCGTGGAAGCGTACAGTACAGCAATCTTTTTACCCTGTGCTGAAGAGGAATTTAGAAAAAATCTTGGTCATGACGGATGATGGAATAAGCACAGATCGATCATTTGAGCAATGAGCTGGGTTTCTCTCTGCTGTCTTTTCATTCAGCTGTTCCTCCTCCTCATTTTCATCTTTCTCAGCACCTCCCCTCCAAAATCCTGCAATCTTCTTGTCCCAGAAATGAGATCTTTTCCTTTATTTCAGCTACAAGACTCCAGCAAAACCTGATGGCGTTAACTATATCCGGACAGATGACGAGGTAATAAATGATTTGCATGTAACATCTCTCTGTTGAGGAGAGGAAGAGGGTGGGCAGAGGACTACTGGCTTTTTTAGGGCACCACTCAGAACCAAGGATACAGAACAGAGATAAAACAGAAGGGTGAAGGCTGAGTCATTTCCCTAGAAATGATGAACAGTTTAAGTTGCCTTAAGCGACCAATGCCAAGAGCTATCAAATGCAGCTCTGTCTCAGTTATCTTCTGGCTTGACCCCCTTAGGATGAGTTTCATTGGATTAAGTGGGCAGCCCATGATGCTTTTATAAGAGAATTTGTGTTTTGGGATTTGAATAGATCACTAGGCTTAAGATCAGAAAAAAGCCTCTGTTAGCAGAGACATGGAAGAGGGAATGAGAAAGTCCCCTGCCGTGCCTTGGTACGTGCGGAGGACAGGAGGAGCAGGAGCAACCTGGCCAGTGTGACTGGTGCCTCCTCCTCCTGACCAGCTGGAGGGGGGATGCTACCTACACGGAATGCCAGTAGTCCTACAGAGTGGATCTGCCTTTCCACGGGCATATCGCAGCTGGGGACAGCAGCAGAGCTGCCTGGAAAGCCGCTAGGTCCTCCCTACATCCAGAACTGTTTCGTTGCAGGGTGACTTCAGGCACAAGTCTTCATTCGTCATATAAGACGCCAAAAGAATACTGCAAACCAGCAAAAGCAAGTGTGAAAATACCTCCTCCAGGAACTCAAAGCAAGAGCAAAAGATTAATTAAGTGCGCTTGGAAGAGTTTGGAACACACAAGAACTTGATAGCTAGCTATCTGTATATCTCTTTTTTTCTTTGCCAAAGTTTAAAGTAACTCCTCACTGCCCAACTTGCGTCTCCCCTGCCTCCGGAGATACCAACAGGATCGCCTAAACCTTTCCTTGGACTAAGGAAGCGTTTTAATACTTCCCAAGAGGCTGGGCTGTGGAAGTTTGTGGAATTGCCTTCTATTTGTGCTGCAGGGACACAGCCACAATGCGCAAACCAACCAGGGGAACAGCGTTAGGGAAAAGTGTAGTAGACATTACTAGTACGTACTACTAGTAGAGAAAAAAAGGTGCTGATACAGCAATAGATGGACTTCAAAGAGTAAGATTTATCCATGCAAGGGGGAGTCTTCCTCTCAGCAGCTTGTTGCCCAGGCCTGGCTGGTGACTTTTACACGTTTGTGATTGTCTTGCGCTTTTGACTCTGACTGCTCAGGTGCAGAACGGGGGTATCCGAGTACCCTACAGTGCCAGATACCGATACAGTAAATGCAACTAATGTTCTCAGCCCTTTTGTAAACTTACTGAATTCTCATTAACTCCATTTAACACGAAACACGGGCAGCATCAGGCCAGAAGGACTGCTTCTGTTCACTGCTTTGTAGAAAACTCATTGCACGCAGGTAACCCCTCATTCTAATCTGCGCAAAGCAGGCTCGCCTCTTGCGTCTTTTGGTGTTTTAAAGAGGCTTAGAGTGGAGGCAGAGAACCTAGTGCTAAGACATCCCTTTCAGGAAAATTAAAGCCAAATACTTTCGTGGGCTAAGATTGCCATAAAAGGTACTGAGGTATCTTCAAGCTTTTTTACCTTCTCCATTTATTTTATAAAATCCCACATTCTAAATTTTTTGCAAAGATATATTTTGATTACTTCAGAAAAGGTAACATTTCTATTTAAAGTGTAAATATGTAATGCCAGCAGTGTTTAAGTAATGTAGCTATTTTTTTACTTTTTAAGCTACAGAGAGGAGCTCAAACGTTGCTAGAGTATGGCACTGTCAGAGAATATCAGTATTATTGCAAAGCATGATAAAAAACTGCAGGTGGAACAGCATCTCTTTCCTCTTAAGCTAGCTTCAGCAATTTCCTTGTCACAAGAGGTCTTACCAGACACAGAACAGAGTCACTCAGGGATAGTTTTTTAAATTTATGGCAGGAGCTATCAACTTTTTTATATAGAAAACTTACTTTTCTTGCCAGTGACCAACACTTTGTTTTTGTTGTTGCAAGAAATATCCAGGGATGGCTTTTGGATTCAGTTCCAACAAGGTGACAGAGTGACTTCAACGTTTGCTACCCCTCTGCAAGTTCCCTAAAGCACTAACACAGCGTGACAGCTACGGCAACTTTACAGGCTTAAACTACATAGCCAAGGCAATTGTTTCTGGAGTTGGGAAAGCAAAAAGCTCAATACAAAAGCACTTTTGTAGTGTCAGTTGCAACTTTTCTCTAGATGGTAAAAGAAAAAAGAAAAAAAAAAATCCAGTTCTCTCTGCTTTAGAGGGAATAATTGGAAACCCATGTTTCCCAGAAACATACATGTTGATCGTGTTGAACGGCATTGGGTAATATAAGACTGCAAGATGTGGATGCAACACTAGAACTGTGCTGTGGTTTATGAATTTTTTAAAAAATGTAGCATAATTTAGTGTTCTTGTATTTCCAATATGAATTGAGTTGTCTTAACTTTTCCTGTATACAGTATTTTGGATACTTGACGATTTGGACTGTCGGTGTTATTTTTTAGTGTTCTGCATTAATCTGCTTTGTTTCCTAGGGGCCTCGCTGGACATGCCATTGCTGCATTTGTTTTGCCTAAACAAAGCATTACCACTTCTCCTTTTGCTAATGGCAGTAAAAAGGATGGGGCAGCAATAACCTGAGCGTAACTCAGACGTTACCACTGCTATCTTGCAACTACATTATGGTTACCTGTTAAGACTTGCTCTTCGGCCATGCCAGGCAGTACTGCTCACTGGCTGCGTGCTGCCTCTAATCGTTACGACAGTAGTGAGCGTAACATTCCTTTGCACCTTCCGTATATCCACGACTCCTTTTCTATGCTGCTTGTAGGATACCTACAATAAGGGAGAGAAAGAAAAGGGTTGAATCAGGGTAGCTCTGGGCACTATGGGAGCACAATCTACAGTCTCACCATGAGCCAAAGGTGGCCTTCATGTGATAAGCCAGCAAGCTAAGAATCAAGACTTATTTTTCAGTTCTAAAATGTGACAGTGGCATCTCTAACGAGAGGAGGGGCGATGATCCCCCGATGCAGCTCATGAGATTCGGTTGATGGAATTCCTTGTATCGTTGTGAATAATATTCAGGTTTGTACTAATGTATTATGTTTAACTTTGCCAAGAATGTTTTACATAAATACCAAGCTATAAAGCATTCTTGTAGGGGTTTTTGTTTGGGTTTGGTTTTGTTTTTTCAACAGCCATATTACTGGAGGCTTCTGTTTTCAGTTCGGTGAAATAAGGAAAAGTCTTTTCTGTCAGAGCACCTACTTACTTGTATTGGGCTGAAAATTACAGCAAGTCTGTGGTATGTTGCTATCAGTTTATTCCTGGGCATTTGCGTATCCCTGGTTCTTCTCTAGAGAGGTCTGGTTAATGCTCACAGGGCTCATCTCAAATACTGCCAGAGGACAGGACAAAAACTGGAAAAGCACAAATCAGGAAATAAACCATTCCAGTTTACCATCTGAAGTGGTTAAATAGTATTTTAAGGCAGGAAATGAATGGACATGCCCATAACTGACCATCGCTTAAGCTGAAGGCATTCCATATGTCCCCTGTTCCCAGGTTTAGACTTTGATTTTGAGAACGAAGCTTAACCACACTTGAAGCTTTGTTTCTCTGATCTTCAAAACAGAGTAGGGAAAGTGAGGCCAAATTATGGGATTCCAGCATAAGAGGTAAGTGCCTCTGCAAGGGCTGTGGCAAAAGCTCCCTCAGCTTCTTAGTTTCCACTTGTGCAGAAAAGCCTACTCTGTTTCTGTTGTTCATGCCTGATTAAGACAAAGCAGCATGAAAAAAAGATTCCATTTTCAAGTTTCAATGAAATTTAGGGCAAGAACTCTGTAATAGAAGTCAACAATGGAAAAACTTCAGTTAGTTTCACATAGCATCAGAGATACTCAGGAATGGTCAGATTCCAGCAGTTACACAGTGCGTTTATGATAAACAAGTTATCTGCACAGAGCACAAAGCTATGCATATGACTTACCAACCTCAATTTTAGTGAGTTACTCATATCCTGCTTGCAGTCAAGTAAGAGTCTATATTTAAAAGCTACTGGGCCCAACATTAATTGAACTGAGTGCCTAAGATACCAGCGACGTAGTAGAAGAGGCTTAGAGGCTGTAGAAATCTATAGAAAAAAAAAAATTCTCTCTCAGATCAAGAAGAGGGGAGAAGCTGTGGGTGGAATTAATTCTGTAACCATTTATTTTCATAAAATGTTAATAGTTTAAAATAACATAGTGCAAGAATGGAAATATTCCATATAAAAGAACATTAACGCTGTTCATACACACAGGAGTTTGCACAACAAATAAGAGGTGATGTAGCGTGCAATTACCAGATTTAGGGGTGTGGCAGTGACAAGCTGTTTCACCTTTGTTCAAATTAAAGCAACTCTAGTATATAACCAAGAGGGACAATGAGGGATCGAGGGAATAAGCTGAGCCACTCACTTCCCTGCAAGCTGTGATAAATGCATTTAATGTTAAGCTTGTGGCAGCATTATGCTCTTACTTTTCCAGATGGACAAATTATACATCCTGCGAGCGAAGAGCAAGCCTCCCTTTATACTGCAGTGTTCTAGCACTCCAGTAAGCTTTGTCAACAGCGGCAGCTTAAAAATACATCTGTTAATGCAGGCTTTGTATAGGGCCATATTCTAGACAGTTTCACGTAAAAACCAATAATAAAAAAGGAATGACATGTGCCCACAATGATTTATAATTGCAAAGGAAAAGGACAGATTCTAGGCAACACGGTGATTCTATACAAAAAGTCCAAGGAAAGGCTCAGTTGTCTGGTTTCAGTGGAGTTCTCCGCTGGGACCGTCTCAGAGGGACTTGCTGGCTGCTTTTTTTCCTTGCTGGGGATTCTACTTTCCACTCCCGTGGCAGGAACGGGCTAGAAGGAGGAAGCAGAATCACCATTTATTGTAAAGCACTTTACCAGTCTTTCTCACCGTGATTGCCATTTCAGATCTACACTGAACTTACGGTTTCTCTGGTGACAGCAAACAGATGATATCTCTTGACTCACAGTCAGCCTCTTTATTCTCTGCAAATAATGCATATATTTTCGTATGTTAAAAAATGCCACGGATTTGATCATTTGGATCACTCACCAACCCCACCCCCAACCCCTCCCTGCTGCCCCCTCAAGTTAGATTCACAGAGATAACTTGCCTGGAGCTGAACCAAGCGTGTCCATCAAGCTGATGTTGCTGACCCCCGCACTAAAAGTGAAGTCATTAATGCTCTCTGAAAGAAAAAGCACATATTAGGAGTCTGCTTGTGACATAGCCAGAGGGGCAAGACATGCTGTACAAGAACACTGAAGTGTCACAGAGTAAGTATACCCAGTTAATTGCAAGCACATACACATCTCTTCACCAGCCTGGCAGCTCTCAGCGTTTCCCATCCAGCCTCAAAACGATGCGCTGAATCCGATGGGTCATCGGTGCACATCAGCTTCCCACTCCACACTTACAGCCTTCCTTGTACGTGGAGGAAATTAATTTAAATAGGGCACCTCGGCCATGCGCCTCGCCGTCCTGCCGAGGTGGGAGAGCCCCACCTTCCACGGAAGCTTTGCCATCTCCGACGACACGTCTGGTGCAGACCAGCTGCTTTGCCTAGTCAAGGCAGAACGTGGGGCCCCTGAAGACTGACAGAGGACCTGAACAGCCGTTCCGTGAGGAACTGCCTGCAGCCAGACAAAAGGAATCTCTTGACAAGTGAGCTAGGTAGAATTCAGCTTGCCTGAAGAGGCTGTAGTTGTCAGCTGTCTCTTTCCTGTCATTTATCTCAGGAGAGATGTCACAATATTCAGATTTTACTTTACTCAGCGCTCTGTTTTATGCTCATGTTTCTCAGAACCTTTCACAAGGAATTAAGGGAGAAAGTGCTTTATAGGGCAGGAGCTAGAAACTCTGCTAAAAGGCCTTCCCTCTGCAGACTAACTGGGTTTGCCCTTTAACTGCTTCCCTGTCCTGGAAAGGAGTTGCTGAAGCCTGTAGTGGAAATCCAGCTTGATCCATCTGCCGTAGCTGGCCTCTGCATCTCCCAAGGCTGACCCACAAGTCTCCTGACATTGTGCAGTCTGTGCCTTAACCTTGGTTAATGACAGGTTTATGTGAAAAGAAGAAAATGGTAAAGAACTGTCATCAAGAAGGGCTGCCCATGCAACCAAAGGTGGTATCTTCACATTTTCATGTACCACCACGGAGCAATCCACACTTGCCCAGACCCACTCAGCCATTCTCAAAGTAACAAGCAGGAGCTGAGGAGACCCAAAGACAGCAGGAGAGAAAGCGACAACCAGAACAGCCAAATAAAGAGACAGCTGTTCTTAACTTCTCAAGTACAAAGTGGTTTACAAAGAACTGCATCTCCAATAGTTTCAGAATGATACGCCAGAGAAAGAAAAATGTTTTATTTTGATTGTCTATCAGCCTGCAAGACCTGGTGCCGCCATACAGATGGCTCAGCACACGCTAACTGAAGTGGTGATACTGCTCTGTACAGTTTGTCTCCCTGTTGAAGGACACATGCTGCCTTGAAGCAAAGTAGAACTCAACCTCGGTACTGCTGCAGATTAACGTTCTTCCTCCCTTTTCACCATATGGTGCTTAAGTGAAACAGCCATGCAAACTTCCAGACAGAGATATGGCGCTTAAAGATTTCTGCTCTCTAAAAACATGCCCTCGATTTTTTTTTTCTTTTTTTTTTTTTCCCCCACAAAGATCACTGCTTGTTGCTCAGGCAGCAAAGAGAAACATTGAGGCAGACAAATCTAGCCCAACAGTGGAGCATACAGGAAGAGAAGGGTCAGATTTTCCAGTGGATGCACATCACTGCCGCTGGTTTGCTCCTGCCTGCTCGTGGATGTCAGGTGTTTGCAGACCGCCACACAGCTGCCTGCCTTATGGGCTATGCGGCGTTTGCTCTCCTTTGTGTGTGCAGGTCAGGTGTTTGCACAGACACAGGCAGAGTGCAGCCAGATAGCTACGCTTCTGCAACGCTGACCCTTCCCCCCAACAGCTCACACCTGCCAAATGAGAGGTGGCCGTCAGGCACTCACCCATACTCCCAACGGAACAGGAGCTCTCATCACACAATTCGCACCACAATGGAGATGCCCTAAAGGACTTTAGCAGCAAACTGACATAAAGGAAGGGGATCTACTGCTGGAACTCGGCTCCATTTGTGTTTTACTGTAGCTGCCTCTTACGCTCGCAGAAAGTGACACTGCAGAATGCTGCAGCGCTGTCAGAAAGCATTCCAATAAAACCTAACTTTTGAAGGTCAAGTTTTGTGGGATGGCAGTTCAGCTGCAATAATGGGCATAAGCACAGCAGACTCAAGATTTGTCTATTAGATTCCTCTTTGTGTATTTTTACCTTATTTTCCACAGCAGAGTAAGAAATCCAAACCATTCTCCAATGCTCAGTTCAGTTCTTTCTTAGGGCAGAACACACGCCCTCAGAAATGACCGTGCAGGTTATTACTCCTATTCAAGCAGATCTCTGTGTCTCTTGCAGCTGCCACAGCTCACTGCCTGCTCTAGAAACAGGTTGTAGCTCACCCAAGATCCTTCATTTGGACAACAGGAATCCCCTATCTTAGAGCTGAAAAGGACCAGACCTTGAATAGTTCCCTCTGCAGCAGGGTTCTGTAATTCAGTCTAAAACCGCTAAGCTACACTTCCAGAGCGCAGTGCAACAGAATCCTGCACACTGGGCCACGCATGCTATTAAGGAGCCACAACAGTATTCCTCCTTGGCACCCCAGAGCTGAAGGAGGAAGAAAGGGCAGTAGCTCTGTTACTTCAGCAGCCCAAAATAAATGCTCTCCTGCACTGACTCAATACTAAAATCCCGTGACCTGTAAACGGAGACCACACTGGACTGCCCTTTCCCATGTACATCATTCATCTGAGACCTTGTTTCAGAATAGTTCTTATTTACTACTACCATTTAGATAAACAAAGAATCTACAGCTAGTGAAGACTAATTTTCTCTGCTATTTAGGGGGGCCATGCATTGCTATCTCTCTCAGAGAATGAGCACTCAAGGCCAGTATAGGAAGGGTCCCTTTGGGTTATACTTACGTTCTGGTGTGCTTATTGCACGGCCCACCACAGGAACAGTTACTCTGGTAGACTGTCGGTTCAGGCTTTGAAAGGACACTGGAAACAACAAGGAAATAATTAAGGCTAGAAATGTATTCACTCAGAGACCTCGAGGGTCTAACAATCAAGCTGTGTCAACTAGGTCTTCTAGTCCAACGCCAGATCAGTTTGCAGCCAGCTTCCTACCTTGCTGGCTGCCAGCGGTGCTTAATGGAAGTGATGCAGCCGATAAACTTCCTCCAACGCTCTTGCTGCGTTGCTTGCTTCTGACTTCTGTTTCTTTCTTGGCAGAGTTCAGGATGGCAAATGTGCTCAAGGATGCTGGCCTACAGGGCAAAAAGCATGACAGAAACAGTGATTTCCTTCTGCAAGCCCTGATGAGACGCATGTAAAGAGGAGGCAGACCTGTCCCCTCCCCATCCTTATGATTTTAAACACCAAATGTAAGGGAGATTATGCTGCAACACTGGTGACTTTCATACCGCTAAGTATGGAGTGGATAAGCAAAGCAACAGCCCTGCAGAAACATCACCAGTAACGTAAAGGGAAACCCATACCTGCGACTCAGTAGTGGCCATTTCGGAACATCAGGACTAGGTGCAGTAGATTCGGAATGCACAGAGAAAGGATTCGATCTTGGTAGTGAGGACAATTTCCCACTTACAGGAGAATGAGCATTACTCCTGCAGTGACCAGGAGTTACAGCTCTCTCCAAAGACAGAGGTTGCTGCTGAAAACAGGAGAAAAGATCGTCTGTTTAACAACGGATACAAGCGTAAAAACCTCTAGATACTAGGCACTTAGACACGCTGTGTGATTAAGAACAGCCCTTTCTGTAATGGATGTAAAGGGGTGCAAGGGAGAATGAATTTATTGGCCAAAATTTTAACAAGAAACAAATAGAAAGTTTTAATGGGACATATATGCCCTACTTTAGAGGTCTATATATAGGCACTCTGTTAAAATCAGCAGAAAGGTACTTCCAGGGTAGAAGTCATCTCATCCTAAGGTAGGTATCTAAAATAGTTCAGGACAACTGACCCAAGCACATACTTGTTTCTTTACATTGACTTTTAAAAGGGGATCTGCATGACTAGGACAGATATGCTGCTACTCTGTACACACCTAAAGTCAGATAAAATGAACCCTTTTTTGACCTGTTTGTCGTATTTATCACTCTGGGAGCAACACGTAAGCAGAGCCAGTGGCAAATTAGACTTAGTTTACCCTTTAAACTGAATTCTTTTTACATGAAGTGTTTGCTGCTCCTCTTTGCCTAACGTGTGTTGTTTGTTGTCATTCTAAGCATATTAAAATGACTGAAATGAAAGCTTCTGTCAGCAAATATGAAGACGTATGAGAACGTTACATAACCATTATGTTAAAAGTGTAACAAGGTCCACAGACACACAGAGTCTGAGTGTCATGTGTACACAAACTTTAGCAGAGGAGACAGTATGGGTACAGATTTAATAGCACCAACCACCTCAGGCTGCACTGCCAAGTCCTGCTCTTGGTCTGCATTCTTCTCCCTGGCCAGCTGCTCTTCATATTTCTTGATATCGTACTCCAGCTCAGCTGCCAGCTGCTTGTCCACAGCAAAGAAGTCTTTGATTTCATTTTGGTAATCTTGCATCATTTCCTGGAGCAATAAGGAATGTTTAAACTCTCAGAAATCTCTCCTGACTACCAATTCACTTCCCCATTCAGATCGCAGCTGCTTAAGCGCAAAAGGAAATACCAGTTGGTAGAGCAGAGGTGTTTTTAACAGACTAAGTGTTTCAATTCCAATTTGTACTTCAGAACATGAAAAAGCTTTCCAGCATTCAAGCTTTCTGCCCACATTCCACCGAGGAGGCTCACACGTAACACGCTGCGAGATCCTTATCTAAAACCCCTCCACCTCCTACATTATTTAACACAGTGGCAATGTCACAACATCATAAGCCTTCCAAATTTCCTTCTAAGAAGGCTGTTCATTCCATTACTGGTTGCACATCTAATGCTAACTGAAGAGAGTTAAAAAAAAAAAAAAATTCAACAAGAAAACACTTCCCCTTACCCGCAGGTAATTCATAAGGTCCTTAAGAGCTGGGATCCTCTTCTGCTCCATCAAAGACTTCAGTGATGTGATTATCGGGATGATGTTTTCTACAAAGTTCTTCTTTTGGACCTTGGTTTGAACAAAGCATGAACATTACATGATGCAATAAAGGGGAAGCCACTCTGCGGTTAGATGAATGGCCTAAGCATGAGGAGTCACCACTCCATAGCAAGGGAACTGCCACAGCTAAGCCTGCTTTTATATCCCATGCATGTCCGTAGGCTTTTAACCTAAGTGGAGTCTTTCAAGATACATCACTTAAGTCAAGTCAGTTCTCATACTGAAGGCAGATTGCAAAAAGGCGCACCAAAACCCACACTTATGCTCAAATGCTTTACCAGTACGAGATCTGTGGAATAAACTCACCCTAGCATAGCCTCACTGACTTCAGAGGAAAGACGTTTCTGATCGCTACAACTGACTCCTCAAGTACAAGCATCCTTCACAAATTTAGCCTTCATGTTTTGTTTTTCCAACACAGGGCTTCCACAGGTGCCCTCAGATCACAGTGGGCTACAGACAGAGCCTGAATAACAGCCTGCACACACGCTATGCCATGGCATTGCTAGGTTGCTCAGGTATTGTTTTGTGCATTTCTCCATCGCAGAAAGGTAAAATTCCTCGCAGTACGGTGGCCAGCTCTCCTCCCACACCACATCAAGCGCCATTCACCTGCGAGATGAGCTTTTTTTGTGCTGCCTGCATGACAGCATTGGCCATTGCCATTTCATCTTCATCAGGCTGAATGTCTTCATCGGGTTTTGATCTCATAGTTGATAGCTTGATTTCTTTGCAGCTAAGGACTGCAAACGTATCTGAGAGCAGCTCACTGGCTTCCAGGTCCAATGGAAGGACATTATCCACAAAGCATGCTGGAACACACAAGGAAGAAATAAGAAGCATCTTACTGGGAACAGCAGTGCCAGTAAAGACAGGAAGATAACATGGCTGGAATGAGAAAGCCTAATAGTTTTACAGAGACAGCAGTTCGTTCTTTGCCAGATTTCTAAAGACAGAGCCTTACCTAGGATGCTGTGGCTGATCTTCGTTGTAATGCTGAACCTCTGCTCATCCGTAAAGTGGTCTAGCAGGAACTTGTAGATATGCATCCTTTTTTCTTTGTTATCTTTCCCCTTCAGAGAGAAGAGATTCTTTGCCCTGTGGCAGAACAAGACATTTTACAAGGGCCAAGTCACATTATGCGAACTCACAGAAATAATAAGACTTTAAATCAGCAAGGAATATTTGAATGTCACTTTCAAGACCCATAAACCTGTTAGGATACCACACACTCCCACAAATTACATGCAGAAGTCCTCCCAGAAGTGTCACAGGGAAGGCAGGACACTCTTAAATTAACACTGTTTCCCCTAGCTGTTTTCACCCTACTGCATACATAATTATCAAGTGCCACCAGCGCTTTGCTGCATGGCCAGACAGCCCATCATTTAGCAAAAAAGGAGATACAAATGTGCTCAACTGACCGCACACTCTGGGGGAACCTGTTGTACTTCTCGTGTTTCTCATAGCTATTGAAATGGAAGATGCACTCAATGAAGTACTGGGAGAACATCACTGGATTCCTCTTCAGTAAGAGATGCACCAGGCAGAACTCACCAAACCTGGAAAGACGGAAAAGAAAGAACTTACCATCAGCTTCTAAAAGCCACCACTAAAACAGTGTAGGGTTCACAGGCCGTAAAGCAGGAGGATGGTTTTCCTCTGCTAAGTCTCCCCCAATATCTCATTTAATTCTTGCCCAGCTCCACCTGGGCTCGAACAAAGATATCAGCTCACTGACTTTTGAGCCTCTTTTCATCCGGAAAGAGATACGACCTCAGCATCCACAATAACCGCTTGATTTCTTTGCCATTGAAGTAAACAGAAACAGAAATAAATTTGAACTTGAATCCAGACACAACAGTATTTAAATAACTTAAGTTCCATTGTGGCTGAGACAAGTACGGTATTTTGCAAAAAGTTAATCACCAAATGTCCTGCAAGAGCTGCAAGTCAATCCCAGACTTAAAGAAAACGTTTTTGTCTGGATGCAGCCGCTGAATGCAGATGCAAAGAAAAAGGCTTCCAAAGAAATAGCACCGTGTTCCTTAGCTCTAGGAACGTGATGTTGCAATGTCACCATCTACTGGAAAGACATTTTTATAGACTAAAAAAAAATAAAATAATATCACTGAAAAGAAATGGTGGCTATGCTCTCGTAAGCAACGGTAGGTTGATGGCCCTGGACACACCACGCTTCAGATTGATTGTTCCAGGCAGAAACAAGCAGCAAAGGTGTCCAAAGCCTCCTCTGCATCCAGCATCCCTGCACAATCTACCACTCTTTGAGAAACTCGCCTCACTCTCGTTTCTCATCTAACAGAGCAGCTTTGAAACTTTGAAACCTACAAAACCATCATAAACGTGCACTTAAAGCCAGCGTGCATAATTCCTCTTACGTGTCAGAGTATTACAAAGTGTGGTAGAAGGCTTAAAAACGCAAGGCATGCCATATAAGAAAAAAGAGAGTATTTAATCCTATTCCTAAAACTAAACCAGCACTCAAGACAGAGCCTATTAGAAAACCACAAGGAAGATTTCATAAAGGCTTGCTCCAAAAATTCCTTTTTCCTGGATAACAGAGTCAAAAGTGGAGCAGAGCTGCATGTTTTGAGGACAGCCAAGAACAGCAAGCCAAAGGTTGCTACTTTGGGACCTTCAAATGACTTGGAAAGAGGGTCACCGCTCCTTTGCTACCATTGCAGACTCTAAAGCATGTACAACTATGGAAGTGAAGAGATTAACAGGATAATCATCTACTCTCTCACTTAAACTTTTCTTCACATGCTGAAGGTGCAAGACTGGTTTTGAGTACATCTCTGATCTTCAACTCCTTCGTTATTTTACAGATGAGTATTTTACCTGGCAATATCTGGATTTGGATCGACCAGAACACTGACAAAACGGAAGAAGAGACAGTCCTTCCATTTCACAAACTCCTCCTGTAAGAAACCAGCAGACAATGAATGATCAACGTAAGTCACAGCTAACGTGAACCTTCAGACTGTAGTCAAGTCAAAGCCTGATGGAGCCTAGCAGAATGTACACCAGGCAACAAAACTTCAGCTGAAGGTACACAAAATAACCCCCCCCAAGATGACAGTGTTTTG
This sequence comes from Microhierax caerulescens, assembly GCA_035590215.1. Lineage (NCBI taxonomy): Eukaryota > Metazoa > Chordata > Aves > Falconiformes > Falconidae > Microhierax > Microhierax caerulescens. Next base: position 2,742,266 of record JAVJGJ010000036.1, on the reverse strand, counting down.
GAGGATGCTTTAAACAGCATGAATGCCACAGCAGCAGATACCAGAGATATCAATAAAAAAGTAGAAACATGAAAAATCTGTTCTCTCATGCCAAAGCACACACACTCTTTGATACTGTTCTCAGCACCAAATGCACTCCTAATCTGCCTTGACTGGCTTTGTATGAACATTGAGAGGGTAAACACTTACATCTTTAGAACAATAAGCATAAACAGCAGGAGAAAAAGGTGCTGTGATGCTTGTTATATTCATTCATTCATAGCAGGAGTGAAATTGTAAGGGAATTCAAAGAAACAAAGATAAGACAAGAAAAGAGGTAACCACTGACTGAAAAGAACGTCATTATCTAATTGTGTTGTGTCCTTGATATGATTTCTGCCTAGCTAGCAAAAAAAAAAAAAAAAGCAGTTACAAAATACATAGTTTACAGTCTTCTTGACAAGTGTAGATTAATCAAGGTATAAGCTATACCGCGACTGGACAGGCTGCCAGTAGTCGGCACGACAGAGGTACCTGAAGCGGCTGCCAGTGCGTGCTTAGCACCTCTGTTTACCTGCAGAAGGTTGGTAAGCAGGATCAGCGTCTGCTTACGGATGAAGGGATTTGGGTCCTTCAGACACAGCGAAATGTTGGGAATGTATCTGTCCACCATGGACGTGTAGCGGATACATAGATCACACATAACGATGACAACATTATTGCGAACGGCCACATCATGCGACACCTCCAGTTCTCGCGCCAGAGCTGCAATGCATTTCTTTGCCAGATCCTCGTGCTGTAAACACAATTTACCTGTGAAACAGGGACGAGACTGTCAGTGCTGTGAATATATAATATTCTTCTTCCTGACCACCAGAGCCCAACTTACTGCCCCCCTTGAGGCCAATGTGAGCCAAGAAAGGAACCAGGAAATAAACACGGGAATAAACAAGAAACACATGCTGAAACTTGATGAGCAATCTGCACGATCTCTCAAAGAAATGATACTTCAAGGAGTTCTTCCAAACTCCTCTTAGACCTATAGTGTGGGTCTCTATGCCAAACTCCCTCCCTCACAGCAAACTATTTCTGTGTACAGGGTATTATTCAAAGCAGCTAAAAAGAACAGCCCCAGCTGTCATAGGCATAGCAGGGAGACACCCACCTCTAAGAGCATCACTAAGCCAACCTAAAATAAAATAGCCTGCATTCTATCATTACTTCTCCCTAACTGCTTCTAAGCTCTGTACAAAAGTATTAAGCTTCCCAAAGCAGTTAAGGAAAGAATAATACTGTCTCTCTGCAAGTGAAGAGACTTGTTCCTAACCACAGAGGTACTACAAAACCAGAACTTTCACCAAGTACTCTCCATAATGCTGAGGCGCAGGCTGACCAGGCTTCTCGCAAAGCAGCTCTTCATTCACGCAGAGGAGAACGAGGAAGCATGCGCAGTCATTCTGCTCTAAACTGCATCAAAAGCACCAAGTTTTCCTCCATCCTCTGTCGAGCACCTTACCATGTGTAAGATGATCCTCCAGCCAGCCAGCAACCAACTCCGAGTACAAAGACAGTACAATTCCGAAGGGCGTTGCTAATTATTGATCAACTGTTAATGCACTGACCCCTGGCGAAGCAGTCACACAGATGGCAGTATTTTTATGGTGTGTGCAACTAGTTACCATGGATATTTGCATTGCTAAAAGCTATGAGCTGAGGCAATGCAAACATGGAGTGCTCTGGCTATCTGTTACAACTGATTCAGCTTTTGAGCAGAACTTTAACCCAAAAAGGTTCAGAACTGGATACACAAGGGCACCCTTCTACTGCAGGATGGCACTTACCTAGAGTAATGAATGCATGAGCTCTGACCACTGAGGGCATAACCGATCCTCTGAATTGGGACAGTGGCTGAGAAGCTGGCATTTCCTCACAATCTGGAGAAGCAGACACTAGGAAAGAACAAGTCAGGCATGAAAACATGCTTTTCTGGTCAACAGCATTGTCTGTAAACGCAAAAGTAAAGGCAGTAAGGAGTGCGCCTCACCTTGGTCCTTATTGACAGGAGAGGCCAGAATGGACTGGATCAAAAGAAAGATGCGCTTCTCCACTTTGGCTGGACACAGCTGTGCAGCCTCTCCCAAGATGAAGAGGTGTCTCACCTACACAGATAAAACAACACCGCAGTCAAAAGGCAACGGCTGAGCTGCAAATTCAGTCAGCAGGAGCCGGCACGGTACTTGTCCAAAACCAACTTAAAATTCCCTCGGTCCTTTCAAGACGACAGCGGCTGGAGAACAGAAGGTGAAGCTTTGAAACAGAAGCGGTGTGCGTGTTTAATACGCTGTAATTCCCACACATCTACTAATAATATTAAAATACTCAAAACATTCTATGTGCTTTACAGATTTATTTCCCAAACAGCTCATCAGCAAGTGGAAAACCAAAGAAAAACCATGTCATTTTATTAAAAATACATGGGCTATCATATCTGTAAAGCAATTGCTGATGTATAAAACCGTTCTATGCTCCCAGGCCCATAAATACCAGAATTCATTACAGCTTACACACAAGCTATGCGCGCATCAGTATCTTCCTGGCGTGATCTTTAAGGAACACCAATTTCAAGTACACCTACATCCTTTGGTCAGTCTGTGAAGGGGAACCAAACTTACCAAGAGATCTTCTTGCAGCTGCTCTGCTCCATCCTCTTTGAGGACTATATTTGAAATATAGCTTTCACAGGTGGATACTAAATCTCCACACACCTGGTTGAGCAGCTCCTGTTCCATAATTAAACAAAATTAATTCAGCACTTAATTAAATGAAAATGTAGCTGTAATATCTGTCCACACATGAATCCTTAATCTTAAAGTCCTTCTACACTTTTAATAATCTAGGTCCTACTGAAATCAATCAGAGAGTGTGCCACAGAGCTTTAAAATTCTGCCTGCACATCAAAGGATGCATGTAAGTGTCAAAACACCTTGGAGAATCTGGCTTTTAATGATCCACAGGACTAAGTGTACTTCATTATAGAAATCACACAGATTTAAATAAAAAGGATTCAGGCAACTGTTTCATGTATATCCAACACATTTAAGGTTGTCTGCGTAGATTTTTAAACGTTGTTTGGAAAACGCAGTTCCATTCACACGAAAACATGATGCAAATTCCAAGAGAGGGAATGGAAACAAAAAAAGCTAATTGTCTACCAGATTGCAATGAAAATAAAGCATCATTTCTCTTTTTCTACCATCTAAAACTGGTTACCTAAGAAACCTAATACATCTATGTGTGGCAGGTAAGCTGTTAGATCTGATAAAGTGACCAGTGTACAGGAACACCTGCATTTGGTTGTAAGCCAACATACTGTGATGACTATACCTTCAAGGGAGGATTTTCTGACTGTGAATTTAAAAAACGAGAAAGCATCAATCCACCCTGGCTTCTAAAGCTCAGCGTGTGCAGTTTTACACACGATTTACTAAACTTTATCGGGATGCCTATTATAAAATAGCTGTGATCAATACTGAAAGAGAAATATAACACATGCAGAAAGAGAGATCATTAGCAAGAGAGGTCTGCATCAGCTTTAGCTTCTTTGCAATTGTGCTCAGGCTGAGATCTCCATTTTACCAGCAAAAGATAGCTTACCTTCTCACTACGGGAGTGGAACAAAGCTATGGTATAAAACAAATGGGGGCAGAAAAGAGAAACGTGCAAATGATGTGTTATTAACTCCTTGTTTGGTCCCACGAAAAAGGTCTAGAAAACATGTGTATCTACAAAGCTCTGATATAGCATAATCAGAGTTTACAGTATAAACCTATAGCTTCAAACTGGACCGAGCCTGAGAATTAGCTGATACCACAAAGGTCTCCTGTAGGAATTATGTAAACTTTGACAGAAGGCAAATGCAAGGTATTTCAGGGTGGGGGTGGGGCAGGGAAGAAATCCTGCTGAAGAAAGACGATTTCTTACAAGTCCATCCTTAGCTACAGGATGCTCTCCAGCACAACGGCAGTAAAGCAAGTCAGAGAGCTGAGCAAAAGAGACTCAAGATGCTGGAGTCAGATCCTCTTTGTTTAGAGAGCTGATCAAGCTACAGACCAGAGACAGAAGCCGCTTTCAGAAGACAGCCCTCCTAAGTCTGACACAAGAGTATTATAAGTCACACCTGTGCCTCCTCCGGCACATCTGCACACACATGGCAGAGCTTCTGCAGAGTTTCTACAGCTGGGCTAATCACCTCCAAGGGACACCGAAACTCCCTCAGCCAGCACTTGATATTATCTGAAAAGGAGATCACATGTAAAAAATGAGCATTTTCTAAACTTGTCAACTGCTTATAGAGAAGAAATGACTGTTACGATGGGAGGCGTGAACCCTGCCTTCCCCTCTGTGGTTTCTCAGGGCCACTCACCAATCAGCCTCTCACAGGTGCTTTTAGGAAGGTGCTTTGCAACATGACCCATGACACACAGTATATGTCCTGTAGTATCAGCACTCATGTCCTGCTGCCTGAAAAACAGTGGAGCAGATAAACTAACATTAATGCTGAGGAACAACACCAAATCACAGCAGAAAAATCCTTTCATCTGGGATACGCATTACTGGGGCATACTTCTCAACCCAAATGAAAGCTGAGAAAGGTTAAAGCAAGAGTTGCACATACAAATCTGCAGGCCATTGCTTGCCTCCTAGCTGAAGAACCTCAATAAAGAGCTGCAATCTAAACAGCTGAACAGCAATCTGCCTGTGGAAGGACAGAAAGTGCTCACTTGCTTTGTTCCTCCTCTTCACCTTCATCTCCTTCCTGCAGGATGGAAGGTGTTCAAAGCACACATATACCTGCTGACATTGTCCCAGGATTCAATGATCTTGGAATAATCCAGCTGGGGTGAAGAACCTGCCACCTTCGCAAGCAACATCCAAGCCGATACAGCATGCTCCGTTTGCACGTGAGACATGACATTATTAACAAAAGCGGTGGTGAACTTGTTCTGTCTGGACCACATATGAAAAGCTTTGTTCAAGTAGCGGCTACAAGGAAGAAAGAAGAAAAGAGAAGTTAAAGGAGGGTTAAACAAAACACTTGATCTTAGATACTGGCAGTAAAACCCAGCATCCCTGTCCAGGATGCACTGGGCAACACGACAAAGCTGCTGTTCCTTGGCATTCCCACTACTCAGAATACGTAGAGATTCGTACTACATATTTTACTACCAACATTTTCAGTCTTTCAGTTCAGAATCTGGATGCGCTACAGACCTGGCCTACATGCATGGATGCACTGCTCTGTGTCAGTAAGATCTAAGGCCCAACTGATACCATGATGCATCAAGAAAATATAATCTCAGCAATCTGTAATGAAGACTTTCTGGTAGTTGTTACTTTATTACCCATAATGGGACAGGATACATTAATGTTAAGGCATCATAACTTGTTCATTTTTCTATTTAACCCTAATTACCTACTTCATGTTGAAAGAGTTCTGAGATTTATCAAGCTGCAAGGTACGCTAAGGTCATGAAGAAGAAGGTGCCATGAATCTGCAAACTATGTTATAAAATAGTCCAAATTAGAACATCGACAGTTTCACAGATTGGCAAGGCAGCACAACCAGTATCTCATTTTCTATTTCTGAGCTATTATGCCCTGTTGACTAATAAACATACAGCTGCCTTTAATCAATGTTGTGTCCTTGTCATGCTGTGTGTCATCCCATTTCTTCTGCTTCTTCCCACAGCATTCTGCAAAAGGCAGAATAATTCTATTTGTCATAAGACAAGTAACATATTGTACATCACAATTAATAAAAGGCGATGTTCTCCTTTCTTTATATATCCTCTCTTACTTCTGTCATCAGAACACCTCCATTTCACTTCAATATTCATGCTGCTACCAACACATCAGTACCTCTCCTATGAAGACAGGGTGATGAGAGAGTTGGGGTTGTTCAGCCTAGAGAAGGCTCCAGAAAGACCTTAAGAGTGGTCTTCCAGTACCTGAAGGGGCCTGCAGGAAAGCTGGAGAGGGACTTTTTACGTGGGCATGAAGTGACAGTACAAGGGGCAACCCTTTAAACTGAGAGTGAGTAGATTTACATTAGATATTAGGAAGAAATTCCTCACTATGAGGGTGGTGAGGCACTGGAATTTGTTGCCTGGAGAAGCTGTGAATGCCCCAACCCTGGAAGTGTTCAAGGATGAAGTTTGGAGCAACCTGCTCTAGTGGAAGGTGTCTCTGCCCATGCCAGGGGGATTGGAACTAGATGGTCTTTAAGGTCCTTTCCAACCCAAACCATTCTATGGTTCTATAATGGTCTGTGGCTGCACAGTGAATGAGAGCACCGAGAGTACAAACTCATACTCTTAGTCCTCCAGTCAACAGACAATTTCCTTCTGTAAAGGAAGAACCATGTATTCTAATGGGATTAAAAGTAAAAAAAAGCTCTGGGTTTTGTCCCTGAATGCTAACATAGTAAAGGTGATAAAAAAATCCGATGCAGCAGACGAAGGGTTATTTCGGAAAAGCCATCAGAGCCACAATGAAGGGAAAAACGCACTTACTTTATCTCCTGGCTTTCTGAAGTCAAGAGGGTAAGGAGATCCCATGCTAGAGCCTGCTTTTCATCTTTACTGCTGAATTTATTATAATTTTTTATATGTTGCAACAAGAGCTGATCAAGGCAATCCAAGGCCTTTTCCTGGACAGAACTTTCAGTGTCCATCACAAGAGGCACCACCCCATTTAACCAGGCCTTCTGCACCAGAACATTGTCGTGCTGAGCCTGAGAGAGACACACGCATTAGAAACTTTTTAAATCATTAAAGGGGATCCTATGTGCATGGGTAAGATCAGCGAAGGCCTAGAAAGCTCCAGATTCAGTACCAACTATGAAAATAAATTTTAATAAATCTCAGCATACTGCTCAACTGCAAGGTGGCAGCATATGGGACAAGGGAACTCGTATCTCCTTGACACCACAAGGTATTTGATCACATCTATGATCAAGCTACCTGCTGCTTCTGCTGAAGTACTGTAATACTTTTGTTGTGAAACCCTATAAATAATTATGACAGTATCGCAACAAAGCTGTACAGCAGATCACTTAAACAAAAAAAACCCCAAAAACAGAAAAAAGAGCTTTGCTTAATATAAACCCTATGCTCCAAGCCTAAGTTACTAACCCTTTGTGAATAAATAGAAAAGAAAGAAAAAATTGCAGTGCTATCATCTCCACATTACACTTCCATAAAGTGATTCAGATATTTTTTTTTAACTTGAGAAGGCCAGCAACATAAACGTTTTCTCCATGACACATAAATCAACAGCCAGGAAAATAAATGTTTCCAACAGTTGGAAGTATTCTACATAAATCACAAGTATGTATAAGAATGAGTCATGACTTCCGAGTCAAAAGGTAATAAAAAAAATTAAAGCAGTCATAAAATGAAATGCACTGAATGAATAACTGATGGTACACCAGATTTGTCTGTATCCTCCTCCTTTTAACCCACAGTTCACTCATCTCAGCTCTGCACAAGAATTCATGATATTTTTGTCTCACCACAAGGAGCTCTGTTATAGAATGCAAGGCCTGCTTCCGCACAGAAACAGCAGGGTCCCGGCAACGATCCTGAAGAATAGACAGATCTTCTGCAGTACAAGGGATCACTTTGTGCTTCAGGATGTTCATAAATACCTGGATGTCAAACAGCAGCATAACTTTGTTGAGAATACAGGCCATGTGCACCAAGTAGCAAATAAAAAATACAATCTACCCCCTACCAACTTTAACTAGAGATTAATTTATCTCACAGAGAGTACAGCATCACATTAACAATTTATGAGTACTGGGCACCACCAGAGGTGTGGAATGAAACAGGAAGCATCTTTTCAGTCGTTCCAATTTTATAACAGCATTTGGATCAAATGAATGTCACAATTTCCCCTCGAAAATAATGTGTCTTGTACAAACCATGGTTTTTACCTGATAATAAGGAAGAGGAGATTATTTATTTATTAATTAGTCAAAAAGCATTAAAACAAAATGATTGTAAAGCATTATCTGGAGAGCTCAAATCAGTACATGAACAGAGGGGGCAGAGCTGGGGTGAAGACGACTAGCAGAGGCAGGCAGTCTACAGCAGACGCGTATTTTTTAAAACTATGAAATTGTCATTGAAGCGCATCACTCTAAAAGATAATGATTTCATTAAAAAAATGAAGCAACAAGCGAAGAAACACATACCGCAAAAAGAGGCTGGATATAACCCAATCGCTTTGTTAACAAGGTCAAAACAAACTAAGCAGCTAATATGCTTCAGTTTATAAGGAAGCTGCTTAATTGAAATGCCTATTGACATTTGAAAAGAGCCTCTCTTTCTAAATGACAGAGTAAGAGAATGCCAGCAAGAGTACTAGAAAAATTTTCCATCATCATGCTTCCATTATTTACCTATCAGGAACTAGTAAACAAGATCTTTTTAGGGCCTGTAGGCACTCTGCAGGAACTGCAGGGAGCTACGGGTGGGCAAAGTTACACAGAGTTCGCTACAGTACTATGGCCTAATTATTTATATAACAGCATTCTGGGTAACCACTGAGAACAGGGAAGCATACAAAACCCACCGTACCTGGAGAGCAGATTTCCTCACGTTGGTTTTCTCATCTTTGGCTCTCAGTCTCAGCATGTCCATGAATCCTTTTCCTATCCAAAACAGTGATAAAAAGAAATTACCCCCGCCATCGTTTAGCAGCACTAATACACTGAATGCGGTGCAGCAGCAAGGAAGAATAGAGCTCTGAACTCAAATCAGCAACAATTTATTGCCTGAGACTTTCAGAGGGCAAGAGGGGAGGAGTGAACAAAGCACAATACCCCCCCCCCAATAATCCAGAATGAAGTAAAAGCCAGGAAAAAAAACCCCACCCAACAACATTCAAACATTTTTCCAAGTTTTTTCACTTGAAATTATATCTTAGGACAACCCACAAAAGTAAATGATACACCAAATAATTTGATACACGCAGCAGAAAGAAAGAAAAAGAAATCTGTAATTTCAGTCCTATTTATCTGCCTCCATAAAAGACATTAGGCTACCTTCACAGCTGGAAAGCTCCTCAGGTGAATCATGCACAGCTCTCAAGTCTGTAGCAGAGGTAACGCTGCCGTCGCTGTGAGAAGCGTGCTGAGGGCAGACCACAGGCAAATGGGTCCAGCACAGACTCAAGGGAGGTTCAGACTTGTGAGAGCTTAGAACGCCTACAACCTCTTGTGAGTGGTATAAAGTGCTAATGTATGAACTGCTGTGTTTCAGAGAGGGGAAATGACTCCATTTATGAATTGACTGAATTTCTTGAGGCTGCAGAATGGCAGCTGCAAAGAAGAATGCAAGAGTCTACAAGGAAACGAGAACACATCTCCCCTACAAGGAAACCAGAACTCATCTCCCATCCCCAAATGGCAAGTTAGGCCTCTAATTGGACTTTCCATAGCCATATTCCTACTTATTTCTGCATATTCTCAGGAAAATACATAATCTACACAGTAGTTTATTAAATGACACAACTGAATGAATACACAGAGCCACAATCAATTATTTCTGACCTTTTGAATCATTCAAATGGACTACTGACAACCTGACAATGACTGAAAATGACTTCAAGCACTTTACTGTTGCTTTTCAGATTTCTATTTATTGCTGTTTACTTTTTGCTGTAAAACGTCTTAGAGCATTAAGATTTCCCAAATATATGCCAAATTCAGAGATGTGTTACTTAGAGATTCACATGGAGATCCACTCTGTTGCCATTCATAGGGTTAGTCACAAGGATCTAATAAAAAGTAGTTTGAAAATAAATTTATCCCAAAGGAAGCAAAGGGACTTTGATCTGCACTTTCTTAATAGGCAGCTACCTGTAGTCACATCTGGCTGCTGAGAAGCAGCTTGACAGAAAAAGCACAGATCCTTTTTATTGCAGTATTTTGCCATTGTAATAGTCTAGCTCTGGTGAAGGTGACCAAATTTGCTAAAATCTTCAATGTTAATTGGCAAAGTGTGATTATACTCACAGAGACATAGAAGAGAGGATAAAAAACCTCAAGGCAAACCACCAACCAAACAAAAAAAATGAGTTCTAAATGGGAGAGAACCATCAAGGGAACACAGCGTTGGTATCCTGGGCAGTGGTAATTCTGCAGTGCATACCCCACCCTGCAGATAATCCCCATCCTTCTTATCTTCACCCACAATTTATTCTGCTTCTAAAATACGAGCTGTTTGGTCTTCACAGACCGAAGTGTAAAATTAGCACAGGCATAAGCCAAACAGAGGCGTCTGCCAGCCAGCCTTGCTAATGCACCTTGACTGACTGGGAGAGCCCTGAATTTCAGCTATCCTCTTGAGTTCTGGACAGTCTTTTTTCATCCAATCCTTTTCTTAATTTGTTTTGCCAAGTGTATGCTCAGCTGGGTATCAGATACAAAACCAGGCATCCCCTGCCACAAGGGGTCTGCAACTAAACAGGGAATACGCAATACCTTAAGTGGCCTGGAGGACTTTCTATCTGAGAGAGCAGATTAATGAAATTTATCAGCGAAATGCTTTAAAAGCTTTCAGTGGAGAAGACTGGAGTCTGGCTCATGGAGATAGGGAGAGAGATCCCATGTGAAGAGCAGCATGAGATGTGTAACAAAGACACAAATGCAGGATGTGAACCAAGCAGCAAATTGAATTGTCAGCAGTTCAAGAGAGGTGAACAGTGAGAACTGAAAGCAAAGATACTGGCAGAAGCCTAAAGATTAGGAAGAAAAGCTTTTACACAGAAGAGGAAAAGAAAGGAAGAGATTCAAAGAAGGTACATTGTGGCCACAAAAGCCAACCTAAATGCCAATTTCATGCTACCAACAAATTAGAAGTAGCTGCCTGCCATTCTGCATCAGTGCATTTAACCTCATGCTTTGCTTTCAATGCCAGCCAGTACCTGACACTACAGAGAAGTGAATTCATCTCTACGTAACAGTACTAGTCGAAAGTACTGCGTTTTATGTAGCAAAAGCGTATTAGTTCTTTGTGCACTGGAGCAAGAGATTTAATTACCCTTAAATTTATGGAGTTACAAGTATTACACCCTGCATCAATTATCATCCTTTTCGGAAACAGTAAATTACCTGCTTTTCAACAAGTATTGCCACCACATCAGTAAAACCGAACATCAGTATTTCATATATAAATGTATTTTTCAGACTTGGGTGGAAATAGCATTTCTTTATGGCTGGAACTTCCACCTCCTCTGTCACCCATAAGTGTGCTTTAACAACTCTCTCCACTTTCTTTGAAAAATGGACAATGAATATACTTCAGAAAGTCTAGTTTCAATTAAGGTTTTGAAAAGTTATCTGAACAGGCTAGTATAATTTTGACATACCATTAAGCATAGTAGTATCGCTGCTGGCTGTCAACTCAATAGTTCTGAAAGTTGTTAAGGTCTTCGCTGCATGGTTGGACGTAGCTGAAAGAGAAGTTAGATGTTTCAGAATAAAAAAAGGCATATGCTCACTGAGCAAGATGGTTCACTGTTAAACAGAGAGTCTCATGCATGCCCAAAGTTTTACAGATATGCCTATTTTTAGAAAATGGCACGCCAAGAAAAGCCTGAGACTTACTATAAGAGAACAGCTCTATACCTTCTGCACTGACTGTCAAATTCACAGTGTTTGTGTTTTCTTCCAAGCCTGTATGGTCAGAGGCTGCCAAAAAGAAATAAAAAAAGAAATTAAATGAAATATTTTCATTCCGCATATTCTGTCATTCCAAATCTTTTCAAGCAAGCAGTCTAACCGTAGGATGCTAAGTGCATACTTCTGAATTGTGCCATCTGGCCTTTACCACACCTGAGGGAGTTCATAAAGCCAATCATGAACAAAACAACTTAGCAGAAGCAAAAGCCAACTCAAGATTTAATCAACTGTCAGGCAAGAATGAACCTTTTTTTCCCCCCCAATGAGCAATTCCAGTCATCTGTAAATATCCTTCAAAGGTATCTCACGAAGGAATCTATTTAGAACCTATATACAAGAATAAATCCCTTGCAAATATAAGGCTTCACGAGTAACAAGACTCATCTATTATGTCTTATTAAGACACGGGAACACGATGTGCAGATTTAAGTTCCTGATGACCAATTCTCCTATCTCCCAGTAACTATTCCCCAGAAAGTTCACGAAATATTTTCACTAGCTAATTTATACATAATACTTACAGCTTTGTAGTAAGCCCTGCATACTCTTCAAGGCAGCAGCAGCTTTCATTTCAAGACGGTGGGCAAAGACACTTAAAGCTTTGCTACGGACAGCGGGTGCTTTGTCCGAACACCTGCCAAACACTATGACCTGTACTAAAAACTTATGATTTAGAAACTTCTGATGATCCAGGGACAGGATGCTGTCCAACTTCCTCTCCGGCACATCCAACAGAGCCAACACTACATCAAGAGCAAACATTCTGTAGGCAGTCTGGAAGAGAAAGCACACAAGGTGCTCTGTTAATGTAAACAAAGATACAGGCATTGCCTACTCAGTTCACCTGCCTTTAGGTACCAGCAGTAACTGCAATGCTGTTCAGTACTGACATCGATGCCTTCATCTTCAAAATACTGCTGTATCTGAACCCTGGAACATCAAGGAGATGTACTCACTTTGGTGTTGTGTGAATACTTATAAAGCCAAGCGATGAAGTCAGCAAACTCTAGGCAAGGGAGTTTATTTAGCAAATTCACCAAGGCCTGTGCAGCATATGTGCGATAATCAGCCTTATCTGGGATCTGAAAAACAAGGACAATTGCATGGTATGATACTTCGATGCTCTGCTCTAGAAACCAGAATGGCATTTCAGGACTTAAGAGAAGTATTTTTGTATTTAACGAGGCAATACGTTCACATTCAGCAATGGCTGGGACAAAAATTACGGCTTCCTTGGTCATTACTTCAGCACTCACCCACAGTCACACAGCAAGCTCCCCAGAGGCAAAGGTGGAGCTTAGATTAAATCTAGAGGCAGTATTTCTACATGGATAGCTAGCTAGGCAAAGAGATCTCATAACACTCATTTTCCTGTACCAGTAGTAGAGGCAACTACAAATTTTGGAAAGGTCACAAGTGGGGTACAATCAATTGTGAACGAGGGGGGAAAGCGTTCACCTTCAGTATTCTCCTAGGGTCTGACATTATTTTTAAGTCTGAAAATTCTGATAAAGACCAAAACATAACAATCAGGCTGTCAAGGAATTTGCAAATGGTGAAAATCTTTTCACTCCTTACAAAATGTTGTGAAAATGGATCTCCTAGCTGTTACAGGTACTGCAACGTATCCACACGTAAGTTCTTCAGCTCAAGATGTAACAAAGCGTAGCGTACCTTGGTACAGATATGTTGCAACAATATTCGAAGAACAGGAAAGGCAACTTCTTTCAGCTCATCTACTACAGAACTGCACAGAAGACAATACAAGCAGATTTTAATAGGGTTGGCTTTACAACAGAGCAAAAATCAAATCAAGGACATTTCTTCTAGAACGCATTTCAAAAGTTGGGAAAAGTGCGTTCTGGAATCACGAACACTAGTGCAACAGGAGACAGACCTACTTACTTTCTACATTAACTTGGCTTTGCAGGCAGCAAACATTTCTCCCAATACCTTTCCACAAGTAGAACAATATGAAAAGCTTCTCTATTCATAACCTACTTACTATATGTTGCCTGGCGATCTCTGCACAAGCTACACTTTCTAATAACATAGACCCCTACACAGGGGGAGTAATAAACATAGGCAAAACATATCCTGAAGCAGGAGAATGCAAAGAACTAAGAAATAAGCTTCATATTAATCTTTCATTTCCTTCACAATACTTCGTAGTAAACCCCAAGACCTGAAAAACTGACACAAAGCAAAACACCCAAGTCCCTTCCACCCACTTCCACTTCTCTATCAAATGGCGCCTGCCTTCCCTTCTGCAAGCAAGTTCTGTAAATTCGCATTACAGACATTTTAATTAAACCTCATTTGCACAAACAACTTCAAAGTCAGTGCCAGTTTGCCTCATCCCTTTATCAACTGAACAGTAAAGAGAAGGCATGCCAGAAGAAAGAGCAGACATACCCAGGAAGGGTAGTGCCAGCGCTCTGTTGTACTTCACCTGATGAATTTTATAGCCTGGTTCCTGGCACTGATCACAGCCGGTGTGATTGCAAGGACTGCATGTCTGGAACTCACACTGCTTTCCAGCATAAGAACAACATTGAGGATTCGCTGGAAGATGCAACGAAGAATCTGGAAAGAAATTTTTCAGGTTAATTTCAGTAGCAACTGGAGCCCGTGGACAAGCATTCTGACCAGGTTTATGAAATAATTCTGAACCAAACAAACCTGGACCCAAATAACAGCACCTGTCAAAATGTGACTCCTAGCAGAATAATTCAAAGAGGACCCATTCTTAGTGCACACGTCTTTCCTAGTTGCGATGTTCTCATACAAGTTCAGTAAGGCCTAGGGAGGACTTCCTGAAAACATCAATAGATGCCCTCCAAAGCAGTGGGCTTCAATTCACCAGAAATGTTTGGAATTTGAGGGAATTCATTGTTTTTTACACAGAAGACATCTTAAACTAAATGCACATTTTTACCATCACATGCACTCGAACTTTGGGAGCTTCTCCCTGCCACACTTTTGGGACCACGACATGCCTCGTTATCCAGACATTCACTGAGCAGCCAAACAGGAGAGGCAGGAAAGATGAGGCAGGTCTTGGCAGGGGAGCTGCTACATCTTCCTGATATCACAAATATCAACAACTCTGAATCGTGCTTGTGCTGCACTGAGATACCAAGGAGGTTGAAACACACGGGTCTAAGGCTGCTAAATGCGGGCAGACACTCAGGTATACGTCAGGTTTACGTGTACTAAGCTCCAGGCTTTCCTGACTAGACAGCTGCTAATACCCTGGCTTGCTAGCTCAGATGGGTTTACACAGACGTGCAAACACAGCAGCATGGTCACACCCAAAGTTCAAAGCCCCATCCATTGGAGCAGCACGCAGGGAAGCAAGAGATGACACAGCGTGCTTTGACAATTTAACAAAATAAAAATGTAAAGCTGCAGACACATTTCTGGTAGAACTGGATGTTCCATGATGACAGAGTATTCTCTGAATAAGGATCAACCCTGCTTACTATCATCTGCGCATAACACTTTCCCATCGTGCTGCACAACCCAGTGCCACAGCACCAACCAAGCAGTGCTGGAGCTCCATCTAGCAGGACACAAGAAAATTCCAGGCAAATGCAGTAACCTGGAATTCTCTTTTTTTAAGATACAGAGATCTAATGCCACTGTAGCTATCCTCTGCTTTCGATTCATTTGCCACAAGAATCACTGGAGCACAGAATTCAATGCACACAAAATGCATCATCATACAAGTCAAACGAAACAAAGACTGGGGTGGAAAAAAGCATCTTGCAAACCCAGTGCAGCACACACAAGCACAAAAAGTGAAACTAATGTAAAAAGTAAAAAACTACAAGCAAAAATGATGTGCAGAGAAGGAAAGAAACAACACTTCTGTTCAATGCTGCAGTGAGGATTTTGAAGATTTTTTTCCCCAACTTTTACCTTATCTTCTGTACCACGTAGAAGGGAACACAGTAACCACAGCCCATGATAGGCCAGCACGGGAATGTACTTGGCTTTGTCGACATTCCTAAGCAAAAGATGGCAAAGAGAAGTCTTCATCTCTCATCAGAGAAACATTTACTACAAGCATTACAACTAAACATGCTCATTGACTGGAAAACATTCAATATTCACTAAATGTTGTTTACTGTTAGCTATATAGAACATGTTCTAATTATCTGTAACAAAACAAATCACTGCTTTCATTTTCATATAAGCAGAATAACAACACAAGCATTAAGCACTTCATTTGTTCAAAGCACCACATAAACATTAGGAATTATTTGCTCACGCTGTTACTGAAAACTCGAACTCAAATTCCTGTACTGTCGGCTCAAATCTTGTCATTGCAACAAAGATCTGTAAGGAAAGAAAGCCAAGCTTAGCTAATTCACACGAGGGGAAGATGTGCAGGTCTGCTGGGGGTCAGACCATAGAGAACTTTCAAACCACAGCACCTGCCCTGAAGCAGAACGTGAGCACACCCCAAAGCCAGAGGCTCCATACCACACCTCCTTCCCCTGGGTACAGTGAGGGTTAAGCACCTCAGAAGTGGTAAGCACAAGAGGCAGACACAGAGCAGGCACTCTGCTCCGAGATTTACACCGACAGTCTGATCAGAGGCCAGTTTATGAAAGGCAGGGCTGCCATCACTCCTGTGGCTGTGGAGCGTTCTGCACCCACCAAAAGGTTGTGTTAGGGGACATACAGCTCCTTGAGCTCAATCTTCTTACCTGCAGGCAGTTCTGCACACACTGAGGTTTTTCTTTTAGGGAGAACTTGGGCAGAAGTCTTAAGAAGTTTTTCAAAAGAAGGAAGATTGAGTTGCGAACTTGAAGAAGATCATCCGTTGAAAAGTAAGCATTTTCACAATCCTCTTCATCCTCCTCCTCTTCCTCCTCCTCTTCCAATGTCTCTTTCATCTACATTGGTAGAAAAGAGAAACAGTGCCATCCTGTCCCACAGCACTGCCTGATCTCTTTTGCACATTCCAGTGCTTCACAAAATACACAATCTCAACCAAAAATTCTAAACCTTTTCTTTCAGATTAATTAGCAGACTTAACAGTGAGGGGAAAAAAAAACCCAAAAAAGAAAGTGCCAACACAGCGTGTTCTCGTTTTGAAGGAGAAAGCCCATCAGAGCTGAAGACAATTATCTGAGTTCTAATCTTACACCTGGAGATTCATCTTAAAGTAATTCCCACTGCGCCTATGACCTTCCTCCCTTGCTTGTCATGACATCGTGGCACCAATGTTCCCTCAGGATTCTTGATGTGTAATCCTCAGTTCCACTACAAAAAAACCCACAAACCAACACAGACCAAAACCATATAAATGTTAGAACGAGCAGCTGAGTACAGCTAGCCAAAGCATTTGGCCCTTAACTTCCCATCAGTAATTGGCAAGGAAACACAAATGCCATCTGCAAGGTGGTCACACATAGTAACTTGGAGGTCTGTTGAAGAAGCTGATCTAAATTTGTTCCTCCTTCTGCTACCGAGCTAACAATATGCCACAGACAAATAAACTGTATTTTTTCGTAGTCAGCAGCCACAAAACTGCAGCTAATTCTGAATCATCAGACTTCTGAAATTCCTAATAATAGGTAAGGACCAAGAGTGCAGCTGAACTGCTGAATAAAAGGTTAAGAACTAAAAATGAGGTGAAAAAGAGGCATAGAAGTGAAATAGCCTGCCAACAATTTGCTTATTAACAGCGGCTTATATCCAAAGATATTACACAAACATCTTACATTGGATTTGCCATTCCTGCATGGTTTTCCTTTCCTTCTATTTCTTTTTGCATTGGTCTGAGAGCTTTGAGTTTGCATCTTCTTTCTTTTCTTCATCAGATCTTGTTCTTGAGGCCAACTTTTTGTCAGGGTGTGAAGACACTTATCAAACATCACTTGATGGAACAGCTGGTTAACTATGCTGCCTGCCCAGAAAAGACAACATCAGCCATCTTCCAGACAAAAAAGAGAAAGAACATCATAACATCTGGCCATCTCTCCATTTGCTTTGACAGTCAAGGAGATGGCCAGGACAAAGGCACTGTCCTGGGAGCCTAAGAAAGTTTAAGAGAAGACATTCTCCAGTAGGATCACCAGCTGATTGACCCCTTCTAGCTGGTAACGTGCTGCACAACAAAGATCTGCAAAACCGCAGAATATGCGTTAGCCTCAAATACAAAAGAGTACTGCTGTGAATTAACCTGCTAGAAAACTTCAACTGCTGATTTTGAACAAATACTTTTGTTTTCACAAACAAACCCATCCAAAAGCACACTGCACAGTGAAATCCTCTCTAGTTACAGAGCAGGAACAGGAATAAGCTCCCACCTCCACTGCATATTATGTCAAACCAGAAGGCTACATGTGGTTCCAGCTCTGTGTACTGTGCAGGCTCCTCTGTCAACCTTGTCACAGAGCTACTGAGATGTACGGCCACACAGACCCGGCCTGAGACCATCAAGCCACTTTATGACAGGAGACCAAGCTGCTATCAGACCATAACAGCTGTTCAGCACTCAACACCATGGCTGAGTTTGATCCCCGAGGATTTCTGGGAGATCAAGCGAACAGTTCAAAAGCCACCACACATTCCACCTGGAATTCTTATAAATGTGAGAAAGCTGATTTTGTCTGAACCATGATTTATCCAACAATAAAGAGGCACATCCCTTTGCTCACCTGGGATTTCCAGCAGTAAGAAGTACAACCCAGCCGCATGAAGAGCGTAAACCCTCTGCTGTACTTTAGCTCTTTTATGCTGGCCTGCTTGGACGAAGTGATGCAGCACAGCCACGAGCGCGTTATGAGAGAAGTTGTTTTCAGCAAACACAGTCCAGATATTCTGAGGCAAAATACACGTGTAGTAGTGAGAAATCCCATAAAAACATAGCTCTCCACAAGTAGTTATTAGTCACATTTTAACGCTTGCTACTGCAACCAACCCCCTATATATGCTATAGTATGTATTTTTTAAATAGTTATAGTATTTTATTATCTTAAGAGCTTATTGATTGTTCTCTACAGCTACCTGAAAGGAGGTTGTAGATGAGTGGGGGTCAGTCTCTTCTCCCAGATAACAAGTCACAGGACAAGAGGAAACGGACACAAGTTATGCCAGGGGAGGTTTAGATTGGATTTTTGGAAAAATTTCTTCACTGAAAAGGTGGTCATGCATCGCAACAGGCTGCTCAGGGAGGCGGTGTTGTCACCACCTCTGGAGGCATGTAAAAAATGCGTAGATGCGATACTTAGGGACATGGTTTAGTGGTGAGCTTAGCAGTTAACAGTTGGACTTGATCTCAAAGGTCTCTTCCAACAGAAATAGTTCTATGCTTCTACCTACTACTATATAAATACATTTTTAAGCGTGGGAAGAGCATCCCTCTGGAGCATTCTGGCACACATGACCAGAACTGCCTGGGGCAGCCTCAGCCTGTTTGGCAGGCCCAGCTCTTGCCCTCGGGAGCCGAGCGGGCCCGGCGCGGCGGCCTCACCTCGCTGCTGCCCTGCGCCTCCGCAGCGAAGGGCGCCAGGCACTGGTAGAGCCAGGTGAAGGCATCGAGGCTGTCTCCCGCGATGTCGGCTGCCAGCCTGGCGTCCAGGGGCTCGGTGTCCGTGAAATCCAGGTCCCACGCCGCCTCCACCCACGCTGCGAGACACAGGGCTGCCAACCGTGAGCTGAACGCCCGGGGAGGCGGCCTGACCGCCCTGGGGCAGCAGCCCGCGGCAGCAGGACCACCGGGCCGCCGCCCCCTCCGCGGGCCGGAGCGCCGCGTCTGCCCACCCCTCGCCCCACCGCCCCTCACCTGGGTCCA